>CM065703.1:27318548-27416048 GCA_017654935.2 Phymorhynchus buccinoides
ACCCCCCCCCCCCCCCCCTTCTTTACTCGGGCCGCCACTTTAAGTACAATTCAACATCAAACAACGTGCCGATTCCGAAGCGATATCTGTTTGATAACGGGTTTTTCCTCGGATGACACCCACACTGGCAGTCTCCCTTTGTTCCCGTATTTCCTTTCCGATCACGAGAAGGATTGGAATGACTGGAATGTTACACGTGCCAGTGATGTAACCGGCTCGTGATGGTTCTGTACTACTATGCATAATACTATGACATCATCTTGTGACTTGTCCACTGCTATAAACCAATCACAGGGTCTCATTGTTTGAAAATGAGAGGGGAAAATTTGAGTAGTGAGGAAAGTTAGCCTACACATACTCTCTCATAATACCTCCAAAACCAGGCGAAGCAACATTGCAGACTCAACCTCTCTCCCAGCCAGTCCTAATAGCCCAACTAGTGAGTATTATTGACGGCTGGTGATTGAGATTTGTTTTTTTGTTAGATCATAGTTTTGATCTAGATCCTATGTTCAATGATGAATAAGGAGTAGATATGTTATTGAAAAGAAGTGGTAAACATTCTGTTCTATTTATGTGCACTGATTATTTGTGTGTGTGTGTTTTTGACTTTGACTCTTTTGGTACCAGAACCGGATTTCATGCCTACTAACCCTTTTGTATATTTTTAGTAGGAAGCCTGTGGGTTGCAATCTTGCACTTTATGATAACATTCCTTTCCAGGTGTTGGATGGAGAGTGATGTTGGCTTCATCATAGACTTTGATCTAGCCAGGTATTGAATCATAACAGTTGATTCCAGTACACCTGTCATGTGTTATTTCAGTTTGGTAACTGAAATTCAGATTATGTGTTCTTAGTGCTATTGTACAAGGGCAGCCTTCTAGCCGGTTGGGATCCACTAATTCCCTGCCGACTGAAGCCCCTTGTCTCTAAGCCATAGAGATCTACATCCACCTTCTCCTGTGATTATCAGCAGGGCATCGTGGTCAGGACGCCCAATCCCTGACTCACAAGGAAACCAGACGGGAACGCCGCCAAGACGCCCCGCACCCAGAATCCGCGAGGAGACCACACCTGAACCGTGCCATCCCGCGACGCCGTAACCGGAACGACTGGGAGCTACTCTCACCTGACGAGCAAGCCCAGCCAACCCAGCACTCGCCGATCCCTACGGAGGAACTTGACAATAGCTAAGTTCACAGGACCGCGCCAATCATTTGAACCTTCCTCCGGACACTGAAGATAATTAGTGACCCTTCTCGCTTGGGGCTAACCTTCTAGAAAGACAAAAGTCTTGTAAATCCTTTCGGATTTCATTGGGTTTTTTTCATTCATATTTTGTTTTGGCGCCATTGAGCTGCTTTATTATTATTGTTGCATAATCTTATGCAGATTTTGTGAGTAAATAAAATACAAGTGTCAAATAATTCTGAACCCTTTGGTCAGACTGATGAGAGTGGAAGTCTTGTAATTTCATGTAAAACCCTACTTCTCTCTGTCTGCCATTTAGAGCAAATCAACCACTTGTATTTCTTACAATCATACGAGCCAGAACCCGGGCACAAATATAAATTTATTAGATGAAAAGGGGCCGGGAAAGTTGCTCACCTCCCATACCCTAGAGAAGTGGGCTAAAGGCAAATTTTCTACTTGAAAATTTAACACACTAAAAGTCTTCCCTAGAGACTTAGCCTTTTAACCCATTACCTCGTCACAATGACCAACCGCGCGGCAGCGTTATTCGGCTCCAGTGACCTTGACCTTTGACCCTTCATTATCGAACTTGGTCTAGATCTTCCTACTACCTACCCGCATGCAAAATTTGAGCACCCTAAGTCCATCCGTTCAAACGCTAGAGAGGATAGTGTCATATAAACATATACAAACACCACCTCAGACACGAGTGAAAACATTACCAATCCGCTCTCTACGATCACGGTTGGTAACAAACACGCTAGTACCGACAGCAACAAGACCTCCCCTGCAATATTTGCTCATCAGAATAGACATCAGCTTTGGGCTCGATTCAGTTCACAATATTACATTCCTAGTTCATTCTGCGTGCTTGTTCACAAATTATTGCACAGAAAAAACCCGACTTAAAATTTATCAACCAAAAAAAGGAATGGTTCCAGCCAAAAAAATAGTAGGCTATAAGTGCATGGCTTTGTACATCGATTTCTCGGCAAATATGTAGATTTACACCCTCCTGCTCTATTTCTTGGTTCTTTCCGTGGTTAGGGATAGGGTTAGGGTTAGATGGTCTTTTCTTTTGCCACAAGCATCTGTTTTTTTGGTCAAAATCATCTTTTTTTTATAGCATTAAATCGCTGCCGAAAACCCCCCAACAACAACGATTAAAACAACTCCAATGCGTGCACACACTCACGCAGGTGCGCACACACACACACAGACACACACGCATTCAGAAGGATGCATAGAGAGCAAAAATTTATTAAATTTGTATGTCACGTTTAACAATAGGGTCTGAAGAAAAGTGTGTAAGATGCTTGAAAATTCGCTGCAAACTAAAATATGGGCGTTTGTGTTTTTTATTTTATTGTAAATGTGTATGTTTAAGCATATAAGATGCCTTCTTGACTGTGTGCCCAGTTATCTTCAGTTGGACGAGATTGGGGACCCAGGCCATCTCAGCATTAATGTCAACACACACATCTTCTTCTTCTTGCATATTAGCATCCTCCATCAACAATTTCATGCCGCTTACAACGTGGGCGTGATCTTAAGGTTTCAAAGGGTTTTTATTTTCCAAAAACCCTTGGGGTACATGGGTCTCAGAGACAGAGGCCGTAATGCCGGGTGAGGAACGTATGTGTCTCGTTTTACTGGTCTCCCTGCTGCAGTCAGCTGACACATTTTGATTTTGAAGGACCTTGAAGGAGAAAATAAATTGAAAGATTTTTGTTAAAGGCAGGAGAATGGGCCAATAAGGCAGAAAGATAGTAGATGGCAGTAAGCAAAGGAAAAACACAAAGTCGAAGAGAGTGACACATTACAGGAAATTACAAGCACAGAACTTCCAGAAGGTGGGGGAACTCACGTTTTCATTCCAATGTACTCTCATTCTGTTAGAACTGGAGTTGTTTAATTAAAACAAAGATATCTTTGAAAAAAAAATCTTTTATCGTTTTGTATGTGTGCTCAAAGAACGAAAATTTAAAGCCAGTAGCCTTTCTGTAGTTCAAATGATCCCTGCGCATAAATGAACTAGCCCGTGCGAATATTACTACTACCTTTTTTTAAAATCCTTTTTTGTGTGCTGCGTTCTAAGGGAGCTAATTCAAGAATTGCTTTGATTTGCCTAAATTTCGTCTGCTATTATTTGCTCTGGGTGATCTATGTTGCAAGTGTTCTATTGCGCGTTTCTCACAATGTTATATTAATAATGCTAATGATATGTTTGTCGATATGCCTATTTGATATCTCACAGAAAATCAGAACTAGCGGGAGAATATAAAATTTCAATTCTTAGTTTCGATATCTCCGGAAGTGATCGAGCGCCCTCTTTAGGCAATTTTTAAGTAGGCCTACTCAGTAGTAAATAGGTTGACAAGTTTCACAGTCTTCCTGGAAGAAAGGTTTGTGATGCGATTTAGTTATTTTATTTTATCACGAGAGCACACGGTTTGTGATTTGTTCTCCTTCAATGCTTCTCTCTTTCAAAATGTTTTTTTCCTTCTAAAACATAACACAGACAGTGTTTGTTAGAAAAGCCAAGGTGCCAACACAAAAATGAAAACAAGGATTTTAAACGATATTTCATTCCTGAGTGAATTTTCATTGTTGCTGTTGATAATTAAATTTACTGTACGGAACTCAATGAATGTGAAGTAAATCAGCGTGTCAAGATGAATTGAGAAAGCAGACAATATCCACAATTGGTGAATCTTGTGATCTAAAACTAATAAAAGTATACAGATGGGTGAGATTTGAAGTAGTGAAGTAAACAAAACAATGGATGGCACATGACATCTTATTTCATTTAGATTTAGTCGCCAAAGTCGTTATTCACTTATTGCAACTGATCAACTCATGTTCTCCTGCCAAATGGGATTTTATGGCAATATTCACATTTGATCATCTTACACCAGTCAACAGATTTTAGCCATGTGAATGTTGCCCATTTTACTGCTCACGAGAATGTATAAATAATTTTATTAAATTTTCCTAAAGTAAAAAGCAAGGAATGAATCTCGACAAGTTTGTTTTGTAAAAGTGGGTACTCCCACATTTTTTTCACATCAGCTCACATAAGATTCCCTCAGTGTTTCCCATAATGCACATTTGTGCGTCCCTGAAGCACTAAAATCCCAGAGGGACTCTTTAATTTCAGTGCCGTGCGTCCCTGGGACGCACACGTTTTTCACAGATCAAGTTTAATCTTTCACTCAGGTCTATGAGACTGGCAAAACAACAGATCTCGGTATCGTCAGTAGAGCTGACACTGAAACTGGAAGCAGACAATAATGAAAGTAACAAGACCTACTGACTGCTCGAAAGAACAGACGATAGGAGTTGAGGCTTAGAATAAATAATGCTGTAGTGGCACCCTACTAGAGTATAATTATTTAGGTGTTCTACACCCTACTCCCCCCCCCCCCCCTCTCTCTCTCTCTCTGTGCGCTGCCAGTGGTCATGTAGACCCAGTCGGTTGTTCTTTCCATCACTTGAGCGAAAATGTCTCTTCTAAAATGGCTTACGGGAGTATCAACAACGGAGGTCACTGACGAAAGGCCTCTCAAACAATAGAATCTGAGCAGCAGTGATGATACGGGTGATTTAGGCCTACAAGAATTGAGAATCATCAGTTGCTAGCAAACAAAAGAAGTGATTGAGTTGAGCCAAAAGCACGTGTTTCTGTACTGCAGGGAAGAAAAGAAAGGCAGTAGGAGGAGACAGTGACAGCGCTCATGAATTCTAACATTTAGCGTACCATCCTTGGTGACAGTGGTGCTGAATCAAAGAAAGATTCAAAGAAAGTAGAAAAAGAAGCTGAATGAAAGGTGACTGAAAGGGTTTTCCTTAGACAAAATAACTTATGTTTAGCTTCTTGTTGTTTCAGTTTTGTTGCTTTGTATGTTTACTGTGTAAAGACAATAAAACGTTTAAACCAGACATAAAAACTATCCACAGTGATCATACATCAATTTGATAGGCTGGCTCAAAGCTGCTATTTTCGTCACTTGCTTTGCTTGGCAGCTTGCCCTCCACTAATTTAATATTCTTACTGCATATACTTAGTGAATGCAACATTTGGCCTGTCTCAGGTAAGTGATAGGGGTTAGGACAAGTTAGGGTTGGGTTAATGTTATTTTTTTTAATTAAACACTTTTTCAAGTGACTGAAATGGCCGCTTGCTGTCATCCAATCAAATGATGTATGGTCACTGCGCACAGCTCTATACGTTTCCATAGTGCCAGTTCAAAGACGACAAGATGTTTTGCAAAGGCTTCTAATGCGCCTGGAAAACGCCATCAAGGAAACAAATTTGTTGTTAGGGAGCGACTAACTGTGTTTTCTCCCTTATCTCTGGTCTACTACCTCATCCCCTCCTCTCTTAAGTCATTCTCTCTCTCTCTCTCTCTCCTCTCTCTCTCTCTCTCTCTCTCTCTCTCTCTCTCTCTCTCTCTCTCTCTCTCTCTCTCTCTCTCTCTCTCTCTCTCTCTCTCTCTCTCACTCTGTGTGTGTGTGTGTTGGAAGGTCCAGAGAGGCAGATACAGGGAAAGACTTTAGAGTATGCATGTTACTTTATTTCAATTTTTTCATTAATATTATCCTCGCCCTGTGTGTATTTATTTATCTGTTTGTTAAATGTATTATCTTGCTGACTTTACCCAGGACAGCACTTGAACGTCATCAGAACTCTAATGAACACAGACTGTCAATTTAGCTTGTGAGTTTAGCTTTACCTTCATTAAAGCAAAAAAATTTCAAGTAGCTTGGGGACTCATACAAATTTCAAAAAGGACTCTCAGAATTTTGCACAGAGAGTCCCTGGGACCCTCACATGTCACCCATATGGGAAACACTGCCTCTTTACAAAATTGAGAGTGAGGGGACTGAGGGTTGATCTAAAAACGAACAAACTGGAATACTAATAAATGCAAAATAAAGGCAAAAACCAAATCATTTCCACAGGAAAGAAGTTGGCTGTTGAAGCAGCAGGAGAATGTGTGATGTGGAAGATGACAAGCCCTTTGTCTGCTCGGCCTTTGGCTGCGCCATGGTAAGTTTGTTGTGTGTGTTAAACGCTTTTGCTTTCAATTCACCTATATTTACAGAAAAGTCTTTTCTAGTGTTCAGGTACTTTCAGTTTCACACATTGTCAAGGAAAAATTGGCAATATTCACAATTACGGGGGGGGGGGGGGGGGGGGGGAGGAGGGAGGGGGGGGAGGGGGGGGGGGGCACCAACCTGCACACACACTACAAATTCCATTGAAACCAAACCTCAACATCTCTTGAAAGTTTTGTTGAGCAGGGGGGGGGGGGGGGGGGGGGGGGGGTTTGCCAGCCAAGAAATTCTTCCACCAGGATTGTTCACTTCCATTGGAACTTTTGTTGAGGGGGGGGGGGGGGGGGGGGGGCATCTCTTGAGCACGAAAGAGCATTTAATCATTTCACGAGGCCTACCTTGCCCTCAAACACACCTATCGCGGGCCGCTGTACCTTCTATAAAGTACATCCTGAGGTACAGGGTGTGTGTGTGTGTGTTTCGGAAACTCCTTTCACAGCCTACCTTGCCTTCTAACACTCAAGCAAAACACACTACGCGTGGGGCGCTACTTTGGCATTGTATTGATTATTAAGCAAAAAATCGAGTCATTTTCGTTCTTTTCACCTTGGTACGTCTTGGGGTACAGAGGGCGGTTCCTTCTCTTCTTTTTTTTGTTTTGGGGGGGTCCAGAAACCCTGGAACCCCCCCCCCCCTGATCCGCCCCTGAGTCCTACCAAAAAATTATCAGTTCCTGTGACTGACAGGTCAAACATTTTTCAGTATTTTGGTTTTGCAGTCAGTATTTTGCTGATAATGGTCGACTTATGGCGATTATTTGCCCTCCAGGAGGCAGTCAATCCACTAGAGGCTTATCACTTGATTTTCTTAGTTGGGCGTAGTGAGAGAGAGAGAGAGGGTGGGACTCCTCCCTCTCTCTCTCTCTCTCTCTCTCTTTATCCCCAACTAAGAATATAGAGGATTAGCCCCACTCGAGCGTTATGCGAGTGGTCAAAAAAGCCCGCTAAGTCGCTCATTACCAGTACAGTGGAACCTCCCTTATAAGACCTTAAAGGGGCACCCTGACGGATGAGTTTTTGTAAGAAACACATCGAGATCAGCAGGAAAACACCCTTTACAGAGATTGCAACACTCACTTTGCTCTGGTTTCATATAAATCAAACCGTCAAATCGGGGATAGCCTCTTTGGCGGAGGTGATGTAAGTCAAATTCTTTCACCCAAAGAGAAGGCTCTTTCCTAATGGCCGCCAAATCGTTTGCACGAAATTTTCGCAATGCAAACCTTTTTATTTTATTTTATGCAGTTTATCTAAAGGAGTTTCGCTCACAACAAAGGAAATAGCTCCTTTTTTTAAATTTTTTACTGCACTACAAAAAAAGAAAACGCTTCAACCACAATGAGTGACCTCCACCCACCCCATCCAAAATGGCTACTTTCTCCGGCATCTCCGCCAAGGAGGAATCTTATAAGGGTAGTTTTAATACTTACAAAGAAGGGCAATGTCTCAGAAAAGTAGGTCTTATATGGGAGGGAGTCTTATAAGGGGAGGTCTTATAAGGGAGGTTCCACTGTAAACGAGATCACTGTTAGTGACAAAGGTAGCTTCTGGCCATCTGGAATAAATCCAAAAGGATTGATTGTTCTTTTGATTTAGTACATAAATGAGGTTATGTTCTGTCCAGTTTAGTCAGCAGTTGTCAGCAGTATTGTTTTCACAAGAAATTTGATTTGAAATATAGGGTTAGGGTATCAATCATGCAGAGGAATGATATAAATTGGAGTTAATGAGGCTTTATACTGAAAATTCTCTGCCCCTGTCTAGCGCACTGAGACGTGTGCACCACCTACATAAGATTATCGCCTTTGCCTGTCACGAAGTAGTAGTATAGCCACAGAAAATGATCTGACCCTGACTCGCCACTAAGTGGCATGGTCAACTCAGTCCTAAAATTATCGCCCTTTCGTGTCGCCCAGAAGTAATATGAAGCCTCGGTAAAGGTAAAGATGTGCCACCCCCCCCCCCCCCCCTGCATTTCTCGGTTAATTGTATTTTTCCGTTATTGCCTTTCTTACCATACATACAGCTGTATTTTAGGAACATTTTTAGCTAATAACCTTTTTGGAATACTAACCCTATCCCTAACCCTAGTCCTAAACCTAACCCTACCCCCCACCCTATAAGACGGAAAAACGCAACGAACCACAACTGTGACAAATCGCGGTGTACTGCAGTACATAGTGGGGGGTAGGGTTAGGTTTAGGGTTAGGGATAGGGTTAGTATTCCAAAAAGGTTATTAGCTAAAAATGTTCCTAAAATACAGCTTTATCTATGGTAAGAAAGGCAAAAACGGAAAAATACAATTAAGCGAGAAATGTAGGGGGGGTGGCACATCTTGACCTTTACCGAAGCCTCATTGTGATCTTCGGAGGGCTTTCTAGGATGAGTATTACAGTGGAACCTCCCTTATAAGACCTTGAAAAGTCATCCAAAATAAGGTCTTAAGTGGGAGGGAGTTGTAATAGGGAGGTACTTACAAAGAACAAGAAGAATGTTTCATAGTCAGAGAAGTAGGTCTTAAGTGGGAGGGAGTTTTAAAAGGGAGGGTCTGATAAGGGATGTTCCATTGTATCTGAAAAAGAAAAGGTTTCTTTTAAGTTGCTATTTGGTGTTGGGGTTTTGGTTGTTTATTGAGCATTGTTTGATGATACATGTATTTGTAATTTTTAAGCATTGTTTGATCATATTTGTAAAAGAAAAAAAATGAAAATAAAGATGTATTTTTGTGTTAGATAATAATATGGAAATTCTTATATGTGACCTTCAACTAAGGTTCTTCAGATTTTGTGGGAGTATGCTCATTGGTATAATAAATTTTATATGTTTTTTAAAAATCAACTTATAAAGTTGATATATTTCTAATTGCCATCTCCATCTCATTCCATCTCACCCATCTTTTATTCCTTCTTAATTAAATTTTCCATCTCTCCTTTCCCCGTGTCTACCCATTTAAAGCTTCTCTTCACACACACACATGCATATATACATGCAAACACACACACACAGTCACACACACACACACACACACACACACACACACACAGTCACACAGTCACACACACACACACACACAAGTGTCACAGTGTGCATACATCATATGTAGTCATTTGCTGTTGCAGCGTTTCACCAATGAAGATCACCTGAACGTCCACATGAAGAAACATGAGATGTCCCTGGCTTTGAACCCTGGAGGTCACAGCGGTTCACCGGGACTCAATATTCTGGGTGGGTTTAAGTCTTCATCAATGATTTTCTGTGGGTTATAGTATAATATTAATACTGTAAGGGAGATAATTTGGTGACAAATAAGAGCAAAAGAGTTTTTTATCAATAGATTATCTTCTAACAGGCGAAATGTATATTTTGCCTTTCTCAGTTTCTGTGTTCTTTATTACACTGTACTTAATTCTTGTAAAGGTGCATAACGTGTGTGATGCATGCCTGTGCATGTCTATATAGTCATAAAATGTTGATATTGTTATGTGTTTTTTTAATCGTGATTGTTCTTTTTCATAGAAACTAGCACAACGCCCCATACTGGTAACGCCTAGTACAGGTAACGCCAAGTACTGGTAACTCTGAGTACCAGTTTCGTTGGGTCCGTGAAATATATATTTATTTTTGTGGCTGAAAACCCAATTTTTAGACCCCTACTACTTTCAAGGCCTACCGATCTCCATGACCTTGACTGTGACCTTGATCGGTATGCAATCATCAGAAAAACCATAAGCCAAAGTACCTACATGCCAAGTTTGAAGTCCCTAAGACCAACGGTGTGGACGTTATAGCCCCTTAAATATTTTCGGTTTTCAAGGTCATACACCAAGGTGAAGGTCACAACGGCAATAATTTATGCGCGGATGTCTTCCTCTCATGGTGACACGCCTTCACACAAAATTGGAAACGATTCGGTGAAGCGGTTCGGGAGATATGCGTGGGACAGAAAACCGCAATTATTAGACCCCTACCACTTTCAAGGCATACCGATCTCCCTGACCTTGACCTTGACCTTCATTGGTATGCCATCAGTAGAACGGCCATAAGGGAAAGTACCTCCATGCCAAGTTTGAAGACTAGGACCTGCGGTGTGGAAGTTATGGCCCTGTAAAGGTTTTCGGTTTTCAAGGTCATACTCCAAGGTCAAGGTCAGGGCGGCAAAAAGTTTTGCGCGGATGCCTTTCTCTCATGGGGACACACAACCACACAACATTTGAAGCGATTCGGTCAAGCGGTTCGGGAGATCCTTGGGACAGACAGAAAAGAAGAACAAACAAACAAACAAAAAAAGGAAACAAACCTGAACGAAAACATACTCCTTTGCGATCGTAGATCGGCAAAGGACTAAAAGGAAAAACGAACTGAAAGCCTACTTAGTTAAACCAGAGAGGTTCTTAATCTGTGGTTCAACCATTGTAGCTCCGTTTTAATAAATCTGGGGACCCACAACTAAAACAAAAAAAGCATTCATTCTTCTCCATGAACACCCCCCACTGTACCCCACCCCCAACCATCCCCCGTCCCCCCCATCCCCCCTTGAACACCCCCCACCACACCCTCCACCATCCCCTCCATCAGCCCCCCTCCCCTCACCAGCCCCCCTCCCCCCACCAGTCCCCCTCCAGCCCCCCTCCCCCCTCCAGCCCCCGTCCTCGGTCTGGAGCAGGCACAGAGGCAGACAGACAGACAGACAGAGAGAGAGAGAGAGAGAGAGAGAGAGAGAGAAAGAGAGAGAGACAAACAGAGAGAGACAGACAGACAGACAGAGAGAGAGACACATAGACATACAGAGACATGAGACACAGAGAGAGAGACAGACAGACAAATACAGAGAGAGAGAGACAGACACAGAGAGAGAGAGAGAGAGACAGACAGACAGGGACGCGCGCGCCTCCCGCCCCCCCCCCCCCCCCCCCCCCCCCCCCCCCCCCCCTGAAATGTAGGGGGTGTGGGCACATCTTGACCTATCGCAGAAAGAGTGTTTCATAATCATTTGTAAATACAAAGATTGTGGGAACAATACAGGAGGCAATGCCCGGAGGCAGTGCTAAACCAGTAAAGTCCCATGTAGTCTCATCCCGTTGTAATCCCCACTGCCCCCCCCCCATCATCCCCCAACCCCCCACCACCCCACCGGTTTGGCACACGGATCGTCACCGTCCCCGTCATCTACCTTCCAAATTCGAAGAAGAAGTACCTAGTGAGACAGACAGACAGAAAGACAGACAAAGAGCAAAGAGGACAACTGCTGTTCCGGTTGGATGAGTGAACATTTGTTTAACGTCCTCCGCCCGCGGAGCAGGCACAGAGACAGACAGAGAGAGAGAAAGAGAGACAGAGATTAACCGAGAAATGTAGGGGGTTGGCACATCTTGACCTATACCAGAAAGTGTTTCATAATGATTTAAACTTTGACGGCACGCATGTGCGCACCCCCCCCCCCCCCCCCCCCTCTCCTATCCCCCTGCTAACATCATTTTTTTTTCAACTCGGGCTATAGAGAGAGAGTTGTAGTTCTTCTTCGTTATTCTTCTTATTCGGTCGTTCAGGCATGTTCCTGTCAATTATGAACGTAGATGCATCATGCTGCTGTTATGCGCCTAAGTAAGAATAATTAGGCCCAGCATGTCTGACTTCGGCTAGAGGAAATCTTTTTGAAAGTATTTCTTGAAAAAAGGCAGGAGAATGGACCGGAAAGGCAGAACGATAGTAGATAACAGCATGCAAAGGGAAAAGGCAGAATCAAAGAGACTGACAGATAAGAGGTAGTTATAAGCACAGAACTTCCAGACGGTGGGGGAACTATTTGTACGGAAGACATCCCCCCCCCCCATACCTGTATACCTAGGGGGGGGGGGGAGGGTGTCTACCACCCCTATATTCGCTCTATGCGCTTAACAACAACAAAATTAAAAAGCAAGAAATTCAACAACAAAACTCACACACATGCTAATAGGCATACACATACACACACCACCCCCACCCACGCAGGCACGCACATATACATATACACACACACACACACTCACTCGCGCACGCACGCACACGCAACAACAACAACAACAACATACAGTATTTATACGGCGCTGAATCTTGATAGAAATCAAATCAAAGCGCACACACACGTTAGCATTCAAAGCGCATTCAAACACAAACGCAATACAACGCGAACACACACAGATAACATAAATGGAATATAGCAGAAACAGACCTAATGGCAAGAGAGAGAAGATAAAGAGAGAGGAGCTTTAATGACGGGGTAACAGGTGGGTTTTGAGGTTAGCTTTGAAAGCAGAGAGAGTCGGTTGCTGACGGAGGGAGAGAGGAAGTTTGTTCCAGGAGGTCGGTCCTGAGACAGCAAAAGAGCGCCGACCAACAGTTGAAAGCTTATACCTAGGGATCTGGAGAGAAAGAGGGTCAGAAACTGAACGTAAAGTGCGAGCTGGCGTATAGATGGAAATATTGTCACAGAGGTAAGATGGAGCAGCTTTATGAATAGATTTATAGCAAAGTGTGTTTAATTTATACTCAATTCTGTCTGCGACAGGAAGCCAGTGCAAAGAACGCAGAAGAGGGCTAACATGATCGAACTTTTTCTTCCTAAGGACAAGACGAGCAGCTGTGTTTTGAATACGCTGGAGACAAGATAGAGAAGAGACTGATAGGCCAGAAAGGAGAGCATTACAGTAGTCAATACGAGATAGGATGAGGGAAGTAACAAGCTTTGCTGTGGCTTCATCTGAGAGGTATTTACGAATATAGCCAATGCAACGAATTTGATAGTAGCAGGACTGACAGGTCTGAGTCAGGAAACTCTGCATGGAAAGAGTATTGTCCAAAGTGACACCTAAGTTTTTGACTGAGTCTGAGAGGGGAATGATATTGTTACCCAGTTGGATTGACTCTATGGAAACAGAGGCTAGTTTGTTTTTTGTCCCTACAAGCATTGCTTCGGTTTTTTCACCATTTAATTGAAGTTTATTTTGAACCATCCAATTTTGAATATCAATATAGCAGTTGTTACTTTCTGTAAGAATGGAATCTAGATCTTCAGGGGTTGTACTGTTTTGGAGTTGTGAGTCATCTGCATAGAAGTGATGTTTCATGTTGTGCTGATCGATGACATTGGCAAGAGGTGACGTATACAAAGTAAACAAGACAGGACCAAGCACAGACCCCTGGGGGACTCCACAAGAAAGCCTAACCTGTTCAGACTGACGACCATTGACCAGAACTGATTGAAAACGATCAGAAAGGTAAGAGGAAAACCAAGAAAGAGCAGGGCCCTTAATTCCAAAAGTATGTTCAAGACGAGACAGAAGAATGGAGTGGTCTATGGTATCAAAGGCAGCAGAGAGATCAAGAAGTGTCAAAAGAGAGATTTGACCAGCATCAGAAGCAAGTAAGAGGTCATTGACGATTTGAACAAGGGCTGTTTCTGTACTGTGGTTGGTTCTATAGGCAGACTGATAAGGATGATGAAGATTGTTTGAGGATAGATGATCGTTAAGTTGTTTCAGGACAGTCTTCTCAAGGAGTTTGGAGAGAAAAGGGAGGTTAGATACAGGTCTGTAGTTTTTCAGATTATTAGGATCCAGATTGTTCTTCTTGAGAAGGGGCCTTACAAGAGCGGTTTTGAAAGCAGAAGGAAACACACCTGAAACTAAAGAAGAATTGATGATGTTGGTGATTGATGGCAGAAGGTGTTGATAGATTTGTGAGAAAAGAGAGGCTGGGATGGGGTCAAGATCACAGGATTTAAAATGCATTTCTTTCAAAGTAGAAAGAACTTCGGTCTCAGACACCGGCTTGAAAGAGAGAAGGGGGACACCAGTGAATGATGGGTCTGGAATAGTTGGTTGAAAAGGCATGGAGTCGATTTTTGATCGTAGATCGATAATCTTGGTGGAGAAGAAGGAGGAAAAGGTTTCTGGCAGTTTGTCAGGACTGATATTTGATGGCAGAGGACTTGATTTCTTGTTGCCTAGGAGATCAGACATGGTGGAGAACAGGACTTTTGTTGTGTTGGCTTCAAGAATTTTAGATGAAAAATAGCTTGTTTTTGCCTTGGCCAGAAGAAGAGTGAAGATGTTACGAAGAAACTGATATATCTGACGATGTATTTCTAGTTTTGAGGCCCGCCACTGACGCTCAGCCTTACGACTAGTGCGTTTACTTACTCTAAGTTCAGGCGTGTACCAGGGAGCGCAGGGACGATCGGGCACAACACGAGTGGATGGGGGAGCGTGTTTATCAAGCAAGTTACTCATAGTAGAATTAAAAGTCGAGGCAGGGTCGTCGGAAATACTCACGTTAGAAAGGAGTTCTGTTGCCTCTGAACTAAAAGTATGAATATCTATAGACTTGAGATTACGGCGTGTGACCGTACGTTTATTTCTGGGAGTTTTGGAAAGATTAAGACTGGCGAGGATGGCAAAATGGTCAGAGGAAAGGATCTTAGACACTGACACTGATGAAACAAGTTGGTCGGAATCACGCGCGATTAGCCAGTCTATGATGTGGCCCTTGTTGTGTGTAGGCTCATTTACAAGCTGAGAGAGGGAGTGGTTAGCAAGTGAGAGGCAGAGACGCTTTGTGTGAGAGGACTGTTGGTTGTCGAAGTGAAAATTAAAATCACCTAGCACAATAAGAGGACTGCGGTTCAGAGAATAGGAGTCAAGGAGGGCTTCAAATTCGGGATGAAACATTGAATCGGTGAGATTGTTAGTTCTGCTAGGGGGAGGGCGATAGATACAGGAGAAGACAACAGATTGACCAGACATGCTAAGAACAACTTCTACAGCCTCGAAAGACAGATGGGGGAAGGGGAGGGTTGTGTTGAAGGAAAGGAATTTATCTAACACGTCCCTATACAGTACAGCGAGGCCCCCACCTAAAGAAGAACGGGGGAAGGATTTAATTTTGTAGCCAGGAGGAGTTAGCTGCTTTAGTTTAGGTTCATGTCCATTACTTTTGAGCCACGTTTCGGTTATAAAAACTAAATCAAAGTCATGCTCAAAAACATAGTCCGCAATATAGTCCGCTTTGTTCTCAGGGCAGACAGACTGGGCATTAAATACACATACACTAAAGCTATCAGAGGATGGAATAGAGTTCAGTGACACAGATGATACGTCACACTGGTGGCTGGGTGCTGTAGGGGGAGGTGGAGACGGAGATCTGGGCGTTGAAGGCAGCAGTAGAGAAGCAAAGGGCTGGTTAGAAGACACATCACAGTCAGAGTCACAGTCGTTGGTCACGCAGTTGTCAACACATGGTTCAGGAACACAACACGGGGATGAAGGGATGGAGGATAGAACAGGTACAGAGTCACAGTGCTGGAAGGCTGATGAAGGAGAGATTGTGGCAGATGAAGCAGGAGACACAGGAAAGTTGAGTGGTGGCACAGGAGTGGAGTCGTCATGGTCGTCAGGCAGGCAGGAAGAGGTGGAAGGAGGCAAACATCTAGATGGTGAGGGTGGAGTGAGTTGGTCAGATGATGAAGTTGAGGCAAGCGGCGCAGATAGAATTGGCACACTTGTCCGGTGTTTGTTTTTACGGGGGTATCTTTTTCTGGGTAGAGACACGCCGAGGCCAAGTAGGCGAAGCTGCGAGATGGAATTAGCTTGCAGGCGAGCACATGGAATCGCCAACAGCTCAGAGCGCGAGTACTTGATGCGCGCGCAGTCTGGGATTGGGTTAGGCCTAGCACATTCTCTTGTCTGATGGCATGGTTGCTGGTGGTCAGTTGGAATAGCGCGGTCAGCAATGACAGGAGCATTGGAAAGTGGCTGTTCTTGCCTGGCTGAATAGGACTGCTGAACAGGCAAACAGCTGGCGTTGGACGAAAATGGCTGTGCCGGCAGATTCAAATTGGCAGCTCTTGCCAACAGAAAAATGTGAATGAAAAGAATTCTAAAGCTCGGATGGACAAACAAAGCCCATGGAAATAAAAAGTCCCACATGATGAACTATCATGCACAGTATGGAGAACAAGCACACACTAGAACACAGCAAACAGAGACAAAAGCGGGAGGAGCTCAGTCACTTGAACCGATGGCAAGCGACCTCGACGCACACACACACACACACATATCTCCTCCCTACACCTACCCCCTCCCAACATTTACTTGCTCGGGGACTTATCTGCCACTCGGCGACACACTTGTTTGCAATTGTGGCTTTCAACAGACAGCCAGTCTCAAACACACGAAAGTGAAACTTTCGGTTTTACATTTCCAAGAAGGCGGCAGCATTTCACCTTCCAAGAAAATGGATCACAAATGTGTAAGGTCTTTCTTTTCAGAGGGGGGGGGGGGGGGGGGGGGGGGGGGGGACACATCTTGACCTATCGCAGAAAGAGTGTTTCATAATCATTTCGACTTTGACCTCCCGTCTTCTAAGTTCTTGTTCTTCGGTCGTTCAGGCATGTCTGACTTCGGCTAGAGGAAATCTTTTTGAAAGTATTTCTTGAAAAAAGGCAGGAGAATTTCTGTCAATTACGAACGTAGATGCATCATGCTGCTGTTATGCACCTAAGTAAGAATAATTAGGCCCAGCATGTCTGACTTTGGCTAGAGGAAATCTTTTTGAAAGTATTTCTTGAAAAAAGGCAGGAGAATGGACCGGAAAGGCAGAACGATAGTAGATAACAGCATGCAAAGGGAAAAGGCAGAATCAAAGAGACTGACAGATTAGAGGTAGTTATAAGCACATAACTTCCAGAAGGTGGGGGAAACTATTTGTACGGAAGACCCCCCCCCCCCCCCTCCCAGTATCCCTAGGGGGGGAGGCTTGCTGCGTTCTACTCCCACCATAACTTCCAGAAGGTGGGGGAACTATTTGTACGGAAGACCCCCCCCCCCCCTCCCAGTATCCCTAAGGGGGGGGGAAGCTTGCTGCTTCTACTCCCACCCCCACCCACACCCACACCCCAGTCAGTTTCTCTCTCTCTCTCTCTCTCTCTCTCTCTCTCTCTCTCTCTCTCTCTCTCTCTCTCTCTCTCTCTCTCTCTCTCTCTCTCTCTCTCTCTCTCACTGTCTGTATAAAAATAGCTGCAGCGGGCTCGCGCAGCTCGGGGAAAAACGGCGGAGTTATAAGGCCCGTTTCATGTTTCAGACAGACACACACACACACACACACACACACACACACACACACACAGACAGTTGGCTTTTTACTATATGATGATTGTTAGTTTCCTGCATCATTTTTGCTTGCAGGTTATAGTAGATTTGTTTTAATTCAGTTTGTTAGTTATCCAGATTGACTGTTTTGCCAAGGGAGAAGAAATGTCAAACTTTTAATGGTAGATAAGATTTTATTTTTTGGTGAAAGAGAGATTTTAAGACATATAATATGTCACAGTAGAAATAATGGGAATCCATTACGATTTCGAATCCTACTAGTACAAATCGGAATTCCGATTTGTACTAATAGAAATCAGAATTCTAATTTTTACTGGACTTTTTTTGAGTTTTTCTAGTAGAAATTGGAATTCTGATTTCTACTAGTACAAATCGGAATTCTGATTTGAACTGACAGCCAGTAGAAAATGGAATCCAGTACAAATTGGAATCAACGTGTTGTTTCAGTTGTAAGAGAAGAAAGACAAAACGAGGGTGAATTTGATAGTTTGAGAGCACTGATCATTCAAGTATGTTAACAAAATAGTTGTAGATATAATCATGCCAGAATATTTTAAAAGCGTATGAACAGTGGTCAGCTAACTCACCGGGAAGCTCAGCATAGTTCTGTATTATTAAAAACTGTTGTCTTCACATAGTAATCTAACTCCTTTTTACAATTTGACTCAAAGGAGGTAAACATGGAGGAATTTCTCTGCAGAGAAAAATTAAGGGTATGTTTCTTTTACATTTTCTTGGTCTACTCTCTAAATTGAAAGCAATTACTATTGCTTTTTGTTTTATTAAAAAAAGCAACATATACACACACATGCGCCTGCGCATATGCTCACACACGCAACGCGCGTACATACACACACACACACGCACGCACTCACACACACACACACAGAGTTTGAGTAGATTTTTGTCAACAAATGTAAATATAATAATAATAATAATAATAATGAGCATTTATATGCGCTTAATCTTAAACAAGCCCTAAGCGCTTACAATAATAAACAAATAAATGAATACCCCCCCCCCCCCCCCCCCCCCCCCCCCCCCCCCCCCCCCCCCCCCCCACCCCCCCCACAAAACAAAGACAAACAACAACAGCAACAACAACAAGCAGTAGAAAATATGAGAATGTCAAACATTTCCTCGCATACACACACACATGCACGCGCACACACAAACAAAATGCACACACACACACACCACACCACACCACACCACACCACACCACACCACACCACACCACACCACACCACACCACACCACACCACACCACACCACCACACACACCACACCACACCACACCACACCACACACCACCACACACCACAACACAACACACGCCCGCACAAACCACACACTGCACACAAACACACGCGCAGAGAAGGGACAAAAATTACTTTCCAAAAGAACAGAGCAGGCCTACCTTCATCTTCATCTTCATGTGCTGAACTATCAGAATGTCTATGTGATGTACCGAACTGTTAGAATGTGCATGTGATGTACCGAGCTGTTAGAATAACTGTGTGTGTGATGTACTGAACTGTTAGAATGTGTGTGTGTGATGTACTGAACTGTTAGAATGTGGGGCGGGGGGGGGGGGGGGGCGTGCGTACGTACGTACGTACGTGTGTATTGTTGATTTTCTTGGACCTGTTTGTGGTTTGCTACACAGGCCTATTCTTTCCCTGGAAATCGAGTGTTGACTTTGAGAAATTTATTATCATATTGCTGAACGAACTTTTGTTGCCTGTAATCGTCTTCGACAATGACCTCATATTAGTATTTTTGCTTGAGCATGTCAGTCAATGAATGTGCTGAGTTTTGTCCTCCACTTACCAAGAAACCAAGACGCTGCTAAGAAACAGGCTGAAAGCAGAATGGAGGAGGACAAAGGGTGATTATGACCCAGCCGCCGACCCCATCAACCATCTCCAACGCAGCGGGCAGACTACCATCTTCAGACTGAGGACGGGCCACTGTGGCTTACGTGCCCACCTGAAGCGTATTGGCGTCACCCCATCAGGCTCCTGTGACTGTGGGGCGGAACAGACAGTTCACCATGTCCTCCAGGACTGTCCCTTGTTGGCGGTGCAGAGGGAGCAGATCTGGCTGCAGGAGGTGCCAACCGCCAGCAAGCTGTGGGGAACGGCAGAAGACCTGTGCCGCACTGTCCACTTTACGACCTCATGTGGACTGAGACCATAGCACTGCCAGATTGATCGCAAGAGAGAGAGAGAGAGAGAGTCCGTTAGGGTTTTACCCAGGAACCAATTCTCTCTCTCTCTCTCTCTCTCTCTCTCTCTCTCTCTCTCTCTCTCTCTCTCTCTCTCTCTCTCTCTCTCTCGCAAGGACAGAATGGAAGACTAGGCCCTCTCTCTCTCTCTGGACGGTGGACGGGGATGCGTGCGTAGGTGCGTGCGTATAGGTGCGCGCGTGTGTGTGGAATGAGACTCAGGAACAACAGGCAGACAGATTCAGATTTCTAACAAGAGTCTGAGTGAAAATGAGATCAGCATACCATTTAACCAATAGTATTTGTATTATCTCTCACTAAAATATAAATTCTGACTTCCATCATTTGTTTTCTGCTATGTGTGTTTTGCTGTTCTAATACAGCCTTTCCAAAAATTCTAAGTCTTATTCAATATAATTTCCCGTAAGTTTAAGAGTAGAAAACAAAATTCCAATTTGTACTAAATTCCATTTCATACTGGCTGTCAGTACAAATCGGAATTCCAATTTGTACTACAGTACTCCCTCCCATGAACGACCATGTAAAATGCACCAACAAAGTGGTCTTAAAAGGGAGGTGGTCTGAAATGGGAGGTGGGTGAGGAGAGGTCATTACACATAAGTTTACACACAAGCAAATAAACAACAAACTACCCCATACATTTTAAAGCAAGATTTTACTCACACCAGCATCTGCATTATATTCCAAGTGAATCAATTTGAAATACCAACAAACCAAGTTCTCTTCGCATCACAAAACCACTCCTAAACTAGGTCGTTCAGGTCTGAGTACGTATGGCATATTTTCGTTTTGGTCGTATATTCGTTCAGCTGTTTCGCCAGCTTCCCATCGAGCTGTCAGCGATTCTCGCTCGATAATTATTGTTTGGATTTGGGTTTTTCCAACACCCAAGGATTGTGCAATGCATCGGCAGCTTTCCCCTTCGTCACTTCTTTCAATAACTTTGATTTTTCTTCAAGAGTAGGCCTAAGAATTTTCCTTTTCTTCCCCGACATTCTGATCGTGGAGAGGAAGCTGTCTACTACACGCATGCGCATTGAGCTAATTTTCGCTAGGGGAGATAACTAACCACGCAGAATGATGGAAACTACACAACTGCGACGGTTCAGCGACAAATCTGACCGGCTTTCTTCATTTTCTCTTGTTTTGTGGGTTCAGTTTTGGTGACATGGTTGTAAAAATCGGAAAGCAAGAGGTCGTTAATCAGGTATTGGAGGTGGTCGCTGATGAGAAGACACTTATATAGTAAAACCGATCGGTCACTGAAAATCAGGTCGGAAAGGTGGAGGTGGTCGCTGAATAGAAGGTCGTATGAGGGAGGGAGTACTGTAGTAGAAATCAGAATTCCGATTTCTACTGAAGAAAACCCAGTAGGAATTAGAATTCCGTTCTCAGTTTTTCCTTTTTACCTTATCGATATAATTGTTCTCGCCTAACAACAAGCACAAGCCTTGGTTAACCCCTTGACTGCCATATATAATGTATCACATACTGACTTGATGACATCACTGATGACGTC
The DNA here is from genome assembly GCA_017654935.2 of Phymorhynchus buccinoides. Lineage (NCBI taxonomy): Eukaryota > Metazoa > Mollusca > Gastropoda > Neogastropoda > Raphitomidae > Phymorhynchus > Phymorhynchus buccinoides. The sequence continues at coordinate 27,339,780 of CM065703.1, forward strand.
TTCAGTTGAAGAGGAATAACTGATGTGCTGTTTTTTGCTCTAACAGTCAAGAGAGTTATATCCCCATAGTTGTCTTTTTCATGGCATGATTTGTACCATTATTTTTTTAATTTATTTTCTCTGTTAGTGATGGGGTTAACAGCAAACAAACAAAGAGGCACCATCAGTTTGTTGTTGCTGTTGACGTACCCTGGCTAAAAGACTCCAGGGATCATCCCAACAGCCGAAGCACTTGAACACTATTTGGTACAAATGCATCAGCTACAGATGAGAACATTACGTATGTCCCATAATTATGTGCTGTTCTAGGCCGGAGGACATTAAACAGAACATTATGTGTGTGACCGTTTTTGATTACCCTGCCACGTGGGCAGCCACACTCCATCTTCGGGGGATTTTGGAGACTGACGATGTTATGCTAGGAGCTTGTCATGGCTAAAGACAATCCCCGCATAACTATGCAGAGCATAACAACATTTTGATGTAGTCTTGGTGTTCTAGCCTATAGATGTCAATTGGTCTGACACAGCCTTAACCCTCTTGCATTTATTCTTGCCAAAACCGCCCAGCCGGATGTTGCCTCTGTGTATTCAAGCCGCCCTAAACCGCCCATACCTTGCCCCCACTCTGAGACCCCCTCTGATGGAATTTGTATGACACACTAAGTTCTGGCTTGTTATATACATACTATGTATGAAGAAGCTTCTCACTTGCAATGATGTGATAGTAATTGTATGGTGCTCTGTGTGCTTCAAAAGACAGATTTCCTCGAAAATGTGTGAAACTGAAACTGAAAGAATCTGAACACTAGAAGAAGTTTTTTTTGTAACAAATACGAATGCAAGAGGGTCAAGCCAAGGTGTACAACATCAGTTTGAAACCATTGATTCTGTCGACAGACCAGACACCTACCCCTACCAAATTCCTGAAGAACTGCGAGGAGATTGGGCTGTTCCAGGAACTGAGCAAGAATCCCTTTGAAGAGGCTTTCAAGAAAGCCTCTGATGCAGAGGTAAAGGTCGAAATATGCGTCGTTAGTTTTCATTCTTTCCCCATGGCAACTCTATGATAGGCAAGGAATATCATTACTATAATATCACTGTGTTGCCATGGGGAAAGAGTGAAAACTAACAAGATGTATTACAACCTTAAGGAAGCATTATAATCGTTTGTAATTGTAGATTCTTCCTTTATTTTACTCTTCTGGTGTTTATGGGCTAGTCCTTCCACACCTTCTGCCGTGGGTGGCTGTTGTGATTGTTTTGTGTCAGTTTGTTTGTTTACCTATCCACGCAGTATCTGGTGAACCATGACACAGAATTCCTCGAAATTTAGTGTGCTGGTATATTTTAATGTGAGCCTTTCCCCGTGAGGATACTGGTAGTGTCTTTCGTACAAATAGTTCCCCCATCTTCTGGCAGTTTTGTGCTTGTAACTTCCTCTAATCTGTGAATCTCTATGACTATGAGTCTGCCTTTTCCCTTTGCTTACTGTCATCTACTATCTTTCGGCCTAACCAGTCCATTCTCCTGCCCTTTTTTCAAGAAATTCTTACAAAGCTTTTCTCCAGCTGAAGACAGACATGCTGGGCCTGAGTATTTCTCAGGCGCATAACGGCAGTATGACGCATCTGTGCTCATAATTGACAGGAAACTGAGCGACGGAGAGGAGCCTGGCAGTGGGTGGATGCCTTGTGCCTCCATTCGGGGAGCTGGTCGACCTTGCAATCCACGAGTCCCTCCCCGTGGGGAATACCGGGGAGTCTTTTGTATAAATAGTTCCCCCACCTTCTGGAAGTTCAGTGCTTGTAATTTCCTCTAACCTGTCCCTCTCTTTGACTTTGACTTTTCCCTTTGCTTTCTCTTGTGTACTATCTTTCTCCTTTACTGGTCCATTCTGCCTTTTTTTTATAAAAAAACCATTCAACTTTTTCCATTTTACATTTTGTGACATGCCAGCTTTTTTGTTGTTCACTGGCGTCTAGACATGAGACCTTACACACTTGAGTGGGTGCCCGTTGTCCATTCTACAGTGCATATTTGCCTATATGGCCTTTTTTATGTATTTTAGCTTACTGGAATATGTTTGTTAACCTTTTTTGCTGTTTTTGTAACCTGGATCCTCCGACAAGTAAAGCGGAAGGGCTGACGTTTCCAGCACTGTCTAGATTTATGGGCTATAGGTTGTACAATGATGGGGGTGTCATGTTATGAATTGTACTATATTTTTTGTAATATTTTCAGGTTTTTGAACATTGCTAAGATACATTTATGTGTGTTTTGTTATACGTGGTCGAACTTTAGGTGGTGACAGTCCTGAGATGACCATAGCTGTTGACGGGACTATAATAGACTAAGGCCGTGTACACACATATGCAGAGATTCCATGCGGAATACGCAAATAAGTAAAAGAAGGAAGGGAACCGATTTGCGCACATGTCCGAATTTCCCCTAATTCGTAATTTTTTACCCTTTCTTCCACTTATTTACGGGTTGCGCATGGGATTTCTGCGCGGAATCTCCGCATATGTGTGTACACAGCCTAACTAACTAATCTGATGAGCAACTGCTGCTGCATAGGACTTGTTGCCACACTTGCTGACATTTTTGTTTCTTGTATTTCAAACCAAAAACCCCCAAAACTTGTCACTATCTGTTGCTGTTTTAGCTATAATTAATGAACATTACTCAAGAAATTAAATGAAGAATGTTCATAATATTTCATGAAGGGTCACAACTCCCCCTAAGAACATTTAATTAAGTTTAAGAGTTAATTTATGAGCATGTATTTGCTAGATGCCCTTTGTGTAAAAGAAAATCTGTGCAATCTTCCGCTGAGACTGAAGGGAAGGAAAATGTGTTTACTGTCCTCCGACCTGGAACAGGCACACATTCATTGTGTACCAGGCATGGGAATTCAATTGGAAAAGTAAGTAACAGCTGAAAAGCATGGATCTGGGGGCTGCAGAAGGCCCCTAGTAGGAGTTCAGGGGTAACGCTGAAGCTTTTTGGGTAATTTGAAATGTAAAATGGCATTAGAATGGCTACATTTAGTTTGTTATTTGTTTTTTCGGTGGACAGACTTTTTTTTCAGCGGAAGAGCAATGTCATTTTGGCGAAAATCTGCTGTTTGGCGGACAATTCCCATCCCTGATGTACAGATAGTGGGTCAGTCCTGGAGTTACTTCAGTACCAGGAATGACCCGGAATAGACTGAGGTTTTTTGTTCCCTTTTACAGCAATGTGTACCCTTGCTAAGGCCCCAATCCAACAAATTATGTGCCCCTGTTTTGCACAAAGCTTTCAAGAGCTGTTTAATCTTTCACTCTGTAAGAGATTTTTCTGTTCCCTTTTACATCAATGTGCACTCCATTGAATCTGATATTTTACGATCGATTAGTGCTAATCTTTTGAGAAAATTATCAGTGCCTAACTCTTCATAACTTATGAAGAGTTTGAGAGATAAGAGATTGTTGTGTTCCCTTTCACAGCCAGGCATACCCTTACCAGGCCCCCAGTCCAACGAACTGAACACCCCAGTGCCCCCTCCGCTCACAGACAAACCGGTCAGCTTCCTTCTGCACGGCGATGTCCACCACAGAACCATGCAGTCCCCCACCTCCTCCTCCCCCAGCGCAGTCGTCTCCCTTCAGAAAGATGGCCTGGTGCTGTCCAAAGTTGGCGGCTTTGCCCTCGATCTGTCCGGGCAAAGGTGGGTAATTCTGAACATCTTCACTGGACTTTATAAAAAAAAAGTTAGTACTGTATTTTTTGGACTATAAGGCTATATTTTTGTCACACTCAGACCCCTCTGCCTATGTTGTTGTACCCTGGCTTAAAGACTCCAGGGATCATCCCAACAGCCGAAGCATTTGAACACTAGGGTACAAATGCACCAGCTTGGGATGAGAACATTATGTGTGTGACCGTTTTTTGATTACCCCGCCATGGGCAGCCACACACTCCGACTTCAGAGGATTTTGGAGACTGTTGATGTTATGCTAGGAGCTTGTCATCTAAAGACAATCCCCGCATAACTATGCAGAGCATAACAACATTTTGATGTAGCCTTGGTGTTCTAGCCTATGTCAATTGGTCTGACACAGCCTTAAGCCAAGGCATCCTGCGCCTTATAATATGACTAACAAAAATAGTAAGAAAATATCATAACAAAATCTAAAATTTGGTGGGTGCGCCTTATATAGTCCGAAAAATAGGGTATTCCAGTTTCTGGGTATTGCGTCTCTGAGAAATTATTTGGTGAAACGGTGCAACAACAGATGTCCGCACCTGTCCGGCTCGCAGTACTGTGTATGCTTGCTTTCCCTTTCCCTGGCTTGGTGGTATTACCGAGATGTAACAGGCTAGGTGGTATTACCGAGATGTAACAGGCTAGGTGGTATTACTGATATGTGACAGGCTAGGTGGTATTACTGAGATGTAACAGGCTAGGTGGTATTACTGAGATGTAACAGGCTAGGTAGTATTACCGAGATGTAACAGGCTAGGTGGTATTACTGAGATGTAACAGGCTAGGTGGTATTACTGATATGTGACAGGCTAGGTGGTATTACTGAGATGTAACAGGCTAGGTGGTATTACTGAGATGTAACAGGCTAGGTGGGTATTACTGAGATGTAACAGGCTAGGTGGGTATTACTGAGATGTAACAGGCTAGGTGGTATTACTGAGATGTAACAGGCTAGGTGGTATTACTGATATGTGACAGGTATGTGACAGGCTAGGTGGTATTACTGATATGTGACAGGCTAGGTGGTTTTACTGAGATGTAACAGGCTAGGTGGTATTACTGAGATGTAACAGGCTAGGTGGTATTACTGAGATGTAACAGGCTAGGTGGTATTACTGATATGTGACAGGCTAGGTGGTATTACTGATATGTGACAGGCTAGGTGGTATTTCTGAGATGTAACAGGCTAGGTGGGTATTTCTGATATGTGACAGGCTAGGTGGGTATTTCTGATATGTGACAGGCTAGGTGGTATTACTGAGATGTAACAGGCTAGGTGGGTATTACTGAGATGTAACAGGCTAGGTGGTATTACTGAGATGTAACAGGCTAGGTGGTATTACTGAGATGTAACAGGCTAGGTGGGTATTTCTGATATGTGACAGGCTAGGTGGTATTACTGAGATGTAACAGGCTAGGTGGTATTACTGAGATGTAACAGGCTAGGTGGTATTACTGAGATGTAACAGGCTAGGTGGTATTACTGAGATGTAACAGGCTAGGTGGTATTACTGAGATGTAACAGGCTAGGTGGTATTACTGAGATGTAACAGGCTAGGTGGTATTACTGAGATGTAACAGGCTAGGTGGTATTACTGAGATGTAACAGGCTAGGTGGTATTACTGAGATGTAACAGGCTAGGTGGTATTACTAAGATGTAACAGGCTAGGTGGTATTACTGAGATGTAACAGGCTAGGTGGTATTACTGAGATGTAACAGGCTAGGTGGGTATTACTGAGATGTAACAGGCTTTTTTGTCAATGGTGACTCGTTCCGAGTCAGAGCCGTTGAAATGGATTAGCCAAGGTTTTTTGACGTCATACTGTTACTTTGTAGCGGTTTCGTCAAGTTGTTGCAAATCGCATTAGGGGAATTTCCGTGTCATCTGGTAGTTTTCACGTCATGCGATAGGCGATTATGTTTCTGTTTTTTCTGTCTGCGTCTGCGTCATTAGTTATTACGTAGTACAAAGCCCTTTCGTCCGTTTTTTCTTCGTAGAGTTGATTATAAGTGCAGAAGCACGTTTGTAGTCTGGATCGGCAGTTCAGTGCCAATTTTCACTCTCCGGGAATAGCTCTTCTTGTTTCCCGGATGCCTTTCTTTCGGGCGTTCAAACTCAGGCGTGTTCAGGTTGACTGCCTTGTAACTCTGGGGTCAGCCTTTTGTCAGAAGGTCTATCTACCTCCTGCTCTCCTCCAGAAGACAGAGCTCTAGCGCCCGGTACAGTCTCCGGTGGCGTTTCGTGGTACATGTATTGCGAGAGTCACAAACTTGATCCTCTGCGTCCGTCAGCCGTTGGTTTTGTTCCGTGTCTGCCTCTAGCCTCTCCTTGGGTTTCGCTTTTCTTATACGCAATGAAGCTGAGGACTTCCTCACGTTATGTTCGTTTCCCTCAGTGGGATGTGTTCTTGGTTTTGAGCTTCCTTCGAGATAATTTTCTGGACAAGCTTTCTCTCTGAGATGTTGTCCTGCAAGACGCTTTTCTTAATTTCTCTTGCCTCTACTCGTGGGTTTAGTGGTATCCACTCTCTTGGTGGTCTACTTCGAGACGTTGATGTCGGTCCTGCTGGTACTTCGTTTTTTCTTTTTCTTCTCTCAAGTTGTTGTCCTACAAAACTCTGTTCTTGATCGCTCTTGCATCTACTCGTAGGGTCAGTGGTATCCATTCTCTTAGTGGTCTCCCTCAGGATGTTGAGTTCGACCCCTCTGGTTTGTCGGTTACTCTTTCTCTTCTCCCTGAATTCAGGGCTAAGACCCAGCCAGGGGATGTCGATTCTGCGACTGTTACGATCTCTAGTTTAGATCCCATCCTTTGCAGTGATGACTCAGAGATTCATATTTGTCCAGTTCGCTGTCTAAGGCACTACCTGTCCCGCACTAGCTCCTTCAGGGGTTCTAAGAGGCGTCTGTTCATTTCTCTGAACAAGAAGTATGACAAGGACCTAGCTAAGTCTACTATCTCTAGGTGGCTGGTAGAAACTGTTAAGCTGTCTTACGCCAGTTCTAGTTCTTCTTTGCCGGGCAACCCCATCAGAGCGCATGAAGTTCGGGCAATCAGTGCTTCCCTAGCGCTCTCCAGAGGAGTCCCCCTCGCCAAGGTCATGGAGGCGGCCACATGGCGTTCCGTCAATACGTTTCTTAGTTTCTTCCTGAGGGACGTATCCATCAAGAGGTCAGACGACTCGTATGCCATCAGGCGTACTGTCGTGGCTCGTACTCCCATCTCCTGTTTTCTCTCGTGAGTATTGTTTCTCAACCGTTCCCTTCTGGGGTAAGTCATGTATGACCTATGGGGGAAAAGAGATTGGAGTATTATGGGTTTTAAGATGTGATGTGTAGGGAATTTGAATGTATATTCTGTGTATGGTTTTCATTCTTCCCTTGTTCGCTTGGTCGCATCACCCTCCTCCTCGTTGGTAGTCTGCTATTGTTTTGAGTGTTGGTACAGTATGATTATATTAGATTGGTAGATTTTTATTAATCTTACTATCTATATAATTAAATACTTACCAACACTCAAAACAACCAAAGGTTCCCACCCATCCTCCCTCCTGATGCTAGGGTAAATAGGAATGAGTTGGGGACGGAAGTGGATATACGTGACCGGAAGTGGGAAAGGGGGGATAACCCCACGGTCACTAGAGTGACTTACTCTTTGTTATTTGGTAACTAAGCGTTTACGCTTTAGGTTTTTCCAGCCAATAAGTATGTTATGCTATTGTTTTGAGTGTTGGTAAGTATTTAATTATATAGATAGTAAGATTAATAAAAAATCTACCAATTGATTCAACAGTGATTGCGTTTACATGTAAATATCAGTAAAATACTGACTGGAAAACCAAAATACTGAAAAAATTGACCTGCCATTCCCAGGGACTGATAATTCTTTGCTAGAACTGATAAATTGTTTAACAGGGGCTTTGTGGTTTTCGCTAGTTTTTGTTTCCCTTGGACTGGTTTTGACATTGTCGCTGATGGGACTGGTTTTCAAAATTCCTAATATGATCACTTGATTCAACCTGTTAGATGGAAACAGAATTCTTTACCACAAGTGAGACTTAGCCTTTTGGAGGTGACCATTTCTGTGTTTTCTGGGACAGGTCGAAGGAGAAGATCAGCATGCAGGCGTCGTCAACCACGGGGGAAGCGGAGGAGGAGGAAGAAGAGAAAGTGAGCGTGATCTCCATCGCAGACAGCACGCAGTCGCCGTCGAAAACAGCGGCACCCTCCGCCATCCCTGTCTCGCTGTCTTCGCAAGATGTTGTGGTGACACAGGCAGTTTCCTCCACCTTGGTTGGGTAAGTGAGTGAGTGGTGTTCAGCATATGTGCTTTATTTAATTAACAGGGCAGGTGCATGGGGGCTGGAGAGACCTGCTCGAGCATTTTGATTTCTACTTTAAATTATGCTGAATTATAATTTTTTATGCTTCTTCTAAGTGTTTTGTGATGGTGTCTATAGCGTGTATGGGGGGAAAAGGGGGTAGGCAGTGGTGGAGACGACTGGCATGAGCATTTTTTATTTTTACTTTAAATTGCGTTACATTATTTTTGTATGCTTCTTCCTAATGTTTTGTAATAATGTTTCTTCTTCATTTTTTTATCTCATAATATTTGTAAAGCGCTCTGTGGATGGGTGTTTTTTTCATCGGAGAGCGCTATATAAGCTTTATTTATTATCTTCTTCTTCTTCTTCTTCTTCTCTTTATCAGTTTATTATTATTATATTAAGCATCCGCAAAGCGAGAGCTGCTTAATGTTTTCAGGGGAATATGTTTGTTCCTGACTATCTCTTCTTCTTCTCCTTAGGCAGCCAACTTCATCACGTTGAAGATTCTGCTGCACTGATCTATCTATCTGACTATGTGAGGCAAGCACTGAGGAAGAGCAGATTCTAGCTTGAAATATTTACTTTTTAATAAATAGTATAGTATAGTATTTTAGTACCGGTATAGTATAGTGTGGGACTGGCTCAAGCCTAAGCCTCGCGGCTTATAAACGTCCCATCTATTCTATCATGTTACCGTTTCACTACGAATGAGTTATTCCTTCCAATTTGGAGCAAATGCCAATTTACCAAAGACCAAAAAGTTATAGTCTTAACAAGACTAGATTACTTCCCTTGGTCTACACAGCCAATACCACTAAGCTGCCGTGGATCCCACTCGCTACGTCACTTCCGGGGAGGCAACTTTAAATCATAATAAATTTTTTCCAACTTGGAGCAGCCATGTTGTTCTTTGCTCTTGCTATTATTTCGTTTATCTAATTTATTCTAGCCGCCATCCTCCTCTGTTTGGGTTGCCCCTTTGCCTTGGGGCTACAGGTTTGTCGGCATGTAGTTGGTGTGAATTATTTTCACGTTTTTTCATTGCTAATAATTATTTGAAATATTTTGTTGTGCTTACAAGTTACATGCTTTGTTCTCCCGGTCGCCATGTCGGCCGTCGATCCTGTAGTATGGACTCAGTCTAGTGGGGTTTTCTAGTAAGCTATCTCGGGATGTTAAGGGGAAGCTTTTGGATACACCTCAGGCTTCTTCTTCTTCTAGTTTTCGCAAACTTTCTAGTTCGAGGCCTAGTCTTCCTCTTCTTCGTCGTCGGGGAAGGAGCAACCCCCCCCCCCCCCTCTCCCTCAGCCTGTTCTGAGTCTCCTGCGTTTGTTACAGAGCAGACTATTTCCTGGGTGGATTCTTCTTCTCTGGTATCAGATATGCTTGCGGAGTTTAAGAATGAGGGGTTAGTTTTGGTTCCGTCGGCCTCTTGGGCCGGTTTGTCAGTTGGGCCTGGTAGGCCTTGGACACGACAACTGACTTGACTACGGACAAACTACGCAGGGTACTCTCACGAGAGTCAAGGTATTAACCAGTGTGTACGTTCGCCTCTCTTTGCATGAACGATAATGATGTTCCTTTTCTTTACTCGGTTGGGCAGCTGGCCCAAAGAGAGCTGACTACGGACATCTCCATCTTCCCACGAGAGGAAGACCTCGAGCTGGACGGACGGTCCTCCACCCAGCGTGACGTGGAAGCTGTTCGTTCCCACGACCGCTGCAGGAAGCCCCAGACGGACGCCGTACCTGTCTACGGCTCTCGTGCTCGTGAAGGCGAATATCTCCCCTCTCTCAGTGAATGGCAATTCCGTAGCCCGCGTAGGGCGAGTGGTAGCCCGCGTAGGGCAAGAGGTACGGACTCTCCCAATGATCGGCAGTCACGTAGCCCGCGTAGGGCGGGAAGTACTGACTTGCATTATACCCAGCAGAGCCGTTGCCCGCGTAGGGCCTTGCCTCGGCGGACTCTTGAACCCGGAAATATCGATGATCAACAGTTCCGTAGCCCGCGTAGGGCGAGAGGTACGGACTCTCCCCATGATCTCCCCCAGCAGAGCCGTTGCCCGCGTAGGGCCTTGCCTCGGCGGACTCTTGAACCCGGAAATATCGATGATCAACAGTTCCGTAGCCCGTGTAGGGCGAGAAGTACGGACTTGCGTTATACCCAGCAGAGCCGTTGCCCGCGTAGGGCCTTGCCTCGGCGGACTCTTGAACCCGGAAATATCGATGACACCTTCGTCTACCCGCCACGGCCCGTGCGGCCCGTTCACGGACCAACCGTGTCCGTTACTCGTGCCGGCGGCACGCGGCCACCCGTCTCCACCGTCACGGACACCCGTCACAGAACGGCACCATCAGCGGCGGACCGGCCGTTGCCTGTTCTGGAGCCTGTCTCACGTCATCCTGGCCCTCGTCGTGCGGATGAGTTTCAGCTTCCTGCGGATGCCTATCTGACCAGACACCCCTCGAAGCGTCATGTAGCGCTGCCACGAGAGTCTTCTGTGGATGAAGAGTTTGAGTCGTTGCCTCGTGAAGGCTTGGTTGACTTTGACTTAGCCGTCCAGGACGAAGTATTTCGCATCATGAGAACTGTGTATCAGGGGTCTCAGCAGTCCCCGTCGAGATCTGACCACGTCGACGATCAATTCTCTCAGTCTGAGTGTGGCAATGGTGTGACTGATCCCCCTGTGTATTCAGACCCAATCCCTTCGTCGTGCAGTTATCAGGGCTATCTACATACCCTTCAGCCCTACTGCACCGACGTCAAGCCGATGGTGCAGCTCGAATCAGCTCAGACAGCGGGACAGCCACAGTTTTTTGGCGGTCTGCAAGCGCAGAAGGAGGCTCGTCTAGCGCTTCACATCTCTCTGTTCGTTCGGCAGGCACTTCGTAAGACTAACTCTACCCTGTGGTCTCAGCCGCCGCCGTTGCCTGACGACGACGTCTCTCCTCCCCCTCTGCCGGAGCCTGTTCCGTCTCAACCCGGCGCCTTTGTGAAGAAGGTCTTCTTCCCACTGTTTCAGCTGGCTATCCCTTTGTGCCTGTGCCTTCGCACTCGGTTGTGTCCCCGTAGGTACGTTCCTCCCTTTGTTATGGGCGCTGAATGAGGCAAACTTCGGTCTTCATGGGCCGGCCGGCCTTCAACATCTTGGAGAGATCCATGTACTCTATTCTTCGAGCCTCGTCGTTAGCCACGTCATTGCTTCAGTCCCTGGCGCTCATCGCCGGCTCAACGAACTCTTCCAAACCTGAAGTCTTTAGACTGCGTGATGACGTCGACGAGCGTGCCTTGGGCGTTGCCATGGCTTCGTTCTACCAAGCTGTGAGCTCCAGTTCGTCCGTGGCCTCCTCTTCTAAGGTGCAACTAGCGGCCACGTTCAGAGACGCAGTCCTCAAGGACTGTAAGTTCCTCTCTCCCTGCTGGATCGTTCGACCGTTCGTTCTGGCCCCACTGATCTTCATTCTACTTTTCATCAGGTTTCCCTCAAGGACAACCTGGGGCGGATCAAGGAACGGAGACTGGGCTGGGGTCAGGAACGCATCGTGGAGTTGGCTACCAGGTCTGCCGGCCGGGGGGTTGCTTCCCCCCAAGCCAAGCGCGCGCGCATGGACTTCAGGCCTCCTCCTCTTGTCTCCACGAGAGCCGATTCGTCTCGAGGGCGTACCTTTCGCTACCTCAGCTACCAGCCGCCCCCCAGCTAATTCGAAGCGATCGACAGAGAAGTCTCTGCGCTCTGTCAATAGGGGAGCCTTTGTTCAGATTGTGCCTACGGAAACGGGATTCTTCTCTCGTCTGTCGTGGTCCCCAAGAAAAGCGGAGAATTTCGCCCGGTCTTGGACTTGTCCCCCCTCAACAGGTTTTTTCGCACCGACAAGTTCAAAATGGAAACAGCGGCTTCAATCCGTCTCTCCATTCTCCCGAACGACTGGGCTACTCCTTCATCCTGAGGGACGCATATTTTCACGCGTGCATCCATCCTTCACGTCAGCGTTTCCTTCGCTTCGTCTGGAAACACAGGGCTTATCTGTTTGTTGCCCTTCCGTTAGTAGCTCGTTCGTCTGGCCAGGTCCAGGGCTATTCGTCTTCACGTTTACCTGGACGATTGGTTGTTGCTAACAGCTTCGCAAGCCCTGTGCCTCTCACAAACGGACACTCTTGTTCGACTGTCCAAGACTCTGGGTTTTCGCATTCACGACGGGAAATCAGAGCTGACTCCGTCAGCCTCCTTCAGCTACCTCGGCATGAGTTCGTTACGGAGCGGTTTTCAGTGCAGCTGTCGGTAACTCGGGTCAAAGCCATCGTCGAGATTGTTTCGACGTTCAGGCCTAGACTTCGCTCTCTGCTTGTCAGCTTCTCCGTCTCCTGGGACTTATGGAATCGGTAGCGGATTTGCTTCCTCTCGCACGGTTGCGCTAACGGCCACTGCAACGACTGCTGTCGCAAAGGAAACTGTCTCAGCTGCCTCTCGAGCAACTAGTGTCTCACGGCAGTTGGTTCCTCGAGTCAACGTAACAGTGGATGATTCTCGAGTGGCTCAACAGCTCAGTGCCTTTCCGTCCCATGCATCAGCAGCAATTTTCTTCACACAGATGCCTCGTCGACGGGCTGGGGCGCCCATTTGGATCGAGTCGAATTTTCGTGGTCAGTGGACTTCGGCAGAGTAGAAATTTCACATCAACCTCTTGGAGGTGGAAGCAGTGACCAGGGCCCTGAAGTCTTTTGTAGTCCTTCTCTCCGGGAAATGCGTCACCGTCTGCGGACACAATACGACAGCTCTCTCATATCTTCGTCGCCAGGGAGGAACACGGTCTCCGGCTTTTTCAAGGAAAGCAGAAGAGATTCTCCTCTGGGCCCAATCAAGACAGATCGTGCTTTCAGTCGAGTTGTTGGAGATGGAGTCAGTAGCCAGGGCTCTGAAGTCTTTCACAGCCCGTCTCACCCAAAAATGGGTCTCCATCTGCGGAGACAATACGACAGCTCTCTCTCTTATCTTCGCCTTTAGTGAGAGACTCAGTCTCCAGCTCTCTCTAGGACAGCAACCGAGAGTTGTTCAACCGTACCCTTGTTGCCTTCCTTCTGAACGAATTTTTTGGGTGGCAACGGCCCCGGCTTCGCCGTTCTTTCGAATGTTGTCTGTTCTGGCAGGCATGGTTTTACTTGCTCTGTTTCAGACCTTCGTTTCCTCTGGTTACAACCATGAGTTGTTCAACCAGTTATTTCGTTCACCCGTTCCAGTCATCCTTTTCGGTCTGGTTCCGTCCCGATCGAACCTTACTGTCCGGCTAACATGATCTTCCATGCCCAGCCGTCAGCTCAGTTGTTCGACTGGGTGGCGTTGGAATGGGTTAAGTCGACGTCACGTTTGCACACTGTTTCGCTTTTTGTCTACATGTTTTCCTCTTCGGTGGGGACATTTCCGCGTCATCTGGTTAGTTTTGACGTCATGCGATAGCAACTATGTTGCTGTTTCGGTCTGTCCCTACGTCAGGGGCAGTTTTCATTTTTTGCCTTCCTACGGTCTTAGCATGTAGAGTTGGTTATGAAGTGCAGTCGCACATTCATACCGTGGCTTCTCAGTTTGCTAGTTCGGAGGTGGAATCTGCTGTTTTGCGGATTCTCATCTTCACCATTTAGTACTAGCTGTCTCTATCCCGTCATCGATCCTTTGCTTGCCCATTCTGAACAAGTCTTGTCCAGATGTGGGCCATTTCGTTTTTGACTCATACTCGCCACTTCGATCGATATTTTTCCGGTTCGAAAGGGCGTAGCAGCGTGTGGTGGCCCGGTCCGGCCACTCATAGTCCGTTTTGTTTCGGCCTTGGCTGCCCTGGGTGTCTCCATGCGGAGTTTGTCATCTCCTGGCTTCTTTTCCAGGATATTGTCTCGGTGGAGTCCACTCAGGTTCTGCCCCAGGATGATGCTTTCGGTACCCTTCTGTCTCTCGCGGGTACCAAGTTTAGGGCCAAGAATCATCCTGCTCAGATTGCTTCTCCCTCGGTTACGATTTAAAGTCTTCTCTCTATTCTCGGCCCTGTTGTTTCTGATAGACTCCTGTGCCCCGTCAGAGCTCTTAAGTTTTTCCTTAAGAGGACCTCCCCATTCCGGGGGCACAAACGCCGTCTGTTCTTTTCTTTGAACGAGAAATACATGAGGGATATTTCTAGTCAACCATTTCTAGGTGGTTGGTGAATGCTTTTAACTTAGCGTATATAAGTGCCGACTGGTCATTGCTCACTAATCCTCTGTGAGCCCATGAAATCCGGGCTTTCAGCACATCCCTGGCTATGATTAAAGGAGTGGCGCTGTCCAGCGTTATGGAAGCTGCGTACTGGTAGTGACAGTCCACGTTTGCTAGCTTCTACCTTCGCCATTTCTCCGCCAGAAGGCAGGACGACACCGTTGGCATCAGGAAGGTGGTGCTTGCGCAGACTCCTTTTTTCTCTGGTCTAACGATAAGCTTATGCTATTTTTTTGTTCTGGTGTTGGTATGCATATGTTTATGCTGTTTGGGGGTATGGATGTTTTGGTTATCTAGTTGTTATTATGTCCTCTCCCTTACAGGTTATCCCTGGCGTTCCCTGTCAGGTTTGTCTTGTGGGTATTGTTTTTTGTTTGTTGGAGTGAAGTTTCAACAATGTTTTCTTACCCACCTCCTCGCTGGGAATCAACTCATTCGTAGTGAAACGGTAACATGATAGAATAGATTGAATGATTTTATTTAATATAACTATCTATTCTATCTATATACTTACCGTTTCACTACGATCAAAGGTTCCCACCCTCCTCCCTCCGACGAAAACATCATTGGGAAGGTTGGTTTTTAAAAATTTATCATGATTTAAAGTTGCCTCCCCGGAAGTGACGTAGCGAGTGGGATCCACGGCAGCTTAGTGGTATTGGCTGTGTAGACCAAGGGAAGTAATCTAGTCTTGTTAAGACTATAACTTTTTGGTCTTTGGTAAATTGGCATTTGCTCCAAATTGGAAGGAATAACTCATTCGTAGTGAAACGGTAAGTATATAGATAGAATAGATAGTTATATTAAATAAAATCATTCATTCATTGACACTATTTTGTTTGCTTAAAGCATGCCTTTTAAAATTATGATTGTAATTCAATCATCATGTTCAAAAAATAGTTGACTAAAATTTTCATCCTTGTCAAGGAGATTTTTGAAGGTGCTCTTTTTAGGTTAGGTGTTAGTAAATTCCAGAGGTTAGCAACTCAATTACTAAAACAATGTTTACGCTTGTTAGTATTACAACGCTGTATATGTAATTTTCCCTCTTGATTTCTAGTGCTGTTATAAATGGACAGTGTAAAAAGAGAATCAATGCTAATGTCGTCTAAGTTGTTAAAAATGTTGTACATCTGTATAAGGTCTCCCCTAACACGTCTTCCTTTTAATGAATGAAGGCTTAAGAATTTTAATCTATCTTGGTAATTGAAATCTTTACAACTTTTAACCATTTTGGTTGCTCTCCTCTGAAATGACAGTGATAGTTATTTACACTTGTTTTTTTAAAATGTATTATGTTCTGCTATCTGACTATAGCCTATCTATGTTACCACAATAGCAATTTGTCAGTCCTAGCAAAGAATTATCAGTCCCTGGGAATGACAGGTCAATTTTTTCAGTATTTTGGTTTTGCAATCAGTATTTTACTGATATTTACATGTAAGCGCGAACATTTTACACGGGGATAGGTAGTGAGAATATCATGGCCAAGTTTGAAGATGAAGGTCATTGGTCAAGGTCACTGGAGCCGAAAATGCTGCCGCGCTGCTGCTAGGTCTAGTGTTTTCACGCTCTACTAAGTTTTCACTGGCATTTTGAAGCGGCATCTCTCAGAAGCATAACTTGTTCATTTAAAGAACTCATATTGGTGTTGCCTCGCTGCCCCGAGGGGTCTGGTCAGGTCGTGTTTTCGGTCCCTCATAGAAATGGACTTAATGTATTTAGGTATGCCTGTCTCAATCAGAGACCCTTATGGACAGAAACTATTCCGGCGGGCTGGACTAAAATTTGTTTATAATAGTGGAAATGCCTTGCCCAGGCTGAATCCCCACTCTCTCGGCCAAATGGATTTGAGGACAGCTGGCATTGGGGAAGGTCCCCAAAGGCCAACAATCCCTTTGGCTGCAGCACTAGAGCCGGTGCAAATGCCCCCTAAATGGCTTTTATCACTGGTTGACATCAGCCTGGAGTGGGGGCAAACAGTAAAATGAGAGCTGTACAATAAATGATTTTCTTCAGTTTTAGAAAATCACGGTACAGCTTAGTCCTTCGCGGAAGACTATGACTCTCAAGCTCAACTGTTCTCTATGTATTGCATGGATGCAAAATTTAGATGAAATCATAAAAAAAAGGCAAGTGTGTGTCTGTCTGAAACACAGAACGGGCCTTATAACTCCGCCGTTTTTCGACCGAATCGCTTCAAATTTGCTATGAGCCCTAACGGGGCGATGGCAACGGCAACCGAGGCAGCCATGTCATTTACGCGGTTTGGCAAATGCGCGAAACGCGTATCCACCAGCCTCTTGGCGCCCGTATCTCCGGTATTTCTGGACGGATTGCCTTCGAATTTGGAAGGTACATGACCGGGGACAGTGACTATCTGTGTGCCAAACCGGAAGCGAATCGATTTAGAAACGCGTGCGATATACGCCGCTTAACCTTTTCACAAACTGCGGCGTAACCAGACCTGACATTGTCTCAAAATTTGGAACGGGCACGACCAGGGATAGTGACTATCTTGGTGCCAAATTTCAACAGCATCCGTCCAGAAAATGCGTGCGAAATGAGCCAATTTACATTTACGCAGACCGAAAACGGACGCAAAGTTCAACACTATGCGGAGAAATAATTGCCCACCAGCGAGAAAACGGATGGACAGCAGAGATTACTTTAGCGAGGACCACCTTACCTACGTACAACATCGTGCTATTCTCTGCTATCGTCTTCCAACTAACATGAGCTTAACGCGTGCGGGTGGGGACTCATTGACGTTGACTGAGGTTAGCGCGTGCGCGTGAGTGTATAGGGTGGAGGCGGGGTGGGGTGGGGTGGGGTGGGGGTGGACGGGGTATGGTTGGGGTGTGGGGGGGGAGGGTGCGGAGGGGGGGGGGGTAGTAGAATGGGTGAAGAAGATGGAAGGAGGGAGAGAGACAAAAGTAATAATAATATTTTGCGGACCCGGCGAAACCAGTACTCAGCATTACCAGTACGTGGCGTTACCAGTACTGGGCATTACCAGTACGTGGCGTTGCGCTAGTGATTATTATTATTCGTGTTACATATGACAGATAGAAAATAAAGGCAAATGTTTTGCTTTTTTCTTGTCAAGAGCACTTCCCTGGTTAGTTCATCGTTGTGCACTGCCACAGCAGACTTGCCAATGTGATGAAGACGTCTGTTGATTTTGCTGTTACCATATTTTATAGACTATAATATATATTTGTTATTATATATTCTTACTATATTATTAGTCATATTATAAGGCGCTGGGATCTCAGTCTCAGTCTAGGAAAAAAAGTATCGCCTTATCGTAAAATATGGTAATTAAAATTTGTTGTTAATTCAAATTTTCATGAATTTGTTACACATTTTGAGTATCATGCTTCATAATTTGGATTTCTGCTGCTCTTCAAAATTCACTCTTTAGATTCTTGACTGCTATGTATGTTCGGTGAACAGTGTTTGATGGTTTTAATGAACAGGACTACACATTTCACACCAAAACTACTCATTTAAGCTATCCAGGCTTGTGTAGGGGGTGATCAAGTCTAGTTATTCCCTGAAAGAATGGGAATGAAAAGAAACATTGTGTCCATCAATGTGACAACAGCATAATGGACAGACTTTTTATTTAACAAAAACAGAAGATGAAAACCCCCCAAATTGTTGTGAACAGGAGCAAGCCGTTGTCCGGGGCCCATCAGGTGATGGTGTCTCCACCAGTGACGGGGGAGGTGCTGAGTCAGCATGCACTGACCACCACCACCACCACCACACCACCACCACCAACGCGGACAGCACAGCCGGCCGGTGGTCAGCAGTTGAAAGCTTCCTCACCCTCCTCACAGGGACTGCAGTCATGCACCATGCAGGTCAGTTTAGCAATCATTTCAATTTAATTCAATTCAATTTATTACCATGTTTTTCAGACTATAAGGCGCACCTTTTTGTAAGTAAGGCACACACCCCTAAAAAAAATCAGAATTCATATTTTGTTGTTGTATTTTCTTACTATATTAGTAGTCATATTATAAGGCGCAGGGGTTTCATTCACTCTGGGGGGAAAGTATGGCCTTGTAGTCAGAACAATATGGTCATCCTTTCATCCCTAAACATTGGGATATGGACATTTTGAACAGTCAGTTTTCTGTTTGTTTATTGTTTATTTTTTTTATTTTTTTTTCAAGCAAACAAACCACAACATGAACAGTGTTTCAGCATTATTATCAATGTTTATTCTGACCACATACAAAATTTCATATCAATTTACAATTGTGTTGTTTGAATGGGAGTTACAAGTGTTAGAATGTTTGTAGTGTCAAGCTCAGAACTAGTCATAGCAATTAATGTGGCTGCAGGGGAAACAACACAGAAAAATATCTGGCGTGCTAAAGGTTAAAAGACTGAACGTAGCTGAACGAATTAAAACTTGCATATGTTACACTAAATTTGTGAAATTGCCTGTTTCGACGTGAAATGAGCAAGATTTTGCCTGTTTCGTGAAACAAGCAACAGAATTGCAAATCATGAAACAAGCAAGAATGGCTTCATGAAACCGGTGACAGATTTTCTTGTTTCACGAAAAACGCATTTCTGTTGCTTGTTTCATGAAGCAAAATCTTGCTCATTTCATGAATCAGGCAATTTCACAAATTTAGTGTCGCACATATATTACATAGATAAAAGATGAAGCGACAAATAGCAAGCAATGTATTGATTTAAAAAGTATGAAACCACAGTTAATTATTATTTTATGTTAAATTTATTAATTGTACAACTTTATGCAACAGCTTTTAACAGGAGATATCTACCGTCGTGGCAAGCTTCTTCATAGTGTCTGTATAACAAGCCAGAACTTAGTTTGTGTGTGATGAAAACGCCATCAGAGGGGATTTCAGAGTGGGGGCGAGCTACAGCCAGTTTTAGCCTACTTGAAAACACAGAGGCAACTTCCAGCCAGCTGTTTTTGGCCAGAATAAATGCAAGAGGGTTAAACAAATTGTTACCCAGCTTTTTCCAGAATATCAACAAATTGCTTGTAGTCGAATTCAACACATTCTGCTTCACAGACAAAATTCAAGTTTTAATTAAGCTCACCCAATTATTTTCTTCTTACAGATTTCAACGCACACAAAAATGTTTGTTGTTGTAGGTGTACCTACAGCTGCCCACTGGTCAAACGGTCCCAGTGCAAATTCCGGCCACCATCAGTACTGTGCTGCCTGACACTCAACAACAACCACAACAGTCTGCACAACAGTTAGGGTCATCGTCGTCGTCGTTATCGGTCCAGTCACAGCAACAGCCTGCCAAGTTGGCTGTGCGTCACATTGTGAACACCCCTCCTCCAGCTACTACCACCGCAACTAATTCTACCATGGCTCTGAAACAGGTGTGTGCACTCTTCATTTTAAATTAATGTCTATTCACATATGTGATTTTAGACCAACAGAAAAAAGAGAGATGGACATACAGAGAGAGACACAGAGAGAAGAAGAAGAGGAAAAAGAAAGGCTAATGTGATGAAAGGGTAGAAAACCTCTATGTGTGCGTATGTATGTGTGTGTGTGCACGTGTGTCACCCTGTGAGTGTGTGTGTGTACCTTTGTCACACTTTAAAAGTGATGATTATGCTCTTCCAAGCTTGACTGCTACACATTTTCAGTCAACCGTGCTTGATGGTTTTAACGAATGGGACAACTTCTGTCGCACCAAGACTACACATTTCTGGGCTTGGCATAGCTTGTGTAAAGGGGCTGCCACACTGCATGCCACTCAATCCAACTACGATCCAACTGACATTTGTAAAACATGATTCTCGTGAAACAGTACTGTCGAAATGAATCTGATGAAATCCTACTAGTTTTGTTCACTGTATTTGTAGTCCCCTGTACACGAATCTGATGGAATATCTGTATTTTTGTATCAGACCTCATGGGGATACCGGGGGGTCTTTCGTACAAATAGTTCCCTCACCTTCTGGAAGTTCTGTGCTTGTAGCTTCCTCTAATCTTTTACTCTCTTTGACTCTGCCTTTTCCCTTTGCTTTCTGTCATCTACTATTTTTCTGCTGTACTGGCCCATTCTCCTGCCTTTAAAAAAAAAAAAATTCCCAATAATTTTCTCCTTTGAGCTCCTCTGAAATCGGAATGTGTTGGCTGCATGCAGCGGGGAGACCAGTGAAAACTGAAAACCGGACACATATGTACCTTACCCATTATGGCCATAATGGCCTGGGAACACAGAAGAAGAAGTATCAGCCATTTTATGAGATTCGTGTATTGGGGTCTACATGAGTATAGTGAACAAAAATAGTAGAATTACTTTAAGACGGAAGTATTTCATGTGAATCATGCCTCACAGACGTCGTCACAGTTGGATCGCAGTTGGATATAAATCACACGTGTGTGGCGGTCCCTTAAATTAAGGGGTAACCAGATCTGTAATTTGACTGTACATGACTTTAGACAATGATCCTAAATTTGGAAAGCTAAAAACATTATGAGCAATGAGCAAGTTTGACCTTAAATATATAAGAACGTCACAATTTTCCAAGCAATACCTAATTGAGAAAGGACACATTAAGAGGCCGCGAAGCCTACCATAGTTTATGGATAATAAGGCGATACTTTTTTCGGTAAAGGTCAAGATGTGCCACCCGCCCTGCATTTCTCGGTTAATTCAATTTTCCCGTTTTTGCCTTTCTTACCAAACATAAAGCTGTATTTTATGAACCTTTTTAGCTAACCTTTTTGGAATACTAACCCTATCCCTAACCCTAGGCCATTATCTAATAGGACCCCCCCCCCCCCCCATGTATTGCAGTACACAGCGCCATTTGTCACAGTCATTGCGTTTTCCCATCTTATGGGGGGGGGGGGGGGGGGGGGAGGGAAAGGGTTAGTATTAAAAAAAGGTTATTAGCTGAAAAGGTTAATAAAATACAGCTTTATGTTTGGTAAGAAAGGCAAAAACGGAAAATTGCAATGAACCGAGAAATGCAGGGGGGGTGGCACATCTTTACCTTTACCCTTTTTCCCCTGCGCCTTATAATGTGACTGATAATATAGTAAGAAAATACAGTACCTAAATCTGAATTTCAATGAAATTGGGGGGTGCGTCTTATAATCAGGTGCGCCTTATAGTCCGGTAGTTGTCCTGCTATTCCTGACTTGACCTGACCGTACTCTGTTTTGGGGTGCAGAGGTTAAAACAAACGCTACAAGCCCAGCAGCAGCAGCAGCAACAACAACAACATCAGCAGCAGCTAGGAGTGGTGAGCTCTTCAGTGAAGACGGAGCCCGGGCTGTCTGCGACGGCGGCACAGTCCCAGATGTCGCTGATGATGTCGCTGGAGGGATCCGACATGGACATGGATATGCTGATGGACATGTCCTACTCTGACCTCGAGCCTCAGAAGTAAGGGGAAAGGGCAATATCCACATGGACATGGACATGCTGATGGACATGTCATGCTCTGACCTCGAGCCTCAGAAGTAAGGGGAAATGGCAATATCCACATGGACATGGACATGCTGATGGACATGTTATGCTCTGACCTCGAGCCTCAGAAGTAAGGGGAAAGGGCAATATGGACATGGACATGCTGATGGACATGTCATACTCTGACCTCGAGCCTCAGAAGTACGGGGAAAGGGCAATATCCACATGGACATGGACATGCTGATGGACATGTCATGCTCTGACCTCGAGCCTCAGAAGTAAGGGGAAAGGGCAATATCCACATGGACATGGACATGCTGATGGACATGTCATGCTCTGACCTCGAGCCTCAGAAGTACGGGGAAAGGGCAATATCCACATGGACATGGACATGCTGATGGACATGTCATACTCTGACCTCGAGCCTCAGAAGTAAGGGGAAAGGGCAATATCCACATGGACATGGACATGCTGATGGACATGTCATGCTCTGACCTCGAGCCTCAGAAGTAAGGGGAAAGGGCAATATCCACATGGACATGGACATGCTGATGGACATGTCATGCTCTGACCTCGAGCCTCAGAAGTAAGGGGAAAGGGCAATATCCACATGGACATGTCCTACTCTGACCTCGAGCCTCAGAAGTAAGGGGAAAGGGCAATATCCACATGGACATGTCCTACTCTGACCTCGAGCCTCAGAAGTAAGGGGAAAGGGCAATATCCACATGGACATGTCCTACTCTGACCCCGAGCCTCAGAAGTAAGGGGAAAGGGCAATATCCACATGGACATGTCCTACTCTGACCTCGAGCCTCAGAAGTAAGGGGAAAGGGCAATATCCACAGTTATCACCCTTTAACCCTCGTGCATTTATTCCGCCCAAAACCACCCAGCCGGAACTTGCTTCTGTGTATTCAAGCCGCCCCAAAACCGTGCATAGCTTGCCCCTACTCTGAGTGGTGGAACTATTTGTACGGAAGAACCCCTAGGTATCCCCACGGGGGGGCTTCCTGTTTACAGACCCATACCGCCATTTTGTAGGTGTGATCGCAATTATGCTGAAAAAATCCCCCACACATAAGTACTGTTGTGTGAACATTGTACCCCCTGTTCTGTCTGTGTGTTGATCTCTGTTAATCAAGTTAATGTCATTGGAAGGCTTCCCCATTGAGCGGTTTATGAATATGCCCCCGTCAGACTTGGCTCTTCTACAGGGGAGGGAGATGGAGGGCTGACTGGATATAAATTGATTGTACTGACAAACAAGCAACAAATACTGTACAGCAGACGCACACGCACACACACACACACGGGCAGACAGATGCACTCATGCGCGCACACAAACACACACACACACACACACACACAAACTTCAGCTGACTGAGATTATCAGCGATATTATAAATGTGTTGTCTTACCCTGACTAAAAACTCCAGCATCCCAACAGCCGAAGCACTTGAACACTATGGTACAAATCCACTAGCTAGGGATGAGAACATTATGTATGTGACCGTTTTTGATTACCCCGCCACATGGGCAGCCACACTCCAACTTCGGAGGATTTTGGAGACTGATGATGTTATGCTAGGAGCTTGTCATGGCTTAAGACAATCCCCGCACAACCATGCAGAACATAACATTTTGATGTAGCCTTGGTGTTCTATCTTATGTCAACTGATCTGACACAGCCTCATGTCAAGGCGAATTGTAAATGTAATCTATGCCGCAAATTAAAAGATTATATATAACAGTTTGACCTTTTTTTTCTCATTATTTTCAGCAAACGATCTAAAAATGGTTCTGGTGACCCGGAAGACCCAGACGAGAGAAGGCGAAAGTTTTTGGAACGAAACAGGTAGGTTTTCTGTGAAGTGTATACGTTGCATCTTATATTATTCACGGGACTACAACAGGAATAAGGTGTTATGACTAGATCCCTACCTAAGACATGATGCACGGATTAACACAAATTTTAGCTGGTTTATTCTCAATACAAATGTAATTCATCTATATTCATGTGTACTGTGATACTGTTATACCCACAGTATTGCTGGTTGAAAAAAAGTTATCACTACGTCCATCAAAGTTTTAAGGGAAAAAAAGTGTTTATCAAGGAATGGGGACTCATTAGATGGCTTTTTAAAGAATGTTGCTGGTTATTATTCTAAGATCTGGAATGATACTAGCTTGAATGTGTGAGTGTGTGTGTGCTCCTTTTGATTGTAAAGGAAGTAACTTCAGTGTTTGTGACATTAACCCTCCAAAAAACTACCACATTTTTCTGACTATTAGTCGATACTTTTCCCCCCAGACTGAGACCTTATAATATGACTGGTAATACAGTAAGAAAATATAATAACAAAATCTGAATTTTGTGTAATACTAGCGCAACGCCCCGTACCGGTAACGCCTAGTACCGGTAACGACTTGTACAGGTAACGCCAAGTACCGGTACCGCTGAGTACCGGTTTCGCCGGGTCTGCGAAATATTAAATTTTTACTTTTGTGGCTGAAAATAAAAAATATTTACCCCTACCACTTTCAAGGCCTACCGATCTCCATGACCTTGACCTTGACCTTGATCGGTATGCAATCATCAGAAGAACCATAAGCCAAAGTACCTACATGCCAAGTT
This sequence comes from Phymorhynchus buccinoides, assembly GCA_017654935.2. Lineage (NCBI taxonomy): Eukaryota > Metazoa > Mollusca > Gastropoda > Neogastropoda > Raphitomidae > Phymorhynchus > Phymorhynchus buccinoides. The sequence goes on from CM065703.1 coordinate 27,364,179, forward strand.
TGAAGTCCCTAAGACCAACGGTGTGGACGTTATAGCCCCTTAAAGTGTTTCGGTTTTCAAGGTCATACGCCAAGATGAAGGTCATGACGGCGATAATTTATGCTCGGATGCCTTATCTCATGGTGACACGCCACCACACAAAACTGGAAACGATTCGGTAAAGCAGTTCGGGAGATATGCGTGGGACAGTAAAACCCAATCATTAGACCCCTACCACTTTCAAGGCATACCGATCTCCCTGACCTTGACCTTGACCTTCATTGGTACGCCATCATCAGAACGGCCATAAGCGAAAGTACATCCATGCCAAGTTTCAAGACTCTAGGACCTGCGGTGTGGAAGTTATGGCCCCTTAACGATTTTCGGTCTCCCCACGACCCCTTGGCGGAGGTTTCCGAAAAGTAAGGACGGCATGACCTTCGGAGGGTGCCAAGGATGCTTGATGCCAAATTTGGTGTTGATCGGTTGAGAACTGTGGCCGTGCAGAAGGGACAGACAGACAGACAGATTTCGAAAATATATATAAGATGACCCACCACTGCCACCCAAAACCAGTCCCTGGGATCCCACCTACTCCTCTCCACCCGCGTGCGTTAAGCTGCTGGCTGCAAGTTGTCTTTGCTCTATTCCACAGTTTGTGTTGCTCTTTTACTCCTTGTAAAAATGGCAACCCCGAAATGTGTCAGTGCATGGTGTGTAACAGACACACACACAAACAAACACAAACACACACACACACACACACACACACACACACACACACACACATCTCGCGCTTATTGAACAGTAGAACAGTGGAAGAATATCTGAAGATGTATAGTCAGAAGTAGCTTGACTACGTATCACGTACTGACTTGATGACATCACTGATTATGTCATCAGATGAAGAGAAATAACTCTAATATGCTGGCGTTTGCTCTAACACAGTCAAGAGAGTTATACCCCCAGACCATTTAGCCAGATTAGCTCTATCAGTTGTCTTTTTCGTGGCATGATTTGTACAATTAATGTTTGTTTAACTTTCTCTGGCAGTCAAGGGGTTAATGGTACGTTTATGAGCGCTGACTAATGGTTTCAGTGAGTGGTCTCCCAGAGAATAGATGAATAATCTCTGGCAGACTGAACGAATTAATAATAATAAAAAAACGCTTGAAATCAAGTACTTATAATTGAAACTTTCCATAATTTGGTAGCACATGTGCCTGCATAGGTGCGTGCATGTACGCACACGCGCGCGTGTGTGTGTACATATGTGTGTGTCCACTGTGTGTATGCATGTGTACATATGTGTTTTGTGCATTTATCATGTGTGTGCCAATATTTGAGAGAGAGAGAGAGAGAGAGAGAGAGAGAGATAATGACAGACAGAGAGAGACAGAAAAAGATAATGTGTGTGTGTGCGTGTGTGTGTGTGTGTGTGTGTCTTCCCACACCTCTCAATTTTTTGTTCTGTTCTCCTGAATTGCGTTCACAAATGCATGACTTGCTCTTTAGTTTCAAGTTAACTGCATCATTCACAGATTGGATTGTAATGGGGAAGTATTGTTTTTTGCTCCTTTTGCTATCTTGGCTGTTTGCTGTTTTCTTGTGTCTCTGTGTTGATAAAGGCGCATTCGCCGAAATATCCAGTGGTTTTGTTGTGTCTCTTGTAAATAACATAACGTCACTTTACACCTGTTGTGTGCTTGTTTGTTTGTTGTATAAACACAACACGTTATGCACAAAAGTCTTATCATTGTGATGTTATGTCATAATTGCAATCAATTGCTTGATTCGGTTTTGTTTATCAGTTTTATAAACGAAGGTGTTGTTCATTTCCTGTACCTCTATATTGCGTGTGAAATTAGCAATGGTCGTTTTGCATGCCCCAATAACGGGTTAATAAAATAAATAATTATTTTAGTTCTAGTCTGGAAGAGGGAGAGGGAGGAGAGAGAGAGTTGAATTGAATGGATTTTATTTATAGAGGGTAATAGAATAAGCAAATATTAATATAATGCTTGTTTACATCCAGCGAAAAAAGCATGCAAAACAGTCATACATAGTAACATAATAAAATCGAACCTAATCGTATGTCTCTCTCTCTCTCTCTCTCTCTCTCTCTCTCTCTCTCTCTCTCTCTCTCTCTCTCTCTCTCTCTCTCTCTCTCTCACACACACACACACACGTGCACACGCGCGCAAACACTGCCACGAACACATTTCACAACACATCCACTATGTAGTCTAAACAGCACAGCTGTATTATAGCGCGCGAGCAGCAACGCGAGGCCAAGTTATAGTAGTAAGGGTAAAGAAGCAGTGAAAGATCTTTCCTTTGACCTTCTTTGAGCCAGTCTCAAACACACGAAAGTGAAACTTTCGGTTTTACATTTCCAAGAAGAAGGCAGCATTTCACCTTCCAAGAAAATGGATCACAAACGTGTAAGGTCTTTCATTTCAGGGGGGGTTTCACTTTGACCTCGCGCACGCAGAGAGAGAGAGAGAGAGAGAGAGAACTTCTTCGTCTTCTAAGTTCTTGTTCTTCGGCCGTTCAGGCATGTTTCTGTCAATTACGAACGTAGATGCATCATGCTGCTGTTATGCGCCTAAGTAAGAATAATTAGGCCCAGCATGTCTGACTTCGGGTAGAGGAAATCTTTTTGAAAGTATTTCTTGAAAAAAGGCAGGAGAATTTCTGTCAATTACGAACGTAGATGCATCATGCTGCTGTTATGCACCTAAGTAAGAATAAATAGGCCCAGCATGTCTGACTTTGGCTAGAGGAAATCTTTTTGAAAGTATTTCTTGAAAAAAGGCAGGAGAATGGACCGGAAAGGCAGAACGATAGTAGATAACAGCATGCAAAGGGAAAAGGCAGAATGAAAGAGACTGGCAGATTAGAGGTAGTTATAAGCACATAACTTCCATAAGGTGTGGGAACTATTTGTACGGAAGAACCCCCCCTCCCAGTATCCCTAGGGGGGGGAGCTTGCTGCGTTCTACTCCCACCATAACTTCCAGAAGGTGGGGGAACTATTTGTACGGAAGACCCCCCCCCCCTCCCAGTATCCCTAAGGGGGGGGGGGGGGGAGCTTCCTGCTTCTACTCCCACCCCCACCCCCCACCCACACCCACACCCCAGTCAGTTTCTCTCTCTCTCTCTCTCTCTCTCTCTGTCTCTCTCTCTCTCTCTCTCTCTCTCTCTCTCTCTCTCTCTCTCCCACTGTCTGTATAAAAATAGCTGCAGCGGGCTCGCGCAGCTCGGGGTGGGGAGGCAAGCAAAGAGCCAAAGACATTGAAAAGAAAAGACTGACATCTGGTCCCTTTTCCCTATATGAGTAGTGAGGACAGAAACACTGGTTGTGTCCCTTTTAAACATCTTTATGACATAACACGTCGATAGGCCAGTTGAATTCTCCGTTCAAATTCCAATCTGAGTCTTTGCATAGCCGCCACTGTGAACTACCCCACTAACGATAACTCTATCAGCCAGGCTCGCCGTAACTCTTAAGTAGTCCATCTTCCCCTTTTAGAGTCTGGTTATGTGTCAAGTGTTGGTTGAAATTAGCGTCCTGCAAAATAAATCGATTTATAGTGCGTGTTTATGAACGGATGGTGTTGAAATTTTGCACGACGATAGTCACTATCCCTGGTCACGCATGTTCCAAATCTCGTGTCAATGTCGGGTCTGGTTACGCCGCGGTTTGTGAAAACGTGAAGCGGCCTGTCGGTGCCCGTATCTCCGGCATTTCTGAATTGATTTGCTTCCGGTTTGGCACACGGAGAGTCCCCGGCCCCGGTCATCTTCCTGCCAAATTCGAAGGCAATCGGCCCAGAAACGCCGGAGATACGGGTTTCGCGCATTTGCGAAACCGCGCAAATGATAGGACCGCCTCGGTTGCCGTTGCCATCGCCCTGTGAGGGCTCACAGCAAATTTGAAGCGATTCGGTCGAAAAACGGCGGAGTTATAAGGCCCGTTTCGTGTTTCAGATACACACACACACACACACACACACGGACGGACACTTGGCTTTTTACTATATGATTTGGGGGTTGCGCATTATAGTCAGAAAAATATGTTAGATTGGTAATCAAGAGTAGTCAGGTAAAAAATAGACTTTAGGTCAAAAGCTTGCATTTATAATCGCTATCATTGCTATTGAACACACACTGATCTAAGCATAGAATGCCATTGGATGGGTAATGCTGTGTGTACTGCACAGAGCGGCGGCTGCCCGGTGTCGACACAAACGCAAGCAGTGGATCAACAACCTGGAGAAAAAGGCGGAGGAACTACAGCAAACCAACACGCGGTTACAGGTACACAGCTGTGTTCTCACGGGAGCATACCTTTATTCCCACATACCACTGGTCTCACACTGCAATTATTTTTTTCTTTTCTGCTGTCCCATCTGCTGGGCCGCTTAGTCACACTGTAATGTTCTATCCATGACACTAGTGTCACATACTGCTACTCCCACAATATGTTTCTCTTTCTGTTGTCTGTCGAACCCAGATAAACGCATGCTCACACACGCACACAAGCCCATCCAGTATATAACTGCATGTGCGTTGCACCGACACATAACAACAGCATGTGGGGTTATAGGTATGTGGAAACAATTTGTTGTCCCTATTTGCCAATCTACAGATGCACAACTGTTTGTTGTTGTTTTGAAAAATAAAAACTCAATAAATCCATGGCAAGGTCTTAATTGAATTGGTAGCTATAAAATGAACCGTTTTATATGAACCAAAATTTGGCCATTTTGAAGGAAGTGATGGGAGGGGGAGGGGTGGCTAAAGAGATAGAAAAGAGGTGAGGATTAAAAGGGAAGCGTTTGTGTGTCAGTATCAGATTGATTCAGTCCTCTTACGTGTATTGTTTGCATCTTCACAAGCCCATTTCTTTGGAGTTAGGGTCAATGTAGAATTTTTTTTCCTTTGTCGATTGCTCAGTTTCCTGTCATATGAGCGCAGATGTGTCGTGCTAAGAAACAGTTTTGCCCAGCATGTCCGTCTTGGGCTGGAGAAAATCTTTGTAAGAGTTTCAGAACAAAGGCAGGTGAATGGACCAGTAAGGCAGAAAGATACTAGATGACGGTAAGCAAAGGGAAAAGGCAGAGTCAAAGAGAGTGACAGATTAAAGGAAGTTACAAGCACAGAAGGTGGGGGAACTATTTGTACAAAAGACCCCCCCCCCCCCCCCCGTTGTCCCCATGGGGGCTATGTGTTAATAAAGTATATTTCCTCTTGTGTCTCTAGAGCTCTCTATCTCTCAGTTTGTTTGAATCAGAATCATTTTCAATTGTCTTTAAAACCATTACAAGGTATTATACGACACAAAAAGAACAACGAAGCAAACAACAAAAAACAATAATGTATGAAATGCAAACTACTAAGAAAACATCATTTTCGGTTACGAGAAAAATAAATCATCAGTGAAATTCACAAACCTCTTATCTCTTATCTCAAATTTTTGGGGTTTAGTTAGATACATAGTCAGCTCTCAAGTTTTTCCCACCACATTCAACCAAAAGCTCGTATCTCTAATGGCTTTCTATCTGGGGTAAATGAGGTTGTGTAAATAGAAGAAAAACTCAGTCACAAATTCAGATCTACTTTAAAAAAACTTGTATCTTTTCAAGTATTAAATTTTTTTATAGTAATTTTAACAAAATTCAGGACTGAACTTGCAATGTCTTGAACAACATATTCATCATAGTTAATCAGTTGTGGTAAACGTGGCACATTTTTGAAAGTTTTTTTATATTTTTCTCAAAACTACCAAAATTGAGATACTAAGTTTGTGAATTTCACCGACGAAATTATCCTTATTGTGTATCTCTCTGTATGTATATGAGTGTGTCTCTCTCTCTGTCTCTCTCTCTCTCTGTCTCTCTGTGGTTCCCAGAGCGAGGTGAGCCTGTTGAGGGGGGAGGTTGCCCAGCTGAAGACCCTGTTGCTGGCTCACCAGGACTGCCCAGTGACCCTGCAGCAGAAATCCCAGGGACAGCTGGCCCTACACACCAGTCAGTGCCACGCAACGTCCTGTCTTTCATTCACTGATCTTACTGACCATGATTGAATACTTTATGGGGCTGTTTAGTGTTCGGCTAAAAAATCAAAACTAGCGAAAAACTAGAGCATTAAGATGCTAAATCACCAGCCACGTGGCAGCATTTTCGGCTGCAATGCTTCGCCTCACGACTGGTAACGAACCATTATTTCATGAAGGTAAAATAAAGACAGAGAGAGGGGGAGAGGGGGGGGGGGGGAGACAGAGATTGAGAGAGAGTTAACCAGGTGCTTGGCAGCATTTTCGGCTCCCTTGACCTTTGACCAATGACTTTCATTTTATGCGCATGCAAAATTTGAGAGTTCTAGGTCCCTCTATCCAAACGTTAACGTGCCAGGTGCTAGGCAGCATTTTCAGCTCCAGTGAGCTTTACCTTTGATCAGTGACCTTCATTTTTGAAATTGGCCTTTTTGTTCGGGCAGCAGTCACTGGAACGCACATACACACCTCACCCTGTCTACTTGCATCTTACTTGAGTGAGAATCCTAGGAAATCAGGTACTTGGCAGCATTTTTGACCTTGACCTTTGACTGATTACCTTCAATGTAGAACCAGGCATAGATATCCTAAGTACCTATCAGCATGCACAATTTGAGCATCCTAGGTCTCTCCGTTCAGACGTTATCACCCCGAGCACATTTTTGGCTCCAGTGATCTTGATCTTTGACCTTCATTTTCAATCTTGGCCTAGATATCCTAAGTACCTATCTGCATGTTGAATAGTGGCCTGTGAACTGGTTGGTCTGGTGGCCCTGCCTGCAGCATTCCCCATCCTGTGAAGGAACAATGGCGGCAAGTGTGTGTGTGTGTCACAGCTGTGTGTGTGTGTGTGTGTGTGTGTGCGCTTATTGGGGAAGAGGGATATCATTTCTTGTTCCACTTGCTTTTAGGTAAGGGTAGGGATGTGCCGCCCCCCCTGCATTTCTCGGTTGATTGTGTTTTTCCGTTTTTGCCTTTCTTGCCATGCATGGGGCTGCATTTTGGGAACATTTTCGGCTAATTCTCTTTTTGGAATGCTGGCCCTGAGCCTAACCCTGCCCCCCACTATGTACTGCGGTACACCGCGATTTGTCACAGTTGTGGTTTGTTGTGTTTTTCCGTCTTATAGGGTGGGGGGTGGGATTTGGGGTTGGGGATAGGGTTGGTGTTCCAAGGGGGTTGTTGCTGGGGGGGTTCCTAGGGTGCAGCTTTGTGTATGGTGGGAGGGGCGGGGGCGGAGGGGTGCAGTTGCCCGGGGGATGGGGGGGGGGGGGGGGGGGGGGGGTACATCTTGACCTTTACCTGCTTTTACATTAATGATTTTATGTGCGATATCATGCCATGTATTATATGGTCCTGATGTTTAGAGGAGTGTGTTAGTGTGTGTATGGAGAGGATGGGAGAGCAGGGGAGGTGGGAGGGGGGGAGGGTCTGTTATAATTTACATTTGATTTTACATACATTACAAGTATTTGTTTTGTACACCTTTTTTACCTTTGGATTGTTCTTCATTTACTTTTAGCTTGATGGCTTACATGTGTGTGGGGGGGGGTCAGTCCGTGAAATAGTTTACATTTGATTTATTTTACACACAGTATTTGATTTGTACAATTAATTATTCCTATGCTTGCTTACTTTTAACTAAATTGATGCTTTATCATGTGGGTGTGTGGAGGTGTGGGGTGGGGGTGGAGAGGGGGGGGGCGTAGGGGGACGGTTTAGTCAGTGAAATAATTTGATTCTACATACAGTACTTGTTTTGTACATCCATTTTTACCTTGGGTTCTCAAAAAATTATTTTTATACTTGTTTAATTTCAGTCCTATAATTTTTATGCAAATTGTGATATTGTTTTCCCTTTACAAACAATGTCATTTATTTGCTCTGTTTACCTTTATCCAAGTGTGTGTGTGTGTGTGTGTCAGCTTGTCTGTCTGTCTGTTCAGAGATTTCTGTTTGTGCCATCCTTTTTATTTGATTTTCAATACATTGGATTATTTTCTTTATTTATATGCCTTTTTCACATTTTATAAACACATTTATTTCTGTATCTTGTGTGTGTGTGTGCGTGCACGCACGTGTGTGAGTGCTTGTGTGTGTACTGAATAGTATTACTTTATTATATTTTACCGTTTGCTGTGATGTTATCATTATAATGTTCTTTACTATTAATGTTTACTTATTGGGGGGGGGGGGGGGGGGGGGGGGGGGGGGGGGGAAACTTAATTGGTTTATGGGAATAACATGTGCTTTTATGCATATATTTTATGTCTTAAGTTTATTATATAATGTCCCGCCAGTTTTAGATTTATGTGCACGCTGAAAAAAGATTTTCTTCATTGAAGACAATATATACATTTGATTGATTGATTGCATGCAAAATTTGAGCTTCCTAGGTCCCTCCGTTCAAATGTTATTTTGTTCACATAGTCGAATACATAGTCAGGAACAAGCAGAAACCTCTGAAAACATTACCAGCTTCGCTCTCTTCGTTCGCAGCTGGTAAACATTGGCACTGACCTATTAGGATTAATACCTTGCTTAGAATTTTCAAGGACAGTACCTTTTTCTCAATTCTTCATTAAGATAAATGGGGATGTCTATAACACTTTGTATTGGCGGAAAAATGCTGCACAGTTTAGAGATGCCTTTGCATACCATATTTTACTGACTATAAGGCGATACTTTTTCCCTAGACTGAGAACCCTGTGCCTTATAATGTGATTGATAATATGGTAAGAAACTATAATAACAAAATCTGAATTTTGTGTATAATTTGGGGGGTGCGCCCTATATAATCAGGTTCGCCTTGTAGTCCGTAAAATACGGTGCATGTGTATGTGTGCGCGTATCGGATGACAGACGGTCGCTAGAGTTATTGTTCTTTGCGTTTCCTTGAGTTTCTTTGGGGTTATTGTTCTTTGAAATTGTTCTTTGTTATTCTTCTTAGGGAGACGCAAAGGGATTTGATACTAGGCGTGTGACGGTATGTCATCAGAGTCCATATACATAGATGCCCATACAGTTTTGTTTCTTTGTGTGACGGTATGTCGTCAGAGTCCATATACATAGATGCCCATACAGTTTTGTTTCTTTGTGTGACGGTATGTCGTCAGAGTCCATATACATAGATGCCCATACAGTTTTGTTTCTTTGTGTGACGGTATGTCGTCAGAGTCCATATACATAGATGCCCATACAGTTTTGTTTGTTTGTGTGACGGTATGTCGTCAGAGTCCATATACATAGATGCCCATACAGTTTTGTTTCTTTGTGTGACGGTATGTCGTCAGAGTCCATATACATAGATGCCCATACAGTTTTGTTTCTTTGTGTGACGGTATGTCGTCAGAGTCCATATACATAGATGCCCATACAGTTTTGTTTCTTTGTGTGACGGTATGTCATCAGAGTCCATATACATAGATGCCCATACAGTTTTGTTTCTTTGTGTGACGGTATGTCGTCAGAGTCCATATACATAGATGCCCATACAGTTTTGTTTCTTTTTATTCAAATTGCTCTCATGTTGCTGATGAGTAGAGAGTTGATTTAGCGTGAGAGAATGGACTGAATTCTTTTTATTGCATTTACGTATGAATCATCAATGCATGCCCATTAAATTTATCTATTTATTTATCTTTTTTACTTGTAATGTGGTGCTTTATGGCTGGTAGCAGTCAAGTCTGGTGGTTGGTAGGGCGGCTATTCTCTGTAGACAAAACAGATGCATAGGTCAGGTAAAACTATGGGAAATCCCCCAGTTCCCTAGATAAGGGAGCGAACTGTACAATTTGAATACTTAAGGGGATACGCGCCTTTTTACTTCCCACGATGACAAATTATCAAGACTTTTGTCATAGCATCTACACATACTTCTAAGGTCAAAACTGAAAAGAAAACACAGGGTCACTGTGCTACTTTTCTTGTAATTCATGGTTGAAATGTGGGGGGGTGGACAATTTTCGGGTAAAATCAGGTCTACTGAAAACTGGACACCTTTCATACACTTAAGTTATTAAAAACTTTCAATTAATCTTGCCTGATACTGCAACCTACATAGTGTCAGAATCTATGTCAAATGGTAAGGAAATATAATTTAGTCAATAGGAAATTTAGGAAAACTTGCCGTATTGACACATATTTTCCTAAATTTTATTGTTCAAATGCCTGTAGCAAAAAACTCAACGATGAAATCATTCTAGTTTTTTGATAATAGATGAAATAATGTATATTCTCCATACTAAACACACAAAAAACAGTATGTCATGTCACAGTGCTTCTTACTGAACACCATGCACATTTTCAACCCCACCCCTATTTTTCCACGGGACTCACGTCAAGAGTTATATCCCTTAATAGTTTCTTTGTTGATAGTTTTATGAGATTTGTTCTTTTAGTAACGCGGTTTTAGTCCTTCTAAGAAATGAATATGTTTAAAATAATCCTTATATTCTAACAATACAAACATTTTAGCGATATACTTTTCACAAATATAAATAAACCTGTATATTTTTCAAAAAAGTCTTGCACCACTGGGAGTCCGCCAGATTATGCTAGCACGATCAATCACAGAGAGAGTAGGCCATTTCATTCACAATTTCGTACGAAATACTTGTGGCGGTACCATAGCCGAAGAGGTTTAGCCAAGGCGTGGTTGCTGCTACACATATCTGTATTGTTAAAAAAATCGGGACTTTACTGGTGTGGCACTGCCTCTGGGCATTGCCTCATCTTTGCATTTACAAATGTCCCATATGTGTCTATGACCGAGAGGACGTAAAACACCATTTTTCATTCATCATTCACAATTTCGTCAATATATTACGTGGCGGTACCATAGCCGATGAGGTTTAACCGAGGCGTGGTTACTGCTACACCTATCTGTATTGTTAAAAAATCGGGACTTTACTGGTGTTGCACTGCCTCCGGGCATTGCATCCAGTATTGTTCCCAACATCTTTGTATCTACAAATGTCCCATATGTGTCTGTTCCAGACTGAGTAAAGCACCATTTTTCAATTCAAAATTCATTCACAATTTCGTCATTTCATTCTTACGTTATCTTATCCATACGTCATTCATTCACTGAAACCACTGAGAGAGTAGGCCATTTCATTCACAATTTCGTCATTTCATTCTTACGTCATCTTACTCATACGTCATTCATTCACTGAAACCCTTTAGTAGTGTTTCTTACGACACAGTCAGCCACAAGGGGAAAATTAGCGCCACCTGTATCCCCTTAATGCAAGGTCCCAGCTTAAAGAAAAGGATGCCTGTCATTGGAGTTGGCCTGTTTCTGACCTTTGACCTTGACACAAAGAACAAAGAAGACAGTCGGCTAAGAATAAAAATTAAAATAAACCAACTTGTGGCCCTTTATTCAAATGGCTTTTATCACTGGTTGACATTAGCCTGTAGAAAGGGCCAATAATAAATCAGAGCTGTGCTATAAATAATATTCTACAGTATTTGAATATCATGCTACAGCTTAGTCTTTCATGGAAGACTATGACTCTCGAACGAGGGGGCCCTTGCACCGGCTCTGGTGCTGCAGCCAAAATGATTGGTTGGCCTTTGGGGACCTTCCCCGACGCCAACTGTCGTCCTCAAATCCCTTTGGCTGAGAGAGTGGGGATGTACCCTGGGCAAAGCATCTCAACTACAAACTAATTCTTGCCCAGCCCGCCGGAATAGCATATCTGGCAGTCATTGTCGGAAACGACAGACAGGCAACAACAACAACATTCATTGACCGTGTGTGTGTACATGCGTGTGTGTGTTTGTATGTATGTTTGTGTGTGTGTGTGCATGCACAGTCTCTATGGTGGAGTCCTCGGGCGGGGTTCCCTTCGACGTCAGTCAGTTAGTGGCCGCGGGCGGTCAACCCACTACCCTCACCATCGACGGCCACGACATCACCACCATCGTCACTGACGGCAACGCCCTCACCCTGCCCTCGTTGGATGACACGGGCGCCAAGTGACCAATCATATGGTGACACCTAAACGTTCCTGTTAGTGGGCCTGAAATCGAAATCAAGGCAGTTGGCCAACATTGGTTCAGTCGACTTCCTCTGCATGGTGAAAAACCTCTAGTGGCACTTTTGAAGCAGTTTTGGTTTAGATGACATCAGTAAGGAAAATACAACTCCTAAAATCATGCTCCTATTTGCTTACAAGAGTTGCGAGGATGGGATTAAGCCGAATTTCATACAACTGCATAGATTCAAGCAGCAAGGAAAAACTTGTAACATTGAAATCATGCTGTTTAGGCTACTACTACTAGAGTTGCAAGTATGTGTGTGGATGGGCCTAAAGCAGAAATGGAGACAATTGAATAGAGAGTCAATGAGTACAGAGAAAACTCTGATGTTAAAATCATCCTCTGACTGTCTAGGCTACTGAAGTTGCAAGGATGTGTTTGGATAGGCCAACAGAAAAAATGAAGACAGTGAGGCTTTATGCTGAACTTTCTCTGCCCCTGTTTAGTGCACTGAAATATGTGCATCACCTACATAAAATTAGCATTCTTGTGTGTCACAAGGTAGTAGTATATAACCACTAAAAATTTGCTTCCCCTAACTCGTCAGTAGATGGCGCAATCGATTGAGTAATAAAATTATCTCCCTTGCGCGTCACCAAGAAGTAGTATAAAGACGCATTAAATCTCTTTCTTACGTTGAAATCGTCCTCGGTCTAACCTACTGAAGTTGTAGGGATGTGTTTAGATAGGCCTTAAGCAAAAATGGAGACAATTGGCTAGAGATTCAATCAGTACAGGAAAAACATTCTTTGTAACGCTGAAATCATTCTCTGACTAGGCTACTGAAGTTGCATGGATGTGTTTAGGTTGGCATGAAGCTGAAGTTCAAGTAATTGGACAGAGATTCAAGCAGCGAGGAGCAATAAATTATAGAAATCCTGCTGTGGATAGCCTATGGAAACAGTATTCAGTTCAGTGCTGATCCATGGAATGGTTGAAGAAAAGCGCAGTGCAACATTAACATCATGTTGGGCAAACTACATGACGTGTGTGAGCAGTCTTGAACATAGAATTCAGGCAGTCTTGATAATATATTCTGGCTGAGACTAGAGAGAAGGAATTTCACAGGGAAAGAATGTTTTGTTTTTGTGGGCCAACAGGTTTGGTGATCCTTTGCAGCAGATTTGTGATGGTAATGTTACTGAAGAGACATCTCTTGGGCACTGCTCAACCATCAGATTTTTAAAAAACAAGAACCCTGTATGAATGAGTTATGCCAAAAGAAGAAAGCAGGGCCTGTATTCTTATTGAGATAGTATGAGACTTATCATTATGATATCTTACAAGTCCTAAAATCCTACTACTTTAAAAGTACTTCTAAGATATCATGATGATAAGTCTCGTACTATCTCAATGTGAATACATGCCCTGTTCAACATGATTCTTTATTAGAATATTGAAAAACGCTTGATGGCCAAGGAAACGCATGTGTGAAAGTAGAGAGAAAACTGTAGGTTGATTCAATGAAAAGAAGAGGAGAAAGCTGTATCGGTTCAATGCAACACCTGCTTTAACTCCTGACAGATTGTGTGGCAGAACAGTGCAACTCCCAGCATCTGTGAGTGACAATTTGCCGGATATTCAGTCCTTGCTGGCTCTCTGCCACACTAGCAGGGCTTTTCTTTGGTAAAGATCAGGGCCTACCAAGGAATTATTGAATTCTGGGCTTTCATATATTTTTTGCCTGATGAAGTGAAAGCAGTGCACTTTTTAACATTACCTAAAAATACATGATGGTTTCTGAAGCTACTGATTGTGAATGTAGTTTGGTCCGCTTCAGATGTGAAGGTTGATGCAACAAACTGGAGTGCCATCTTCTCAAATTTAAACTGTGTGTTGGAACTGCTGCAGTCTGGTGGCATTTGGGGAGATGGAATCTGCAAATGGTGGGAGAAATAAATAAATAATCTGCCTGTGTTTAACAAGGCTGATGAAAGAACAGAAACTGTGCACACAGGTATCATGAGCAATCTGTCAGAACGACGAAACCAGTGGTTTCTGCTTTTTCTCAAGACTGGCTTTTGTGACCTACAAAACCAGATTAATGGTTTTGACTTTTCTTTCAGGTAACGACTTGTGTACAAAGAAAACAAAAACTGTGTGATTGTATAAAGTATGTTCCGGTATGAATCTACAAGAATTCCATCTTTGTGTTAAGGATTTTATTGTTTAGATTTGTTGCTGTTGGAAGTTTTGCTGGTTGTTGAATGTGCCATTGGTGTACCCATCGTTTTAGTGGAATGATTATATAATGTAGGATTTTAACCAGAGCTGTAAATGTGTGATACACAGTCTCTAAGCACAGTGGAAATCCTGATGATTACGGGGGTAGGGGGTATATATTACTGCTGGGAAGGATTTATTGATAATCTAGGACATAAAAATACACCGGTGCAAGTAGTTTTTTTTTTTAGTTTGCCACTTCTAAAAACAGATCTAAAGAAAAATTAATGAAAACAAACATACCGTACGAAAAAAAGAAAAACATGGCTGCTACCAATGTGATAGCATTTTAATTATTCTATTTCAGTTTAATGGTATATATGGTGAACATTTTTCTATCAACGCATTGGAAAACGACCTCAGTGCTGGGTTTGAATATAAAACGGCAGTCTATTTCGTGGTCCAGATGAAAAAAAGCTTGTGCTTGTAGAGCTTATTCTGTTTCTTCCTCATTGTAATAAGTCTGTGCTCTCTTTCTCTCAAACTGTACATTTATATTGTTTGTTGTCATCTCCTAATCAAGTAACATATTATCGTCGAACGGCTGTGTAGATATGCGTTTTGTTGATTCTGATTGTCCATTTGCATACATGGAATATTCAAACAGTAATTCATGATTTTACATGATGTAAAGTCACAATAATTGTCTAAATCACGAAATGAACCTGTCAAAGGTGCAGTTGGACTCGCACCTAAAGTATACTTTATCAAGATGTATGGACATTTTCATGTGTGTATCACTGTTTGTGTTCGTGCGTGCGTGTGAGAGAGTTGCATTTCCAATTTTCTGTAGTGATACTTGAATTCTTTTCATCTCTTTACACGTCATAAGAGAAAATACAGACAAAGAGATTGTTTTTATGTGTGAATTATTGTTAAGGGAGGAGGGAGATGATGGAATGTATAGAAAGCATGCCCACTTGTCTGCTTTTAACTCTTTTGACCATCAGGTTGTGATAACCAGTTTAAACTTCTTTGTTTTTAATGACATCATGTTAACTACGGCGAAATCAGGTGATTTGGGTGTGCGTTGGTTTTCTGTCATTGTGTCGGTCCGTGCTGAATTCTTTCAGTTTTGTTTGTTTTTTCCATGTCTGAATTGTCTACGTACAGTACGTGATGTACACAGTTGCTGGCAAATTTAAAGAAACATGTGAGTGCAAAGTGTGTGTGCTTATTTGTTATTGTGATTTATTATATTGGGTGATTAATGCATCATTCCTGTATAACCTATTGCTGATACAGCAGTCATTGACAGTTATTTCTTACCAGCTTCCTGCAACGGAAGAAAATGCCGATTTGTGGAGATTAACGTCACTGCAGAGCTTCCTCCTGCCCCCTGTTGTAGTTTCCAGGGACAAACTGCTTAAAACCAGGGACAGATTTATTTCCAGTAGGCAGCCCTGTCACTGGTTTAGAACAGAAAAAGAGGAGAAACTGAGGCAAAGAGGAAGTGATAAAGAAATGAACATATAGCAGCAGCAATAGAAAGGGACAGAGGTGAACACAAAATCTGAAATATAAAGCACACACACACGTGATAAAAACAACAACCAAGCACATACAGCTGTGGTGGGTTTAGAATATCTGATTTACCTGAAAAACAAAAAAGTTACTATGCAATGCCGATTTGAGACAAGTGTTTGAATTAAAATCATAATAAAGGACTTTATTATATGCTGTATTCTCATTTGGTTCTAAGCATTTTTCTTTTCATGTCTCTTTTCAGGAGAGAGGCGAAAGTGTAAAGCAAAAGGATTCTTTTCAAAAGAAGTTGGTACAATATCCAAAATTTGTAGGACTGTGGAACCTCCCTTTTAAAACCTTGAAAAGCCATCCAAGGTCATTAGTGGGAGGGAGTTGTGGATAAGGGAGGCATTTTTAATACATACAAAGAAGGCAATGTCTCAGAGAAGTACAGTAGGTCTTAAATGGGAGGGAGTCTTATAAGGGAGGTTCCACTGTAGTCTTATCCTGATGCTGTATGAAACAATGTATAAGAAAGGAGCGTTTTGTTGTAAATGATGTAACTTGCGTTCAGGAAACTAGGTCTTTGAATTGCCTTGCCGCCCAGAAATTAGAACTATGTAAGTCAGAAGAGGTCAACTTCCATGTGTTGGACTTACCAGCTGATCAAGGCAGGGTGCATCATCTAACAAAGCTGTAAAAAAACATTTGCAAAAATAGAACACTGATGGTGACGCTAAGGCCGTGTACACACATGCAGAGATTCCGTGCAGAAATCCCATGCGCAATCCGTAAGTAAGTGGAAGAAAGGGTAAAAACAATTTGGATTAGGGGAAATTCGGACATGTGCTAATCCTTTCCCTTCTTTCTTTTTCTTATTTGCAGATTGCGCACAGGTTTCCACATGGAATCTCCGCATATGTGTGTACACGGCATTAATGAACAAAACCTGACCAAAATGTGGAGTTTTTTTATTCCTCAGGTTAAGTGACATCTTTCGACTTATGCTGTGTTTTGCTGTAATCCTTTAATTAATTTTATTTTCATTAGAACTTTGTATCTAATCGTTCGTGTGTGTGTGAAAATGGCTGAATTGTGTTGTGGGTGTGACTTTCTGATTGGTTTCGCTTTGAATCGATGTTGGTGCAAATTTCTCATGTTGGTCGGAGTTTAACTTTAATGTGCTGGTGTACACATTTCTACCTATATTTTAAACCCTAATGATGTGATATTTGTTCAGATCCAAATATGTGTGTTCTGTATACCTGTTGTAATGAATGCGTAGAAAGAATCGACTTTTTGATTCAGCAGCATAGTTGTCTTTTTTTCTCTCTTCACATTATGTTGAGAGTTGTTATGCGAGAGTTGCTTCACATTTGTGTGAATGTTGTTTTCTGCTTGAATGTCAGAATGGTTTTGTTTTCAATACATAGCATTTATTTTGATCTACAAAGCAGGGCTGCCTACCCCCTGTTGCAATTTGTAGGGACAAACACCTTAAAACGAGGGACAGAGACTTATTTCCAGGGATCTACATCGCAATGTCATGCATCATGAAATATATTTCGTGATCTAGTTTCTGTGACTGGGTAATGTGGGTAGTCTTTTTGTTGCTTTTCGGGGTCAACATGCTTCTATATTCAAGATCTCTTGGTGTTCAGTAACCTAACAGAAAGGAAATTTCAACAGTACCTGTTGTTTGGGGTGTTCAATATAGTAAGGTTAGCTAACATGACAAGTGACTGCTCTACAAGTAGTGCTTTTAGTCAGGGAGCTTCAGCACCTGAGCGTGGGTGACTGGACTGTCTCTGATGGTAGGGAGTTCCAGTCACGGACGGTTTGGGGGAAGAAAGTGTTGCGGTAGTCAGTTCTGGCGGGGATTCTTTGGAACTGCTTGTTGTGGTTTTGTCTTCTGCTGCTGAGGGGCATAGGTTTGAGGGCGCTGCATTTCACACAGGCCAGTCCATTTGTGATCTTATAGATCATGGATAGCCTGGAAGCACAGCGAGAGATGGCCGTTGCAGCTGGTGGAGCATGGTGCTGACACAGTGTCTGTTTAGCACGTATCTTGCCGCCCTGCGTTGGACCTTCTCTAGGTCAGAGATCTGTCTGTCGGTGTGTGGGTCCCATACTGCGCTTGCATATTCAAGAATGGGCCTGACCATGGCTTTGTAGGCTAACTCCTTGGTAGCCGTGGAACACACCTTCAGGTTTCTTCTTAAGAAGCCTGGAGCTCTGTTGGCTTTGGCGCAGGTGGCTGTGATGTGGGCTCCCCATGAAAGATCAGATTGCAGTGTGACCCCGAGGTATTTTGTTGAGGGCACTCTTTCGAGGGTGTGGTTGTGGAGACTGTAGCTGGTGGAGGCGTTCAGCGGCTTCTTGCCTCGTCAAAGGCAGCTGGCTGCATTTGGTGGGATGGAACGCCATGTCCCATTCTCTTTCCCAGTCTTCCAACTTCCTGGGGTCCTCTTGGAGTTTGACCGGGTCGTCATCGCAGGTAATGAAGCGGTATAGAGCTGTGTCGTCAGCAAACAGGCGGGAATAAGAGATTCTGGAATGGAGGTCGTTGATGTAGGTCAGAAAGAGGCAGGGTCCCAGGACTGTCCCCTGGGGCACACCGGACTTCACCAGACTGAGCGCCGTCAACCACCACGGCTTGCTTTCGGTCCCTGATGAAGCTTGCAATCCAGCTGTTGACATTTCCTCTGACCCCGTAGTGGTCTAGCTTGTGGAGTAGCAAGCTGTGATTCACCTTGTCGAATGCCTTCTGGAAGTCCATAATGATTACGTCAGTCGCAGTGCCGCTCTCCATGGCTGCAGACTTCCTCAATAGGAAAATCCGAAATTGGCAAATCAGCTAAAGAAAAATACGCCAAAGCAAGAAAATGCCCTTACTCTGAACGACCTACACTAGCGAACAAAAGTTAAGGCCCAGAAAGCAATCAAAAAGTTAAGGCCCAGAAAGCAATCATCTGGACTGAACAAGTGTCACCAGTCTGCTGTGGGATGGCAAGCCATTCCTGCTGCAGGGAGTGGAACAACTAATTGACATCAGCTGGAGGATGGTTCTCCCGAACTCGGCGGTCAAGGATGTCCCAGAGATGCTCGATGGGCGCACACGCGCACACAGAGACAATGGGTATGTTGTTGTTTTTACTCACGTTGTGATGCCGGGAAATCCCAGGCAGACTCGGGTGACACTTGTTCAGACCATGAGGCAAAGATGCATCGAGTGTCTCGCCGCTAACGGGGGCCATACACATTACTGACTGTTCCAAAGTGCATTGATTCTGAGCGACTTTTCAAGAGGAGGGGGAAGTTGTTGAAAGGGGCATTTTGTTGACTGAACTCGTTCTGATTAATGAGTTTTTGGAATGAACTTAATGTTAAAAGAATAAATTCAGTTTTGTTATGAGCTGGGTGCCTTTTATTGAGTTCGTGAGTTTTCGGAGATGATTGTCTTTCTGGGCCTTAACTTTTGTTCGCTAGTGTAGTTTGGGAGTGGTTTTGTGATGCGAGAAGAAACAGACCGAGTGTGTGGTTTATTGGAATTTCAACTGTCTTATAGTCCAAAAAACCTGTTAGTCTTTTGGGAATGGTTATGACTCATAGTAGGAGGTATTAGCAATGGCTGAAGTAATGCAGGCAAGGCTACATATTTATGAGTGTGTCTTAAGACGGTTAACCCGGGTAGGAGTATCATATTTAAATTAGGCTGAACAGCCAATCGTTTTGTGAGTCAAGTCTTCTTCACATACTACTACCCGTGTTGACTGTCCAGGACGCACTCTGACTCGTGATTACACGCTGAGGGAATTGGTTGGCCTTACGGGAGCTTCCCCTATGTCATGCTATCCTAAAGTCCTTTTGGCCGAGAGTGGGGATGTCTCCTGGGGCAAGGCTTCTTCATGTAAGTATATTCCAACCCAGCTCTCCAGAATAGCTGTCATCTTTGACATCTGGAGGTCGTGGTCGGAACTAACACTCACTTGGATTCCTGGAAAAAATGTTGGTCTAACTCAAGTTGTCCTCTGCCTGCGATTTATTTTACGGACAAGGCACACACCCAAATTTGTTACAAAAAATTCAGTTTGTTATTATAAGGATTTTCCAGGGTTTAGGTTTTGTTTTTTAGACCTAAAAAGTGTTGATTCTTTACAACTTGTTACTGTCAAATCTGTGTATGGTTGGTAGTTGCCTACAAAATGGAGAAGACAAATTGGTGGTGTTTTTTGTTGTTGCAATTTCAGATTTTAAGAAAAATAGTCATAATTTCTGGGAAAAAATGTTGCTTTCAAGTAATATATATTAGTCTCACCCCAAATTTAATTTTGAATGGAGCTGACTGTTGTCTTTCTTAGTTTAGAATTATTATTTTTCTTAACCTGTATTCTTCGACTTTGTGCAACTTATACGCTGAAACTTAAGTAATAACAAGTAACAGAAAGTAAAAAATAAGATGATGAGATAAGCGCATTGGTTTTCTTGCTTTCTTTTACTTATTTGCAGGTTTCTACGTGCAAAGCCTTACCATGTTGAACAAATTCATTTAGAGAATCTAAACACTTAACAAATTGTGTGAGTGTGTGCGCGGATCAATCATTTCCTGTTTCCAGAAAATGTTAGTTTGAATGTAAATTGTGCTTCTCTCTTTAGCATTTAAGTGTGAAATGTGTGCATGACAACATAATGCAAATGTGCATGGAAACGTGTCTTGTGATAAGTTTCACAATTTATTCATCACCAATATGAACTGATCAATGTTTGGACATGAGAAGAGTTAGAATTTTATTATTTTTATTTTTACTGTATTTCTATTAAATCTGAACATGTTTCTTCCATGTCTTTTTTGTTTGACTCCATGTGATGTCATGTCATAACTTTTGATGTCATAGTGATTGGTTTTGGTGATTGGTTTTGGTTTAGACACGTCGGGAAACATGTATCTCTAGACCATTTCCTAGCAGGTCTCTTTTAAATTTTATAAGAAAATCGATTATTTCCGTTTTCCTCTGGCAGTGAAGGAGTGAACTTGATGTTCGTAAGGAATGTTAGAGAAATGTATAAATTGTGCCCCCACAATTATTGCAAGGCCCAAGACCACTCCGACTAGTGCCACATCATTGAATAACTCAAATAATCCTTTTTCATATCCCAAACTTTATTTATCGATTAAAAAACAACAGAACATTACACATAATCTTGAAGTTTATCTAAAAAAAAACAATTTTTCTATATTCTATTATAAACCAAAACAATTTTGTTCTGTTTTTACTGAAAAGGTTACAGAACTATTCAACTGGCACCTGACACCGTAATCACAAGTGCATTAAGTGTAGTAACACGTAAAGTAGAATACACAGCCAATCGTTTTGGCAGTTTAGTCTCATTTACATGTTACTGCCTGTGTTACCTGTTTAAGATGCACTCATGATAACGGTGCCAGGTATCTATGAATGAACCACTTTTCAGACCCTGAAAACTTCCAGGTATCTATGAACCACTTTTCAGATCCTGAAAACTTCCAACATTTGCATCTGGGTTGTGGTTTTTTTGCTAACTAAAGACATGGAAACCTTAAATGAGGCTTGGCAGAGGAGATTGTTACTGCAATGAACAAAGGTACCGAAGACAAGTGAATGTCTTTGCATTTGGTGGGAGTGAAGTGTGATGTACACAGCCCATGGTGCTAGAAGAGTTCATGGTTAGTGCTTTATTGTTCTTGAGTAAAAATACCTGGCCCCATAAACTGCCCTAGGGGCCTTGCTGATGTACAGGATCCAACCACAATCCTCTGATACTAGAAACTTGCCGAGATTTCAGCAACAATGAACACAATAGCGGCACAATTCAGAACACAGTAGTGGCAAGAATATGTTTCAGAGTATAAAAGCACTGACTCAATTGCAAGTCTCCACCTGACCTGTTTACTCTACTCTTTTTGAGTAGTATTCTACTCAATTTGGACCTCTACTACTCTTCAAAATTGAAAATAATGCTCTAACTACTCATTTTCAGTGAACATTATTTGATGGTTTAATTAATAAAACTACACATTTTGCACCAAAACTACTCATTTCAGCTAACCAGACTACTCAAGACTTGTGTATGGGGTAAACAGGTTGTCCACAATGAACAAAGAGAGACAACTGGCGTGAACATTATGCTACCTAACTTTACTTGGAAACGCATATACAGTGGAACCTCCCTTACAAGACCCTCTATTATCAGACTCCCTCCCACTTAAAACCTACTTCTCTGAGACTTTGACCTTCATTAAAATTACCTCCCTTATACAACTCTCTCCCACGACCTACTTCTCAGAGACATTGCCCTTCATTAAAATTGATTGCAGGTGGTTGGTATTTTTACCACGATTTTGTCGAAAATGCTTAACACGAACAATGGTTAACTCACTCAGGGCGATTGAGCCGGACCCGGCTCATACAACCGTTTAGGACGAATGGCCCGGATCCGGCTCATAAGTTTTCAAGGTTTTGATTTCTGGCGTGTAACCAGCTTTCCGGTGCGAAGTCATAACCTATTTTCAGTTTACTTTGACCTTGCCTCTCTTGAAATCAACCAATCATTGCAGAATTTACATTCAGCTTTGGTTGTAGAGGGGGGTCAAAGATCGGAATGTGAAATTTTCCTTCTTTCTATGTGTTAGCCGTTTTCATCAATAGGAGACAAACGACGAAGGTAAGGAATCTGATATTTTACGATCGTTTAGTGCATGATGTTACTAATCTTTTCTGAAAATATTGATGCCTAACTCTTCATAACTTGGTTTGGGTGATTATTTTACGAACCTAGTCTAATGCCCAGTTCCCACAGAATAAGGGGAAATAATTCAGCCAGCCCCGAGTGAATTAATGCACACAAAAATCATGGTCCCCTGAATTTCCCGTTAGGTGTACTCCATTGTCAGGCATCAGAATACTCCAGAGTCCAGTCCGCGGACGAACAACACTCGCCATGAATCGGAGTCGACATCGAGTCGGACCCCACAAAACTCAGCATTATTGTGATCATTCGCTACCCGATTTCTCGCGGAGTTCAAAGTTCTCACATCATCGTAGTCTCCCGCGATCATATCCTCTAAATCGACTCATTTAAAACCAAAATCACAATCATCAAAACACTCTGAAACAGTGAAAGTAAGAGTAGAGAGAGCTCTAAACTTGGAAGAAAAAACAAACATGGCCGCGATTTTTCGCTTCCGAAGGCGCAGTATGAAAACAAACCGTTTAAGAATACCATTTGAGAATAAGATCACGCTGCCTCATTAAGTACAAACCGCGGCCGGCAGTGCCAAAACCGCGGAAATCCACGGATCCGCGGCCCGTTCTGATGCCTGATTGTACAAGGTTTTTAAACTTAAACTTGAAACATTTTGTCTTACATTTCTGGGGGGGGGGGGGGGGGGGAAGGTGCATTATAATTGATATTAAAAAGGATATTTATATTATAAACTAAAAAAATCATAACACTTCATTTAAAAAAATCTTGTTCTGTACTCAAATGAAAAAAATCCAGATGAACCCCAGCTGGCTCCTTTCACTGCCTGGCAGCGAGACTCTCTCTCTCCCCAACACAGGCTACCACTAGGTTTTGACCCACTTGCGCGTAGTGCCACCGAGCGGTGAAAGGAGCAAGCTAAGTCCACCATTCAACGGAATGAATTATCTTTGGATACATAATCCTCAAAATGTCTGATAAATTTAGAGCTTCATGAGTAGACAATGTTCACCAACACACAGACAAAAAAGGTGATTAACCCAAAAAGATTAAAAAAACCATAAGCATCTTGACAAAAAAACAAAAGATGCTGTTCAACTTAAAGCTAAGGACTGCCTGAGAATCGAAATAAGTCGAGCCAAAATGGCAGTCGCTATATGTGATCCTTCCATCCGGCAATGCTGCTTTGGAATCAACAATGACAAATCTGCACAAGTATTTTCTAACTCTTATATTTACAGTAAGTAATTCCTAATGTCCTATACATGGAACTAGTTTTTAACATACATAGCGGAGATAATACACACAAAAACTCAATACATGCAACTTTTCTTTGTCTAACAAAAATAATATTGAAGATATACATTGCATAAATTTGATATACAGAGTAACATAACTGAATTATTTTTTTTTTAAATGTTCACTCAGTACATGTGACCTCTGTGATTTCACAACACTGGAAATGGCAGTAATTGAACGCAAAGTACACATAGTTGTCATATCCAAATTCAGCACACGCATTTACACATCAATCAACCTCCACATAGCAGCAATGGAATAGTCTTGTGATAATATATACGAATTACTCCACGTAAGCTCCAACATTGAATTTAATTGAACAGATATATAGCACCAGGGACCCCCATTTGGGGGTCTATGAAGTGCTAACATACTAAAGGATCCTCTAAAAGACTGCAGGGGGTCCCAGGGATGCACTAGAAAAAACCTTTTTAGCATTCGCAATGCCACTGGGACCCTCTATCCCACCTCTAGGACCCTCTATACTGTAAGTGAAGGAGTCCCTGGGACCCCTTGTTTTGCAGGACGATTGGGAGCCCTGAGCACCCACACACAACTGAACATTCAATGCCGTGAATGGATATACTTATAGCAACACAGAGGGCAAAAAAACTACACTTATGAGCAAGTGACTTGAAATCAAACCAGCGACAACAAATTAAAGAGACACCAGAAAAACTGTTCAAATTCCTGTCAGACCAGCTGAACCTTTGAGACTCATGGTAGGACAGGGCATTGAATCCTATGGTAGTCGGCTCTGGCAGTGTTCATTTTTAAGCACTGGTATGACGCTCAAATCTCCCATCTAACGCATTGGATTTCAGGACAGTGCGCCACAATACCTTTTTTCCCCCACCCGACACATTTTTTAAGGTTTTACATCGAGTCCCATATCCAGGTAATCCCTGGAAAAATCTAGAGGCATATTTCCAGCGCTGATTCTGACCCCTTGCTTTGGAAGGTAGAATTCTTCTGCGTTCCCAGGACATATGGCCATAATGGGTAAGGTACGTATGTGTCTGGTTTTCAGTTTCCACTGGTCTCCCCGTTGCATACAGCCAACACATTCCAATTTCGGAGCTCAAAGGAGAAAACATTTGGAAGATTGTTTTGAAAAAAAGGCAGGAGAATGGGTCAATAAGTCAGAAATACAGATGATAGAAAGCAAAGGGAAAAGGCAGAGTCAAAGAGATTGGCAGATCAGAGGAAGTTACAAGCACATAACTTCCAGAAGGTGGGGGAACTTTGTTTACGAAAGATCCCCACGGGGAGAAGGTAGAATTAAAACCTGTCCGTGCTACAATAAAGTCACAATCCATGGGTTCTGTTAATTGTCCTTTGTCTATTAACCCTCTTGCAAATGTGTTATGTCTGGTAAAGAAAAAAACGTACTACTTTTTTTAAAAAAGAAAGAAAATCTGGCTTTTGAAGTACACATTTCACCATACAGCAACCATCGCATAATTGCAAGAAGCTTCTTCGTACTGTATGCATAGCTTCATACTGTGCATATAACAAGCCAGACCCTTTTTTTTTTTTTTGCTGTCTCATCTTCTGGGTCGTACAGTGAACAAGCCAGAACTTTGTGCGTGATGGAAATGCCATCAGGGGTGTGTGCGAGAGAATACGGGCGAGTTATGGCCGGTTTGGGATAGACTAAAGACACAGCAGTTTCGGGCAGGCCAGAATAAATGCTAAAAGGTTGACTCGTGTTACTTTCTGTATAGAGACCAGGGAAAGGAGGGGGCAATAGAATTGGTCTGCTATGGATGAGAGCTTTAGGTGGGGCAACTTGGAAGAAACACCCTCTTGCAGTCATAATACCCCAGACCATCATTCACTCTGCTGGAAAGAGTTTTTACACTGGCCAAGCCAGTGTGAGAAAATGCCTTTCGCGTGGAAAACGCTATTTGTAATGGTTTGGATTCTAGGGGAGTGTGAAAAGGGGGGGGGTGTGACGTAAATGTAGTTATCGTGATTTCGTTTCGGGTTGTTCCTTATGATAAGTGCATTGTTTTTGCTCAGATTTTTTAACTTAAAGCCCCGTAAGGAAAATAAGCGCTATATAAATTGTCATTATTATTATATCAGTTTAAAGGCCATAAGAAGGCAAACACTAGGGGACATATCATATTAGGTTCAGTGAATGGAAGAAATGGCTGAAGGAAACAAAAATTGTTACAGAAAAAAAGACCACCACAAATGTGAAAAGAAAAACATAATTGTAAAAAACAAATGTGTAGGGTTAAAAAAAAGGTTACGGTGAATGGGGGATCAAATCTTATATACAATATTCACAAATGATCAATCTATCTCATAGCCTTCAAGGCTCACTTGAACAGGAACATGTGGGACAACAACAAAAGTACAAGATTGCCAATAACATTTTAAAGTACAAATGAAACAATCGTTAATGGATAGAACTAAAGATAGTGCCCGTGCCGAGAATCGGACCCGGAACCATTGGCATGACAGACAGACACTCTACCAATGAGCTATCTACTATAATCTAGGCTTTCAGTGTTGAGTTTCTTAACTCATGTTGCCTGATGAATACTCTCTAACCCACTAATCTAAAATGTTATCTGTTTACATTGTTGTTTTGAGTATTTAATTATTCAAATCATTATTGTTTGAAAGCTTGCATAGACATCTATATGTGTGCAAAGTTTGAACAATGTATGTCTTCTATTTCCCGAGAAAATGCCAACGTTAAAGTTTAAAGATTAGACCACCCACAACCGAACAACTATCATACTATACTCGCTTCAAAAAATCAAACTATCTCCTAAAAACACAACAAAAATTAATGCAGGTAAAAACAAAATCACTTGCAACAAAGATACAGCTTAAACACCACAGCCAAAACTTTTCAGACCGCGTGTAGTGGCAATAGAGGTAACGCGTTCGCCTCGTGAACAATAAACCCGAGTTTGAACCTGGGTGCAGGGGATTTTTCCTCTCACTCTGCACTAGGCCTTACGGTCAGAACGTGGAGTCTTTCGGATGAGACGATAAACTGAGGCCCAGTGGCAATGAAAAAGTTGTCATTTGGTCAAAATTTAACCCCCCCCCCCCCCTCCTTCCTCATCAGTCAGACAAAAACTGCATGCAAATAAAAAAAAAGGAAGAGCAATGATCAGGTACTAATGAACATCAATTTAAAAAAAAAAAATGTTTTTAAAAGAACATGGAAAAATATTTATCATGCAAAATCTTAAAATATTTTCATTCTAAAAACACTTATCACAATGTTGTAACACTTGAAAAAGCGGATATCTTTTTAGGAGATAACCCGGGGCTAGCAGAACAAAACTGTACTCAGGTAAATTTCTCCCCAGTCAAGAAAAAAAAAGTGTTCAACGTCCTCCGACCTGGTGCAAATGGGACATTTTTAAACATACAGATGTTCATCCTGGAGGTACTGCAATACCAGGAAAGTCCTGCTTAAAAACGGTCTTAAAAAAGGCAGCCTTTCAAAAATATCAGCAGCTTGATGCATCCCTGCACAATGTGATCCAATAATATCCACATTTATCCCCGTGTTGTGAATTGAGAAAACCTACCAACATAAAATTTCTGACTTAAAAAAAGAAGGAAGAAATCAATCAGCATCTTTCTAAACCCACATAGTCAGTAGCTTGACGCTAGCTTATAAGCATGTTAGAAGACTTAAGCCGGCTGCACTTGACTCTTTTTATACTCCCAGTTCTTACAGAACAGGAGTACATTGGGATGGGGACGAGGGCAGTGCGTTTCTCTGTCCGTCCGTATGTGACCGAAATGTGTTCCAGTCTATAGCGCCGAAACCACTGAACTGATTGTAATGAAACTTGGTCAGTTTCAGATTGTTGTCAAACTTCATGGGTCATATAACCCCAGATTACAGAAAAGGATGGGTCAGTTTCCAAAATAATGGGCCAGTAATGTGTGACGGTAGTACTAAACTTAAATTTGAGTGCAGACTTCATGATTCTTATGACCCCTGGGTGCACAAAATGAGGGGTCGATATGGGTCACTGGCCCGGGCCCCCTGACAATCTGAAGCACTGCTTAGTACAGTGGTTCCATAGACCTTGCAGTTGCAGCACACGATGTCTTACAGTTGCAGCACACGATGTCAGATTCAACATATTCCCAATTAAGTTTTGAATATTACAAAGACAATGATTATTTCAAAGTTAACAGTTGGATTAAACCAAAGTAGCATATTGAAAAGGTGTCACCTAACAACCTTTCTTTTAAATATTTAATTTCTCAGTATTACCATACCGACACAGGGAATTTCTTAACACAAAAAAACACAATGACCCTAGAATCAAAACTGATTCACAGCCAGTGGAACCTCCCTTATAACACCTTCAAAAATCATCCAAAATGAGGTCTTAAGTTTAATGGACATTTTTTGGCTCAAAGACGGCTGGCGGTGAAAGGGTTAACCCTACCCTAGCCTCTCTTAGGTGAAAATGTTCAAAGAGAACATTTTGGTGGGTGATAGCGAACCTGTGCCTCTCTTAGGTGAAAATGTTCAAAGAGAACATTTTGGTGGGTGATAGCGAACCTGTGCCTCTCTTAGGTGAAAATGTTCAAAGAGAACATTTTGGTGGGTGATAGCGAAACTGCAGCCTTCTTTTTCCCCATTTTGTGATACAGTGGAACCTCCCTATAACACCTTGAAAAATCAGCCAAAAAGGTCTTTAAAAGGAGAGATCTTAATAGCGAGGTACACTCAAAGTCCGGATATGAAGGGGAAAAAAATCTGTGACCATTTTTTGGGGTCACATATTAGAGGTGGTCAGTCGAAATGTGTATGTTGTCTGTCACTTTCACATCACCATCTACCCAGCAAGTCAAGTCAATCATCTCGATTCCTCTTCTTTACAATGCCTGAGATAAAATACATTGGCCTAGCAGCCCCATTCATCAAACACTGGGTGAGGCAAAATCCCCATCATCCACGTCAATCACTTTGAAGAGGACTGGTTTTTCAGCAGTGGTGGTGGTGGTGGTGGTGTCGGGGCTGTCCGTGACGGCAGAGGATCCTCTCTTGGACTGGCGACGCCCAGCCGAGGGTTTGGGGGAGGAAGGGGGAGGGGACTGGACGGTGGGCAGGGTCTCTTCACCAAGGTCTTTGTCCTCTGAGGTTTCTGAAAGAAATAACATTTCTATTATCGTAATTCACGGACTACAAGCCGCTTCGTTATTTAATCCGCACCCCCTGGGGGTTTTAAGTTGAAAAAAGCAACGTTTAAGCCGCATCATTGTTATAAACAGAGTCCAAACAAACAATCAACAAACATTGCGAAAGCGTAACAAAAGTGAAAGCAATGCCGTGAAACGGACAGTCACAATCACGGACACAATCTTAGGCAGACTCAAGTTCGTGAGTAAATCCAGCCACAGAAAAGCATCAAGCCCTTTATCCATATCTTTCATAAAAATAGTTCCCCAACCTTCTGGAAGTTCTGTGCTTGTAACTTCTAATCTGCCACTCTCTTTGATTCTGCCTTTTTCCTTTGCTTACTGTCCATCTGCTATCTTTCTGATGTATTGGCCCATTCTCCTGCCTTTAAAAAAAAAATCTTCCAAATAATTCTCATTTGAGCTCCTCCGAAATCAGAATTTACCCATTATGGCCTTGGAACGCAGAAGAAAAAAGAACAGTATCTAGGATAACCAAATTACACATTTTTTTTGATTTGACAAGAAGAAAAGAAAAAAAATGAGAAATGCGTTTTACAAATCATATAGTAAAAAGCCAACCGTCCGTGTGTCTGTGTGAAACACGAAACGGGCCTTATAACTCCGCCGTTTTTCGACCGAATCGCTTCAAATTTGCTGTGAGCCCTCACAGGGCGATGGCAACGGCAACCGAGGCGGCCGTGTCATTTGCGCGGTTTCGCAAATGCGCGAAACGCGCATCCGCCGGCCTCTCGGCGCCCGTATTTCCGGCGTTTCTGGGCCGATTGCCTTTGAATTTGGCAGGAAGATGACGGGGACTATCCGTGTGCCAAACCGGAAACGAATCGATTCAAAAATGCCGGAGATACGGGCGCAGACAGGCCGCTTCACGTTTTCACAAACCGCGGCGTAACCAGACCCGACATTGACTCGAGATTTGGAACATGCGTGACCAGGGATAGTGACTATCGTCGTGCAAAATTTCAACACCATCCGTTCATAAACACGCGCTATAAACCGATTTATTTTGCAGGACGCTAATTTCAACCAACACTTCACACATAACCAGACTCTAAAAGGGGAAGATGGACTACTTAAGAGCCTGGCTGATAGAGTTATCGTTAGTGGGGTAGTTCACAATGGCGGCTATGCAAAGACTCAGATTGGAATTTGAACGGAGAATTCAACTGGCCTATCAACGTGTTATGTCATAAAGATGTTTAAAAGGAACACAACCAGTGTTTCTGTCCTCACTACTGATATAGGGAACAGGGACCAGATGCCAGTCTTTTCTTTTCAATGTCTTTGGCTCTTTGCTTGCCTCCCGCCCCGCTGCAGCTATTTTTATACAGACAGTGGGGAGAGAGAGAGAGAGAGAGAGAGAGAGAGAGAGAGAGAGAGAGAGAGAGAGAGAGAGAGAGAGAAACTGACTGGGGTGTGGGTGGGAGTAGAACGCAGCAAGCTTCCCCCCCCCAGGGATACTGGGAGGGGGGTCTTCCATACAAATAGTTCCCCCACCTTCTGGAAGTTCTGTGCTTATAACTACCTCTAATCTGTCAGTCTCTTTCATTCTGCCTTTTCCCTTGGCATGCTGTTATCTACTATCGTTCTGCCTTTCCGGTCCATTCTCCTGCCTTTTTTCAAGAAATACTTTCAAAAACATTTCCTCTAGCCAAAGTCAGACATGCTGGGCCTAATTATTCTTACTTAGGTGCATAACAGCAGCATGATGCATCTACGTTCGTAATTGACAGAAACATGCCTGAACGACCGAAGAACAAGAACTTAGAAGACGAAGAAGAAGAAGAAGTACTACTCTCTCTCTCTCTGCGCGCGCGAGGTCAAAGTCGAAATGATTATGAAACACTCTTTCTGCGATAGGTCAAGATGTGCCACCCCCCCTGAAAAGAAAGACCTTACATATTTGTGATCCATTTTCTTGGAAGGTGAAATGCTGCCTTCTTCTTGGAAATGTAAAACCGAAAGTTTTACTTTCGTGTGTTTGAGACTGGCTGTTTGTTGAAAGCCACAATAGCAAACAAGTGTGTCGCCGAGTGGCAGATAAGTCCCCGAGCAAGTAAATGTGGGGAGGGGGTAGGTGTAGGGAGGATATGTGTGTGTGTGTGTGTGTGTGTGTGCGCGTGTGCGCGAGTGAGTGTATGTGTGTGTGTATATATGTGCGTGCCTGCGTGGGTGGGGGTGGTGTGTTTATGTGTATGTCTATTAGCATGTGTGTGAGCGATTATTTGTTTTGTCGTTGAATTTCTTGCTTTTTAATTTTGTTGTTAAGCGCATAGAGCGAATATAGGGGTGGTAGAACCCCCCCTAGGGATACAGGTAGGGGGGGGATGTCTTCCGTACAAATAGTTCCCCCACCTTCTGGAAGTTCTGTGCTTATAACTACCTCTAATCTGTCAGTCTCTTTCATTCTGCCTTTTCCCTTTGCATGCTGTTATCTACTATCGTTCTGCCTTTCCGGTCCATTCTCCTGCCTTTTTTCAAGAAATACTTTCGAAAAGATTTCCTCTAGCCGAAGTCAGACATGCTGGGCCTAATTATTCTTACTTAGGCGCATAACAGCAGCATGATGCATCTGCGTTCATAATTGACAGGAACATGCCTGAACGACCGAAGAAGAACAAAGAAGAAGAACTACAACTCTCTCTATAGCCCGAGTCGAAAAAAAGTGATGTTAGCAGGGGTATAGGAGGGGTGGGGGGGGGGGGGGGGGGGGTGTGCGCGTGCGCGCAGTCAAAGTTTAAATCATTATGAAACACTTTCTGGTATAGGTCAAGATGTGCCAACCCCCTACATTTCTCGGTTAATCTCTGTCTCTCTCTCTGTCTGTCTGTCTCTGTGCCTGCTCTGCGGGCGGAGGATGTTAAACAAATGTTCACTCACATCCAACCGGAACAGCAGTTGTCCTCTTTGCTCTTTGTCTGTCTCACTAGGTATTTCTTCTTCGAATTTGGAAGGTAGATGACGGGGACGGTCCGTGTGCCAAACCGGTGGGGTGGTGGGGGCATTGGCGATTACAACGGGATGAGACTACACGTATCTGTATTATTAAAAAATCGGGACTTTACTGGTTCAGCACTGCCTCCGGGCATTGCCTCCTGTATTGTTCCCACAATCTTTGTATTTACAAATGATTATGAAACACTCTTTCTGCGATAGGTCAAGATGTGCCCACCCCCCCTACACCCCCTCTCTCTGTGTCTGTCTCTCTCTCTCTCTGTATTTGTCTGTCTGTCTCTCATGTCTCTGTATGTCTATGTGTCTCTCTCTCTGTCTGTCTCTCCTTGTTTGTCTGTCTCTCTCTCTTTCTCTCTCTCTGTCTGTCTGCCTGTGCCTGCTCCGGGCAGAGGACGGGGGCTGGAGGGGGGAGGGGGGCTGGTGAGGGGAGGGGGGCTGATGGAGGGGATGGTGGAGGGTGTGGTGGGGGGTGTTCAAGGGGGGATGGGGGGGACGGGGGATGGTTGGGGGTGGGGTACGGTGGGGGGTGTTCATGGAGAAGAATGAATGGTGGATTTTGATTAATCCTACTATCTATTTAATTTAATACTTACCAACACTCAAAACTGCATTAGCCTAAAACAACCTGGAACCTTACCCTAGCACATAGCTAAAACGAAACTGGCCCCATGGGACTGCACCCATACCGCAGGGAGTAGCGGGAGTGACTCCCCTTACTTCCGGGTATGACGCGCACCCTTGGGGCACCGGATATGTCATTCATGTAATTTTACAGCCCCGCATCAGGAGGGAGGCTGGGAGGGAACATTTTTTGTTTTGAGTGTTGGTAAGTATTAAATTAAATAGATAGTAGGATTAATCAAAATCCACCAATCTAATTTAATCATACTGTACCAACACTCAAAACAACTGCAGATTACCACCGTGGTGGAGGGTGATGCGTGCCAACTGACACACCAATAACCCGAAAAGGCATTTTACAAACAGAGAGGGTAACACTCATACATGAAGAAAACCCCCTGAAAGATGCAAAACATCCATCAAATATGTCAATAAATACCCCCAAATAATCATATACATGATATACCAAAGAACACAGAAAGACAAAACGCAGGGACTCACACTACAAGGAGACCGGAACCTGCGAAACGACAACCTTCTTAAAGGAAAAGGAGACGTCTTCAACCTGAGTGGTGATGTCCCTCAGATAATAACAATTTCACGAGAGGGACGCCCTTCACTATCGCCAGGGAAGAGCTGAAGGACCGCAACTCATGGGCGCGAATGGGGTTATCAGTCAACCAAACCAGAGAGCCAGCGTAAGCCAACTTAATGGGGTTGAGGATGCAACGAAACACAGTACCTTTAGCCACACCGCTACAATACTTGGTATTGATGGAGACAAACAACCGACGCTTAGACCCTCTGAAGGACTTGGTCCGAGGAAGTAAAAACGTAGAGCTCCAACTCGAAAAGGAGACTAGAGGAGAGGACATGTCGCCAGACTGATTCTTTGCCCGGAACTCCGGGAGAAAAGAAAGGAAGACGGACGAGAAAACCTCCTCGAACTGGACGTCCTTGGTCAGGCCACTCAGAGCATGCACACCGCTGATGCGCCGAGAGTGGCGAGCGAGATCAGAAAAAACTGTCTTAAGAGTCAGAAGCTTAAGGGACGACTTCAGAGGTTCATACTTGTCCCTGAGAAAAGAAAGAAAGAACAAAAAAGATGTCCCACTGGGGACACTGGAACGTCCTGGACAGAGCCTGGAGGCACACAGTGTCGAGAAAGTGAGAAACAGGCAAGGCTGAGAGATTCTCCGTAAACTTGGAACCAAAGGCCAACAAAATTGTGCTAATCAAAGCCGCCCTATAACCGGATAAGGTTTGAGAAGACAAATTCCTGGTTCTAAGCAAGTGAGAGAGGAATTCTAAAAACTGGACCAGGGGGACGAATCGGGTCAAACTTTCTAACCTGACAGAAGGAAAACCAGGTGGTCCAACGAAAATCATACAGATCGTGAGTCGACTTACGCCTAGAGGCGACCAACAGGTCCACAGTGCGTGTGGAGAATCCCTGGCTACGAAGCCCTAGTCGAATAGTCGCCATGCGACCAAGATTAGCCTTGAAGGGCAAGGGTGTCCGACCCAGCCTCTTGGCTGAATTAGAGTGGCGTGAGTGAGATTGAGACGAAGAGGACCGTCCTTCGCCATGTAGAGAACTTCTGGAAACCAATGGCTCGTGGGCCACATTGGTGTGACGAGAATCAAGTCCGGGTGCTCCCGGAGGACTTCTTCAACACCCGGGGGATTAGTGCCATCAGAGGGGAGGAATACAACGGCATGCACTTCAGCAAGAAGTGCGAGACAGTGGTGGCGTACAGCTTAGCGGTACGGTAGCACCTAAGGCCATGGAACTCATACTGAAGATGGCTGCTCTGTACCCAGAAAGGGTATGGGCAGAGATTTCTAGACCTGAGAAGAAAAGCTAAGAAATCGACGAAAGAACCGAAGAAGGTCTTAACGGATCGAACTTCCTGTCACCACAGAAGGCGAACCAAGAGAAAGAGTCCTGAAAAAGTCCGGGAAGGCATCTCTGGAAAGCACATGGCTGACTATCAAAGCAGTCAGGAGAAGACAAACTCCGCATCGAGTCACCTAGAGCAGCCAAGGCCTGATACATTACGGACTATGAGTGGCCGGACCGGGCCACTACACACTGCTACGCCCTTTCGAACTGGAAAATATCGATCGAAGGGGCGAGTCTGGGTCAGAAAACAAACTGGACAAGACTAGTTCAGAATGTCGGGCAAGCAAAGGACCGATGGCGGGATAGAGACAGCTAGTACTAGGATGAGAATCCGCAAGAGCAGCAGATTCAGCCTCTGACCTAGCAAACTGAGAAACCACGGTACGAATGTGCGACTGCACTTCGTAACCAACTCTACATGCTAAGACCGACGAAAGGGACCCCCGTTGACTGGGTGAAAAACCAGCGGAGACAATTCGATCGGTTGGGAGGTAAAATAAAAATAAAAAACTGCCTATGAAGTAGGAACAGACAGCAACAGCAACATAGTTGCTATCGCATGACGTCAAATCGAACCAGATGACGCGGAAAAGTCCCCACCGAAAAGGAAAACATGTAGACAAAAAGCGAAACAGTGTGCAAACGTGACGATGACACACCTCGACCTAAACCATAAAAAACGGTCGGAACGAGACGCCGAAGACCAAAAGGGGGGGGCCTGAAGGAAGGCAAAAATCACCCCGTCGAACAACTTTAGGTTGAAAGCTGTGCCGTTCGGTGATCTGACGGCTGAGCAGGGAAGATCATGCTAGCCGGACAGTTAAAGCCAGATCGGGACGGAACCAGTCCGAAACAGGATGACTGGAACGGCCGAACGAGTCAACAGGTTGAACAACTCATGGTTGAAACCGTGAAAGAAGGAGTGCGCACTCTGACTTCTCTCTGCAAGGGCCTTTGTATACCCAGGCCTGAGGAAGGAGCTCCGAAATCGACCCATCAGACTAAGAAAACCGAGGGGACAGCGAAGAGTGACCGCCTTCGTTACTGAGAGGTCGGACACCACCTGTGTCCTCCGAGGCTGAGACTGTGAACACGACCGTGTCGAACCTCATAACCAGACAGTCCCTAAAGTGCCCCTAAAAAGAGTCTCTGGCCAGAAGAAGACCAAGGGAAGCTAGAGCCACTCCAATGGCTGGTCCATTCACGGACTCAAAGAGCCTGAAAAACGCAATACAGCAAAAAACCGAACCAACAACGTCACAAAAGCACAGCCCTTGAGGGCTTTGGACAAAGATGCTTCCAACAGTATAACGTAGGAAGGCTAAAACTTGACCGGGCAAGATTTGTCACAATGGAGTTTCTCTGCAACAGCCTTAGAAGGCTTGGAGAAAGAGGGAAAAGGGAGGTAGTCCTCATGGACACCTAGTACCAACTTGAAAGGATGAACAACAAAAAGAGCCTAAGGAAACTGAATCTTCCTTGGGCCTGGTAGACCCGCCCAAAGTGAAACGGTTAGTTACTGCGAGAAGCGTAACAGAGTATCCAAGTGACGTCAGGATAACCGTGGAAAAAACCCATTTCAACGGTACTGACTTGGAAACGGTAGAGAACAGAAGAACAAAAAACCCTTTAAACGGCCTAAGAGATCGCCGGCCAATTAGAGTCAGAATGGGCCGAAAACGGTCGGAAATTTTTTGATAAAACCGGTTGACAGGACCGGTTGAAAAAGTCATCAGGTTGAACAACACTGTTGTAACCAGAAAGGCATGAATCTAAAAAGAGCAAGGAAATCCATGCTCGTCAGAATCGAAGAAAACGGACCAACAGGCGCCGTTGCAACGGACAAGAATGAAACAAAGAAAACGATGGAGCATTCCCAAAAGCCCCATGTCAAACGGCGAAATTGGCGGAAGAGCACTGGAGGCCAAAATCACCACGAGGTTCTTGAACCGGAACGGAATCGGACGGTCCGTTGCCCATACCGGTTAAATGGATAGGTGAGAGCGATCGATCAGAAGAACAAGAGCTCAAGACCAGAAGATCGAAGCAGATCTAACCAGATGAGCAAACTTTACCAGTCTTCAACGTGAATTCAGTTTTAACCACCGAATCCTCCATGAAGGAGGGAGCTTGGAGAGTCAAAGAGCTCTTAGACTGCTGAAGAGAGCCAACTGAGCGATCAGTGGCGGACTCCTGATGGGTGGATCGAACAGGGACCACGTAAGGGCACGATCGAGACAAAATCTTGAGAAGATTCTGAACAGAAGACTCTGTTAGAGAGTGAGGGACCTCCAACTGAGGGTCCAGCACCAAGTCAGACTCAAAGTCAGAATGATCCACACAGAATTCCTTGGAGGGGTCTAGTCGCTGAAGCTTCTGATAAGCACGGCCCATAGAATCAAACACCACTGGAGGACCATGCTTGGAAGAGGGTTCTGCCGGTTGGGAGTGTGTAGATCTAAGAACACCGGCAGGAACCGAGAGACCCCGACGTCCACCGTGAAAACGGGACATTTCCGGTTGACCCGAACCGGAGGAACGAACCGGAAATTCATCATCCGAATTTTCCGGTTCCAGACGAACCCTTTCCCGGTATGTCCGCGTTGGCCAAGCAACCGGGAGAAACCGGATGAATACCGGGTGAAACCGGGAGAACCGGAGGAAACCGTCTCACAACCGGGAGAAGCGAATTTCCGGTTGCGGTGGGACTGCCAAGAGGCCCCAACCGCGCCAGTGCCAGGATCACTGGAGAGCCATCCCCCGGGAGGGGGGTATGGACTCTTATCGGTATGAAGGTGCCCCGCACCGACCGATTTGACTGTCCTGGTAACCTCTCCCTCGAACTGAGTGGAGGATTTGAGCCCGGACTCAGGAAAGGGAACAGGCCGTTCCCGATCCTGGAGGTACCTCCCAGGTACCACCGGATGATTGCCTGACAGACTGGCCAGTCTGGTGACAGAGGAGTCACCTCTGTCACTAGGCAAGCTCCCCGGAGGGGAGCCTCTCTGTTCCGTAAACATCATGCCCACAGGACGGAAACCAGAGGTGGAAAGGGATTTCCTATCCCTGTTGAGGTCGACGCTGGCCTTAGTGGACAAGGGCCTCCTGGAGGCAAGCCTGTGAACAGAAGAAGGAGAGAGGGTTGCGCCAGTGACAGTCTCACGAGAAGAGACAACTGGCGGCACCCTCTCTGGCCTAATCATAGAACCGAAATAGGAGGAAGATTCTGTCGATGCGAAAGGGAGAACCCTGAAACCCGAAGAGTCCAAGTGACGAAAGAAAGACAGCGTAGTACAAAGCCTGCGAGTCCAACGGAAAAGGAGAAGGAGCAGAAACTCCGAAGGGAGAGAAACTGGAATGGGCTCCGAAACCGGTTAGGCCGGTGTAACCGAAACGGACTGTGACTGGACGAGACGTAGGATTTGTGAGAGGATTTAGACGAAACTTCTTGAGAGATTAAGAGAACCTGCCCAAAGGGTCCCTAGTGAGAGAAGAAGAGTCAACTGACTTGGAAACAGAAAAACAACCGAAGCAGAAACTGCTTTGCCCGAAGTGGAAACCGAGGGGTGCAAGAAGCCATAATGGCCGACGCCACCCCGAAAACGAACAACAGAGTGAACGAAATAATTTTTCAACTAAAACGAACACCAAGAAATGACAATGAAATAATATCGATAGGATGACTAACAGCCTTCCCAAGAAACTGAATAGAACAAAGCTATGCACGGAACGAACCCACCAGATAGACAAGAGTCAGAAAAGGCGGAGCAGGGTAGGCCCAGGTGTGGTTGAAAGGCTGGAAAATTTAAGAATGACATATCCGGTGCCCCAGGGGTGCGCGTCATACCCGGAAGTAAGGGGAGTCACTCCCGCTACTCCCTGCGGTATGGGTGCAGTCCCATGGGGCCAGTTTCGTTTTAGCTATGTGCTAGGTAGGGTAAGGTTCCAGGTTGTTTTAGGCTAATGCAGTTGTTTTGAGTGTTGGTACAGTATGATTAAATTAGATTGCTTTTTTTGTTTTAGTTGTGGGTCCCCAGATTTATTAAAGCGGAACTACAATGGTTGAACCACAGATTAAGAACCTCTCTGGTTTAACTAAGTAGGCTTTCAGTTCGTTTTTCCTTTTAGTCCTTTGCCGATCTACAAAGGAGTATGTTTTCGTTCAGGTTTGTTTCCTTTTTTTGTTTGTTTGTTTGTTCTTCTTTTCTGTCTGTCCCAAGGATCTCCCGAACCGCTTGACCGAATTGCTTCAAATTTTGTGTGGTTGTGTGTCCCCATGACAGGAAGGCATCCGCGCAAAACGTTTTGCCGCCCTGACCTTGAAAACCGAAAACCGTTACGGGGCCATAACTTCCACACTGCAGGTCTTAGAGTCTTCAAATTTGGCATGGAGGTACTTTCCCTTAAGGCCGTTCTGCTGTAGGCGTACCAATGAAGGTCAAGGTCAAAGTCAGGGAGATCGGTATGCCTTGAAAGTGGTAGGGGTCTAATAATAGCGGTTTTCTGTCCCACGCATATCTCCCGAACCGCTTCACCGAATCGTTTCCAATTTTGTGTGGTAGCGTGTCACCATGAGAGGAAGGCATCCACGCATAAATTATTGCAGTTGTGACCTTCACCTTGGTGTATGACCTTGAAAACCGAAAATATTTAAGGGGCTATAACGTCCACACCGTTGGTCTTATGGACTTCAAACTTGGCATGTAGGTACTTTGGCTTACGGTTGTTCTGATGATTGCATACCGATCAAGGTCACGGTCAAGGTCATGGAGATCGGTAGGCCTTGAAAGTAGTAGGGGTCTAAAAATTGGGTTTTCAGCCACAAAAATAAAAATATATTTCACGGACCCGACGAAACCGGTACTCAGAGTTACCAGTACTTGGCGTTACCTGTACTAGGCGTTACCGGTACTAGGCGTTACCAGTACGGGGCGTTGCGCTAGTTACTAGTAATTGTGCGTGTGAAGGGGAGGGGGGGCTTTTGTATGTGTGCATACACATATTCGCCGCTCATGCATGCGCATATTAAAAACAACAAAAAACACCCTCACCTGCTGTTGCTCTGTGCTACTTGTCTCTCCAGTTGCTCCAGGTTAGTTCTGCCCAGGATCTCATGCAGACTGTATGTGTGTGTGAGAGCGTAGAGGGAAGTGTGTGTGTGTGATGCATTTCTCTGTGTGTATGCACACGTGTGAGCATGAGTGCATTTGTGTAGGTGGATGGTGGGCTAAAGACAAAAGCCTGACCTGCGGTTGCCCTGAGCTGCTTGTCCCTCCACAGTTTCTCCATGTCACTTCTGTCCAGCATCTGTCGTAGACTGGCGTCGCTCATCACTTCTTGACCCCCACTGCTGCCCACCTCCGACTGGTGGTCCTTGGAGTTCAGCAGCCGCAGCAGTTCCTCGCTGCTGATTGGCTCCAGGGACGTCTTGAAGTTCTTCATGCCGCTCTTGAACTTGCCTGTTCAGAAAGGGGGAAAAAAGCTTTCCGTATATTTCGGACTATAAGGCGCACTCCCAAAATTATACACAAAACTCAGATTTGGTTATTAAATTTTCTTACTATGTTATCAATCATATCATATAGGTGTCTGGGGAAAAAGTATCGCCTTATAGTCAGAAAAATACGGTAGACGATTTTCGGAAAAATAGAATGTAACTCTTTACCACAAAATCGGATTGTCCCCCATGAAAAAAGTAGGACAAACACAAGGTGTTTGACCTACCAATTAATGAAAGGTCGCGCGCGCTAACCGCAAAATTATAAGACCTATTTCTGAGAAACATTGCCCTTCTTTGTAAGTATTAAAATTACCTCCCTTATAAGACCCCTCCCTCGTTTTGGATGATTAAGGTCTTATAAGGGAGGTTCCACTACATTATTTCCATTTGTACACTGACCCTGGTGGATGACCAGTTTCTCCAGCTTCCGTTTGGCGGAGGCCCGCTCCACGATGCGCTGGTCAATGGTGTTGGCGGTGACCAGCCGGTACACCATCACCGGCCGCGTCTGACCGATGCGGTGACACCGGTCTTGGGCCTGCAGGTCACACTGAGGGTTCTGGGAAAGAGAAACACAGCCATTCGTTGGTACTGAGCTTTATGTGTGTGCGTGTGCGCGCTTGTACAAGCTAGTGTATGTTTGAGTAAGTTTGTGTGTGTTTCAGTGAGAATGTCTTCTGTGTGTTTGAGGAAATGTGTGTGGGTCTGTGTGTGCGTCTGTGTGCAAGAACGCGTTCACATACGTGCGTGTGTGTCTGTCACGCGTGTGTGTGCGTGTGTTTCAATATTGACTGTAAAGCGCTTTGTGCTCAATAAAAAGCGCTATATATGTTTATTATTATCATCATCATATAGTAATTTAGCAAGTGTCCGTGTGTGTGTGTGTGTGTGTGTGTGTGTGTGTGTGTGTCTGAAACACAAAACGGGCCTTATAACTCCGCCGTTTTTCGACCGAATCGCTTCAAATTTGCTGTGAGCCCTAACGGGGCGATGGTAACGGCAACCGAGACGGCTGTGTCATTTGTGCGGTTCGGCAAATGCGCGAATCGGGTATCCGCTGGACTCCCGGCGCCCGTATCTCCGGCATTTCTGAACCAATTGCCTTCAAATTTGGCAGGTAGATGACCGGGGACGGTGACTATCGGTGTGCCAAACCGGAAGCGAATCGGTTCAGAAACGTGTGCGCTATACGCCGCTTCACCTTTTCACGAATAACTCCGCCGTTTCTTAACCGATTCGCTTCAAATTTGCTGTCAGGCTTGCTATGGCCGGGGCAAAGCATGGCAGGAAATTTGAACAGCATCCCTTCATAAACGCGCGTGATATGCACCAATTTACAGTTTCGCTGACTAGGCCAAACGGGATCTGTCCAAACGTGCTGTTATTAAAGGTGGGGGGGTGACTGCTGTGTGCATGAGACCGTGGTTCACACATGCTGGGGTGACGAGTAGGTCAGCGGAGCTGGTTATGGGTGGGGTAGGGGGTGGGTGGGCGGGCGGAGGGATGGTGGGGGGGCAGTGGAGATTACAACGGGATGACACTACACGTATCTGTATTATTAAAAAATCGGGATTTTACTGGTTTACCACTGCCTCCGGGCATTGCCTCCAGTATTGTTCCCACAATCTTTGTATTTACAAATGCCCCACATGCCGAAAGGCCGAACTAAGTTGGCTTTCAGTTCGTTTTTCTGTTTTTGTCCTTTGCCAATCTACGATCGCAAAGGAGTAAGTTTTCGTTCAGGTTTGTTTTCTTTTTTTGTTTGTTTGTTTGTTCTTTTCTGTCTGTCCTAAGGATCTCCCGAACCGCTTGACCGAATCACTTCAAATTTTGTGTGGTGGTGTGTCCCCATGAGAGGAAGGCATCTGCACAAAACTTTTCGCCGCTCTGACCTTGACCTTGGCGTAGGACCTTGAAAACCCAAAATCGTTAAGGGGCCATAACTTCCACACCGCAGGTCCTGGAGTCATGAAACTTGGCATGGAGGTACTTTCGCTTATGGCCGTTCTGATGATGGCGTACCGATGAAGGTGAACGTCAAGGTCAGGGAGATCGGTATGCCTTGAAAGTGGTATGGGTCTAATAATTGGGGTTTTCTGCCCCACGCATATCTTCCGAACCGCTTCACCGAATCGTTTCCAATTTTGTGTGGTGGTGTGTCACCATGAGAGGAAGGCATCCGCGCATAAATTATCGCCGTCGTGACCTTCACCTTGGCGTATGACCTTGACAACCGAAAATCTTTAAGGGGCTGTAACGTCCACACCGTTGGTCTTAGGGACTTCAATCTTGGCATGTAGGTACTTTGGCAAATGTTTGTTCTGATGATTGCATACTGATCAAGGTCAAGGTCAAGGAGATCGGTAGGCCTTGAAAGTGGTAGGGGTCTAAAAATTGAGTTTTCAGCCACAAAAGTAAAAATATAATATTTCAGACCCGGCAAAACTGGTACTTGGCATTACCTGTACGGGGCGTTGCGCTAGTTATCATAATATGACCAACTACATAATAATAAAATCAACATGTTCTGTACATTTGGGGTTAGGAGGTGGCGGTGGTGCCTTACAGTCCATAAGATATGGTTGTCTCAAAGGCAAGAGTATCTTCTACAAAATTATCGAGAGCTGAAGAAAATGGTCCTTGTATGAAACAAGCAGGGGAATGATAGTATAGCTGGCAACTGACAAGACATATTTCTATTTTTGTTTGTTAGTATGTGACCATGTTTTTCACAGACCCTCATCAGCCGTGCCCGAGTGATCTGACGGCAAACCATTGGGCCTGGTGTGGGTTCTAGGTGAAGAGATACCCTCTGGATGCAACAGCTTCAGTCGCAGGAATGTTAGCACACCAAAAATGCCCTTATCAACAGCCACATTCATTCACTCACATATATTTTCCACACCTTCACAACACGCACCCAACTAAAGTGAAAAAATAACATGTTCAAATGGGAAGCCAAAACAATTCCCTGGTTGAATTCCCATTTGAATCCACTCTGAATCAGTGATCAGGAACTTGATCGGTTTTCGGTCCTTTATGCATTGATTTTCTGTGGGACCGATCGTTTTACT
Organism: Phymorhynchus buccinoides; assembly: GCA_017654935.2. Lineage (NCBI taxonomy): Eukaryota > Metazoa > Mollusca > Gastropoda > Neogastropoda > Raphitomidae > Phymorhynchus > Phymorhynchus buccinoides. The sequence goes on from CM065703.1 coordinate 27,407,255, forward strand.
ATCCAGCCGGTACGGGGAAATATTGATTTTCCAGGCACTCGGTCCCGTCACTGATCGTTTTTGTTTCAAGCTGAATTAAAGAATTTCACCGACACCGTTTTCAATTCAAACAAGAGGTCGGCACAAACTTTCTAGTGACGTATGACTCAGGGGTGGGGGGGTGAGAACGAAACAGAATCAAAGTCGTTTCTAACGTGTTACTTACAACTGTGTTCCGAGTGCATACGGAAAAACCCGATTGCGAGAGATCTCCGAGACTGAGTTAATTCCCGATCCACAGTGTGTGTAGTCAAACTTCTTCCGGTGGAGTGACGAACACATTTCAGTTTAGATAATTATATATTCTGTTTTCCTCTGTTTTGTGCCAAATGTTTTTTGGGGGTTTTTAGAGAAAAAGTACAAAGATGATATTGTGATTATGAAAAAAAATGGGACTTATTGGTTGTCAAAAGGACCGATTGATTTTTTGGTCAATCAGTCCCAGGACTTATTGGTTTCAAAAGCCAGCCCGATCACTGCTGAATTGGTGAATATGCTTTTACATTAAAAAAAAAAAAAAAAAAAAAAAAATTAACAAAAACACAAGAATGGGGGTAGTGGGAGGTGGTGATGTTGTACTAATGGCGATGCACCATTGTAGCGAAGGGCAGCTTGAGCTTCCCATTGAATGCAATACACGACGATAGGAGGCGTGAACTACATACCCAGTCACTGTCGTAGATGATGACAGTGTCGGCGGCAGTCAGGTTGATCCCCAGACCCCCTGCCCTGGTGCTCAGCAGAAACACAAACTTGTCAGAGTCCTTCTTCTGGTACTCCGCCATCTGCGTGAGAAAACAGAGCACATGCATTAAAAACATGAGGCGCGTTTCCGAAGCGTAGGAAAATCTATTTGGTATTTTTATAGTCACAGAGGCTTAACTGTATGACATGTATTTGGTTTTGTACTTACTCCCCTTTTATGATAAATTGACTTGTGATACCAAGGCATCTAAAGTATTATCCTTTATGTATTTATGCAAGTTAATCTTACTGTTTGCCTTTAATTTAGGAATATTGCATATCTTTATTAGTTTTAACTTAGTGTGTGTGTGTGTGCGTGTGCGTGTGCTCCTGTTAACTTTAATTGTTTCCATTGTATCTACTTGTGCCCTTGTTGTGTAAAATTGTCTTCTTCAATATGTATGTTGTGTAACTGACCAGTTAATGAAATGTTTTTATTATTCATTCTGTATTTTATGTGCAAGCTGGGCAACAAATTTCTTCTTGTGGAGACAATAAATTGATTTGATTGATCGATTGATTGATGCGTCTGTGAAATTCGGATTGCTCCCACCTGGAGAGTGTGTTGCACCCATTTTTTCATTCCCACCCGACAGTAGATCTGGGACTACGTTTTCATGTTAGTAATTACTGCTCATTTGCACCTGACAGCAGATCTGGGACTACGTACAATTAAGGTACGTTTTCATGTTAGTAATTACTGCTCATTTGCACCTGACAGCAGATTTGGGACTACATACAATTAAGGTACGTTTTCATGTTAGTAATTACTGCTCATTTGCACCTGACAGCAGATTTGGGACTACGTACAATTAAGGTACGTTTTCATGTTAGTAATTACTGCTCATTTGCACCTGACAGCAGATCTGGGACTACGTACAATTAAGGTACGTTTTCATTTTAGTAACTACAGACAACCCCCTATTTTACGACCCTCTGTTAAGCGACCACCTCATTTGTTGGCACAGATGCATTTTACTATGTAAACGACCTCTCTTAAACGACTTCCTCTAAAACGCGACTTACAACCGCCATTTTGTTGGTTTTTACGACCGTTGCTGTCGTCTGCATAGACTTCGAGCAAAGGGAAACAACCACGGTCAAGGGCCTGAAAGATTGTTGTAGAAAAGATGGCGGAGAGCGTAGGAAAAGCACGAAAACCACTGACTTTGAAAAAGAAAACCACTGATTTTGGACGAGTGGAGGTGATTAAAAGAAGTCGGCAAAGTGAAACTAATATCGATTGCACAATCCTATGGAGTTGGAAAAACCCAAATCCAGTTTTAATATGTCATTGTATGTGTGCATGAAGAAGAGAGTATGAACTGTACTGAACTTTTTCTTTCTACGGCTGCCAGTGAAAACCTCTGTCATACGACCCCTCCAATTTACGACCGATTTTTCCGGACATTTTGGAAGTCTTAAAATAGAGGTTTGTCTGCTCATTCCCACCTGACAGCAGATCTGGGACTACGTACAATTAACTCTTTCAATCCTGCAGACCGGTTTTCCAGTTTCAAGGCTTAATACCTTTCAATCCTGGAGAACGGAAAACCGTTCTGGAAGAAATAACTCCTTTCAATCCGAGAGACCGGTATTCCGGGATTGTACTTTGGACTTACCGCAATTCGCGCCATCAAAGTACGTCATTTACCCTTGACCCAGCCCTAACAGGACTGTTTATGAATGGAATGTGATGCCAGACCCCCCAGCCGTTTACCCTTCCCTTTCCCCCACCTCCTTCCAGCTCTGTGGGAAAGGGGTCGTTTTGAGTGAATGCGTGTAGTAGGTGTGTACTGTGCACGTGGCAGTTTTTGTTGGTAGTGAAAATAGAAGGTGGAGAACATTCTGATTCTGACCAATTTGACAGAAGAAGAGTGAGTTTAGTTCGTGGCAACTATTGAAGCGCATATAGGTTGTGATGATGCTAGTGGTGAGGAGTTAGATTATCAAAACTTACCTTTGTTCTACACTCGACCGAGTTTTGAGTGGATTATGGGAAATGATGTCACACCAAAACCGAAACTAGGACGGAATTCAAACATCGATCAGGGCCTGTGTGTGTGTTAGACACATCAATGAAAGCGCAAGATTATTTTCAGTTATATTACTCTGATGAAATGCTCAGTTCTCTGCTAGAATATACCAACAATAACACCTAAAAAAACGCACCGAGGAACCAGAGAAAAACAAAAGTGTAGGTGACAAGCACACCTGTGTGTTGTGCACGGCACGACACCCCAAGTACAAGCATGCACACACTGGTGTCAGCTATACCAACACCCCTTCAAAACGTGTCAAACTACAATGATGTGTGAAAAGTGTGGTATCTGTGCTGCAAACAGCGTCACAGTGACTGCTTCAAGGTGTGTCACACACGTGTCACCTATGTGTGACATGTGATGTGATGACTGTGACAGGGGTACATACATGCGTAGATAGGGAACGTGAAAATATTATCTGTGTAAAAAAAAGTGTGCAAAATAGTGTGGTGCTTGTCTATATATTTGTGCTGTATCCATACATAATCGTCAAAACAGACAATAAACTGTTGATGTGTTGGGGACAATTATGGTGACAATGGTGACACTTATCCATGGAGTAATGACAAGCACAATGCATGGGGATGTACAGGAGGCGTCACTTGGTGAGTGCGTGCATGAAATATACAATTTGCTTTAAAAACACTGACCTGCATGTATGGCATGATGGTATGTTTTATGTTAAATTGTAAACTTACCTGTTTTACACCTGTGTGTCATCTGTCATGTCACCATAATGTGTCAACATGGTCACAAACAGCTTCTCACATCAATTCCCTACACAACGGTATATGACATTCTTAGGTTCGTGTAATGTGGGTTACTGCCGTAAGTCTCTAAAATAAGTACCCCATTATCACATTTTTAACCCTCTATAAATCCAGGAATGAAGGGAATAGATAGATACAGTCGACCCCCTCACGAACGGCCCTCTGAATTACGACCTCCCCTCTTTTACGACTGAAATATGAATGACGGATCGTTTTTCTTCTAAACTTGCCTCCTCATTTACGACCCCCCCTCAAACGCGTCTTGCGACCGTAAATCTTGTTGATTTTACGACCGATGCAACACATTCTGACAATTATCAGTCGCAAAAACGATGATATCTATCCTTCTCGGCCTCAGTTCGAGCCGACGCACAGCTGGGGTACCACTGTTGTTAGGTCAATCTCGGTAAAAACGAACCGTTCTCATGCCGAAATTGAAGAATTTAATCAGCGATATCACGATCTGACCACTAAATGTCACCACTTTTATGCACATGTGTCATCACTGAGCAGTTTATGATCAAAGTTTGAACTGAAACGGTCGCGATCGTGTCGATCTTTACGAACTCTGTGCACACGTAGGCCTAAATGCGAAGTCAACTCCCAAGTTGAAACTAGGTGATCGGTCACACTCCATAAGTTGGAACTCAGTGAATGGTCTCACTTTACAAAAAATAAGTTGAAAAGCAGCTCCTTTCCGTTATCAAACTGATAAATCGGCGTTAGTGCGTGCACTGAAACACTCACTGAATGCAAACAACACACAAAATCCGATAAATGAAAGCAGCTGGCGCATTAGCGTTTGCCGTGATTTCGTATTTGCGGTGCCATTTTGTCAGCCGAGTTGTATGCGCGGTAAAAGTTCCGTGTGTGCAAACTGTGATTGAAAATGAACTGCCAGAGCGTAAAATGGCGAAAATTAGGTCTGTACTGTTGTTATGTGTAGTTTGTGTGCGAGTGCAACACGGACCGCGAGCACACTTTCTGTTTTAGCCCGTTTTCGTATATTAGCTAGACCGCGATGTTTCATTCAAGAATGACGGAGAAAGCATGTTTTAGTTCTAGTGTATGCATGCGCTGTGCGTCATATACGGTGTAGTGAGTCACTGAGTGCATTGTTTTGGTCGCCCCTGATTTAAGACCCCCCTCTTTTACGACCGATTTTGCGATTTTTTGAAGGTCTTAAAAGAGGGGGTCGACTGTAATAGAAACATAGGAATAAGGGGAAGTAACAGTTAGTGTAAAACCAGGAATGAAAGAGTTAAGGTACGTTTTCATTTTAGTAACTACTGCTCATTTGCACCTGACAGCAGATCTGGGACTACGTACAATTAAGGTACGTTTTCATTTTAGTAACTACTGCTCATTCCCACCTGACAGCAGATCTGGGACTACGTACAATTAAGGTAAGTTTTCATGTTAGTAATTACTGCTCATTTGCACCTGACAGCAGACCTGGGACTACGTACAATTAAGGTAAGTTTTCATGTTAGTAATTACTGCTCATTTGCACCTGACAGCAGACCTGGGACTACGTACAATTAAGGTAAGTTTTCATGTTAGTAATTACTGCTTATTTCCACCTGACAGCAGATCTGGGACTATGTACAATTAAGGTAAGTTTTCATGTTAGTAATGCTCATTTCCACCTGACAGCAGATCTGGGACTACGTACAATTAAGGTAAGTTTTCATCATATAGAAATAAGCCAACTGTCCGTGTGTGTGTGTGTGTGTGTGTGTGTGTGTGTGTGTGTGTGTGTGTCTGTGTGTGTGTGTGTGTGTGTGTCTGCGTGTGTGTATGTCTGAAACACGAAACGGACCTTATAACTCCGCCGTATTTCGACCGAATCGCTTCAAATTTACTGTGAGCCCTCACGGGGCAATGGCAACGGCAACCGAGGCGGCCGTATCATTTGCGCGGTTTCGCAAATGCGCGAAACGCGCATCCGCCGGCCTCTTGGCGCCCGTATCTCCGGCGTTTCTGGGCCCATTGCCTTCGAATTTGGCAGGAAGATGACCGGGGCCGGGGACTGTCCGTGTGCCAAACCGGAAGTGAATCCATTCAGAAATGCCGGAGATACAGGCGCAGACAGGCCGCTTCACGTTTTCACAAACCGCGGCGTAACCAGACCCGACATTGACTCGAGATTTGGAACATGCGTGACCAGGGATAGTGACTATCGTCGTGCAAAATTTCAACATCCGTTCATAAACACGCGCTATAAACCGATTTATTTTGCAGGATGCTAATTTCAACCAACACTTCACACATAACCAGACTCTAAAAGGGGAAGATGGACTACTTAAGAGTTACGGCGAGCCTGGCTGATAGAGTTATAGTTAGTGGGGTAGTTCACAGTGGCGGCTATGCAAAGACTCGGATTGGAATTTGAACGGAGAATTCAACTGGCCTATCGACGTGCTATGTCATAAAGATGTTTAAAAGGGACACAACCAGTGTTTCTGTCCTCACTACTAATATAGGGAACAGGGACCAGATGCCAGTCTTTTCTTTTCAATGTCTTTGGCTCTTTGCTTGCCTCGCCGCGCTCCCCGCAGCTATTTTTATACAGACAATGGAGAGAGAGAGAGAGAGAGAGAGAGAGAGAGAGAGAGAGAGAGAGAGAGAGAGAGAGAGAAACTGACTGGGGTGTGGGTGGGAGTAGAACGCAGCAAGCTTCCCCCCCCTAGGGATACTGGGAGGGGGGGGGGGTGGGGGTCTTCCGTACAAATAGTTCCCCCACCTTCTGGAAGCTATGTGCTTATAACTACCTCTAATCTGTCAGTCTCTTTCATTCTGCCTTTTCCCTTTGCATGCTGTTATCTACTATCGTTCTGCCTTTCCGGTCCATTCTCCTGCCTTTTTTCAAGAAATACTTTCAAAAAGATTTCCTCTAGCCAAGTCAGACATGCTGGGCCTAATTATTCTTACTTAGGTGCATAACAGCAGCATGATGCATCTACGTTCGTAATTGACAGAAATTCTCCTGCCTTTTTTCAAGAAATACTTTCAAAAAGATTTCCTCTACCCAAAGTCAGACATGCTGGGCCTAATTATTCTTACTTAGGCGCATAACAGCAGCATGATGCATCTACGTTCGTAATTGACAGAAACATGCCTGAACAACCGAAGAACAAGAACTTAGAAGACGAAGAAGAAGTACTACTCTCTCTCTCTCTCTCTCTCTGCACGCGCGAGGTCAAAGTCAAAATGATTATGAAACACTCTTTCTGCGATAGGTAAAGATGTGCCACCCCCCCTGAAAAGAAAGACCTTACACATTTGTGATCCATTTTCTTGGAAGGTGAAATGCTGCCTTCTTGGAAATGTAAAACCGAAAGTTTCACTTTCGTGTGTTTGAGACTGGCTGTCTGTTGAAAGCCACAATAGCAAACAAGTGTGTTGCCGAGTGGCAGATAAGTCCCCGAGCAAGTAAATGTGGGGAGGGGGTAAGTGTTGGGAGGAGATATGTGTGTGTGTGTGTGTGCGTGCGTGCGCGAGTGAGTGTGTGTGTGTATATGTATGTGTGCGTGCCTGCGTGGGTGGGGGTGGTGTGTGTATGTGTATGCCTATTAGCATGTGTGTGAGCGATTATTTGTTTTGTTGTTGAATTTCTTGCTTTTTAATTTTGTTGTTGTTAAGCGCATAGAGCGAATATAGGGGTGGTAGACACCCCCCCCCCCTCCCCCCCCCAGGGATACAGGTAGGGGGGGGATGTCTTTCGTACAAATAGTTCCCCCACCTTCTGAAAGTTATGTGCTTATAACTACCTCTAGTCTGTCAGTCTCTTTCATTCTGCCTTTTCCCTTTGCATGCTGTTATCTACAGACCTGTTTACCCTTATAATGGAAAACCCGGAATTTGAGAAAAAAAACCGGAATTCACATGATCTGTACACGACTCGCGATAAAGCGGTTTCTTCTTCTTCTCCTTTCCGCGAACATTGGCGTCGATTTTCAATATTGTGATGATTTCTTGGCTCAATTTCGCTAGAAAAGTTTTATTAGTAAATTCAGTCACTAATTCTTAGTCAATTTTAGTATAAAACAAGCTGGAAAAAACAAAATACCTGGAAATGTCCACGATCGGACAGAGAAAAATCACTCAGCCGCGGATCGGCGGATGCCAAGTTGCAACTCGGCGTCATCGCGATCAATTTTCACTTCATTTTCCGTTGAAAACTTCAAAATTCTCACATCATTGTATTTTCCAGTGATAATATAATCTAAATTGACTCATTTCAAGCCCTAATTACAATCTCTACCATTAAAAAAACTGCCTGGAAAGCTCTTCGAATCGACAGTAAAAGTCTGACCGCCATTTGAAAATGCAGCATTTAATGCATGTGACATCAAGCACAACCCCTTTTCTGATGACGTAGTGTGTTAGGTACACGTTTCGGTCAACCCTTGCGTCTTTTACTACGAACGGAAACAAATAATAGACGTTTTTTCGAAATCCGGAATTTTCAGCGTTCATCCGGAATTTACTATTTTACCCTGAATATTAGCAAATTTCCGGAATAATTCCGGCTAAACCGGAATGGTAAACAGGTCTGTATCTACTATCGTTCTGCCTTTCCGGTCCATTCTCCTGCCTTTTTTCAAGAAATACTTTCAAAAAGATTTCCTCTAGCCGAAGTCAGACATGCTGGGCCTAATTATTCTTACTTAGTCGCATAACAGCAGCATGATGCATCTACGTTCATAATTGACAGGAACATGCCTGAACGACCGAAGAAGAAGAAGTAGAAGGAAGAAGAACTACAACTCTCTCTCTATAGCCTGAGTCGGAAAAAAAGTGATCTTAGCAGGGGGATAGGGGGGGGTCAAAGTTTAAATCATTATGAAACACTTTCTGGAATAGGTCAAGATGTGCCAACCCCCTACATTTCTCGGTTAATCTCTGTCTCTGTCTGTGTCTGCTCCGCGGGCGGAGGACGATAAACAAATGTTCACTCATCCAACCGGAACAGCAGTTGTCCTCTTTGCTCTTTGTCTGTCTTTCTGTCTCGCTAGCTACTTCTTCTTCGAATTTGGAAGGTAGATGACGGGGACGGTGACGATCCGTGTGCCAAACCGGTGGGGTGGTGGGGGGTGGGGGGGGCAGTGGCGATTACCACGGGATGAGACTACACGTATCTGTATTATTAAAAAATCGGGACTTTACTGGTTCAGCACTGCCTCCGGGCATTGC
>CM065703.1:27421048-27688548 GCA_017654935.2 Phymorhynchus buccinoides
ATACAACAGCCACATTAGCTTCATTGGTTTGTTTTTAACTTATTGAAGGATTTTCAATCATAAGGGAAGGGGTGGGAAGAGCACTTCTGAAGCTGCATCATTACGTTGCGAAGCTTGATGGCTAGCTGGGAAGCTTTTTGTTCAGGGGCCGCTTTCTCCTGCCTGTGTACAAGTCACACACAAGTGTGAATATTTTTTTTAACATTATATTTTCAAAAAGTTCTGAATTAGAAAAAAGGGATGGGAGCAGCACTTAAGAAGTTTGATGGTCAGCTGGAACACTTTCTGTTCTGAGGCCGCCTTCTCCTGCCTTTGTGACAGCATAATGTTATTTTAAGATGTTTATATGTATAATTATCTCACACACAAATGTGAATTGCAAAAATTGTTACTTTTCTTCTGCATTTTAACCAAAGCCTCAATGTCTTCCTTGTTCTGAACTTTTTTGTCAGGAGGGGCAACACTGCTGTCTTTCTCCGAGTCAGTACAATGCAAAAACAATGCAACAATGCCATACTGATACAATACAAACTTAATACCTTTACGGCTGCCTGTCCACATGGCAGTTTCACGCTTTCCCTGCAGCACATCTACCAAAGCTTCAATCTTTTTCTGATCATTAGGGGCAACACTGCCATCTTTCTCATGGTTGAGATCATGGGATAGAATACCATACCAAACAATACTGTGTGCTACAAGCTGTGTACCTTTTGTGCTGCATGTGGACCATGGCCTGCACCCATGATACTGTGTGCTACAAGCTGTGTACCTTTTGTGCTGCATGTGGACCATGGCCTGCACCCATGATACTGTGTGCTACAAGCTGTGTACCTGTTGTGCTGCATGTGGACCATGGCCTGCACCCATGATGTGTGCTACAAGCTGTGTACCTGTTGTGCTGCATGTGGACCATGGCCTGCACCCATGATACTGTGTGCTACAAGCTGTGTACCTTTTGTGCTGCATGTGGACCATGGCCTGCACCCATGATACTGTGTGCTACAAGCTGTGTACCTTTTGTGCTGCATGTGGACCATGGCCTGAACCCATGATACTGTGTGCTACAAGCTGTGTACCTGTTGTGCTGCATGTGGACCATGGCCTGCACCCATGATACTGTGTGCTACAAGCTGTGTACCTTTTGTGCTGCATGTGGACCATGGCCTGCACCCATGATACTGTGTGCTACAAGCTGTGTACCTGTTGTGCTGCATGTGGACCATGGCCTGTGTCACGAGTTTGTGACATTGTTCTTCTGAACAGACAGAGAAAGGCACAGTCTACCACTCGATCTCAAAGGACCCCGAGATCTTTTTCCTTCTTTTCACCTAATCGAGACAACCTACTTGTGAAATCCGTGCAACCCGTGTTAGCTCTGACCTCTCGCGAGACTCCACATTCAACTGGCGACTTCGTGAGTTTAAGACCGGTCAAACGTCACTCCATATTTTTCCTTCAGTTAAGCAACATCGCTTCATCCTTTCTCCTTTTCATCGTTCTGTCCACCTACGGCCGCCCAGTGCTGAGGTGTGGTGAGGGCCACGTCCCTGAAGGATCCTGTTATTAATTGTTTATCCTGCACGAGTCCTAGACGTGGGGATAGCGAAGCTGTAGAGCTTCGGCTGACATCGTTTCTCCTCTTCATCCTCATCTCCATCCCTTTTTTTATTTGGTTCCTCATTGTCCTCCCTTCCCCGTCATCGTCCCTGGCGTTCACTGGAGTCCTGTAAGAAAGCTGTGGCCGGTCCGGAACCCCTTCCACCTGCTCGCGCCTACCCCGAGCCCTTGGCGAGACCAGAGCTGCGACTGTCTTGTGGGGAGGATTCTTCTTCTTCATTCCGCCACTTGGAAGTTTGGTCAGTAGCTGCATAAAATTAGTATTAATCCCGTTAAAACTCGTACAACAACGCGCGCGTAACAATGTAGAATAGCTAGTTATAGGTTTGCTAACATGTATATTTGTGTGCGTTTTCTTTGGTTCATTTTTCTTATTATTTTCTTGATTTTTGCATAAGGGGCTAAGGAACTGACTGGCTGGGTCATGACTTGTCAGTTGGATAGGTTTTTGCCGGTCGTAGAATTTGGTACTTGAACTCGGCACATATTTTTGAATCAGTGTTTTGGCTCGCCATTGTGTGTTTAGGCCGTGCAAATCGTTTTTCGGTGCAAGGCTTATTTGAGTTCACAGAGATTCAGAATCCTAAATGCGTGCACGCGCGCGCATTATTCCTTGTTGCGGTATATGTTTAGCCTCGCGGCCTATGTTTAGCCTCGCGGCCTATGTTTAGCCTTGTGGTATATGTTTAGCCTCGCGACCTATGTTTAGCCTCGCGGTCATCGTCCTAGCTTAATTAGGTATTAAGAGACTCTGCGGAGAGCTGGATAACAGAGGGTTATTCTAGTCGCGCTTCTAGCTATGCTGATAGGGGCTTTGTAAAGCGTTCATCCCCGTTTCTGTTTTTATTTTTGAGAGAAAGTGTAGTTAATGTTTTCAAGGCTTTTTGACCTTTTGAAGTACATTGTGAATGCTATTTTGGGGAAATACATTCTTTGCCTGTAGTTCGTCCGCCTTCTGGAAGAAATGAGAATGGAAAGCACATATTTTTGGTGGTGAAATTTTATGTGATATTTTCAGAAGAATTTAAGTGTCCATTCTTGTACCTGAAAAGCTGTGAAATTTTCAGAAGAATGTAATTGTTAATTTTTGTATTTGAAAGGCTAGAATTTTCTAAATGTATGAAAGCCTTGTTGTTCCAGAAAAAGTGAAACCTTTTAGTTAATCCTTTTTGATGAAATATTACCCCTAGACTGAGTCGTGTGAAAAGGATTGTAAAGAAAGTGTTGTTCAGCGTTTTGGGGTTCTTGGAGAGAACCAAGTTTAAAGAGGGTGGGTTTTTACATCCCTGAAGAGGACTGTTGGGGAATTAGTTTTTGGGTAAACACAAAACTGTTGTTACTCTGGGAGTTCAAAACTAGGTTTTTGTTTTGGTTTTTCATACAGTCCTGAGCCTGATCCTGATCCTGACCTGACCTGTTGCTGCCTGGTTGACCGCCCGGTCAACCGCTCTTTTCTCCGTTTCCGGCTGTGGGAGGCCGCCCGCCTTTCTGTCTAGCCCCGGGTTAGGCCCGATCTGTCGGCCTGTCTGTGCGTTCGGGCCAGGCTTCGACGTTCCTGTTGAGGAGTCTGGGGGCGACCTCTGCCGTCTCTCTTCTTTTGTTTCTGCTGCTGTAGCCTGCCCCAGGAGGGGGAGCAGTTTTTCTACCGACTTTTGTTTTCCCCTTTTGTCTTCTTCTTCGGACGCTCTGCTGTTTTTGTTGGACTCCTTTTCTTCGTCTGCCCTTTCGTCGTTTTTCCCTTCAATTTTGTGTTTCAACTTACAAACTCTCTTTTAGTTTTTCAGTTAAGTTGCCGGCTTTAGTTTATTCTTTGGACAAACTTTTGAACGCCATGTATATTGTGTAGATAATTTGTTAAACATTGTGTATTGAATCGTGTAAGTGTGTGTGTGTGCTTGCTTATAATAAATAGTCTCGTTTTGTATTGTACTTCTGGTGTGCGCGTGTGCCTTCTCCTGCGAGTTTGTCTGTCTGGGCGTGCGAGACTCTCCTCGGGGTTCGCGATTTCCCTCTCCCGATCTCTTATCAGGATCGAGCGGGGGATTTCGTGACAGCCTGCACCCATGATACTGTGTGCTACAAGCTGTGTACCTTTTGTGCTGCATGTGGACCATGGCCTGCACCCAGGCCTCAATGTCCTCCTCCTCCTGCGCCTTCTGCCGCGAGGTGTGGCACTCCTTGTCCTCTTTGTCAGAACCAAACATCAGGCTGTAGTCCACTTTGTTTTTGGACGATTTGCGCACTGGGCGACCATTATGGTCAACTTCCGGCTTCTCCACTGTACCCTGCACAACATGAATGGAGTCTGATGAATGATCCTCAAGCACATTATGATTAACCCTTTTGAAGTGACAAACCCAGAAGGTAATATCAAGAAAGATGATAGTACTTTCTGTTTTATGCCCAAAGAAATGCTTCTAGAATCCATGTTCTTTTAAACTTTAACTTTATTCATTCAAAAGTGCACTTCCAACCACAGACCATTCATTCACTTTCACAGCAGTAGCAGTTCTTTCAGAAATGTCCAGTACATTCCTGAAATGAAATCGACACCCATGGAGTCTGGCATGTGATGCAAGTTCCCCACTAGAAGGTGGACACTCTGGGATATTGTGAACATGGCTGTTGTGAGCATGGCCGGTTAGGGGCATTATGAATGCAAGAGGACAATATGTATAGAGCCATAAATCAATAAATGGATTCAAAATGTACTCCCTTTTTTTCATTGCACTACAAATAGGTCATTGCAATTGATTCACTTCTAAATGATTTTATCAATGATAGCGGCAGACAATACAAATAAAGCAAAACACTGCTATGTGAATCAGCGGTACATTAAACAAAATTACACAAAGATAATCAAAGTCTAGATCTTACATTCTTCTCCTGGATTTTGTCAAAAATGGTTCGGTCGATGAGAGCAGCGTAGAAATCCTTCTGCAGAGGACACAGAGGGGCGTACACAATCATTTCCTTCTTGGGCGGGATGCGCAGATCAACGTCAGTCTTCAACCGCCGCAACATGAAAGGGGTCAGGATCTACACACATGAAAAAGGATAGTCTCTGGGATTAGAAAAGTATAACCACACCATACCATACCATGTGTAATACTTTTACTGCCAAAAAGCCAACCAGCTTGTCTACATCAACATGGATGTTAGAGAAAAAATATATGAAACTTTTCATGTTCGTCTCAGCTTTTTTATAAAAATATTCAAGGGATGAGATAGTTTCAAATTTCATAATATGCAAGGACTTAAAATCAGTACTGTAAGGAGACATTTTTTTTTACTGTTAAGTTAAGTTTCAGAAGTGTTCCAGAGTATATCAACTTTGTATAAATAAATGTTGATTCTTTAAACTGAAGTTTCAGAAGTGTTCCAGAGTATATCAACTTTGGAGAAAATACATATTGATTTTCTTAAACTGAAGTTTCAGAAGTGTTCCAGAGTATATCAACTTTGGAGAAAATACATATTGATTCTTTAAACTTATGCATCATCTGTCTGGGAATTAGTTAATGACTTGCACCTCATAGCACATTTCAATGCAAACCCTTTTCACATGTATAGTGTGACCAACCTGGTGCAACATGGACAACACATCTTGCTTCTGCTTGTCGGCTGCCATCTCTTCCCCAATGTGTTCTATGTCAAACCATGCCTCGAAGCTGAAATACATACATAGAATTGATGACACAACATCCCCCAAAGTCGGAGTGTGGCTGCCCACGTGGTGGGGTAACCCAAAACGAGTCACACACGTAATGTTCTCACCCCTAGCTGATGCATTTGTACCAGTGTTCAAGTACTTCGGCTGTACGGATGATCCCTGGAGTCTTTTAGCCAGGGAACGAAAACAAAAACAACAATGATACAACACAAATTCTTAAAGAATTAAGTCTTTAATTTGTGAATCCCTTTACAATTTTTAAGGGGGGGGGGGGGGGCATGTATTCGTTATTTGTTGGCTCAATCACAGTTCCATAATTATACCTGTTGGCAACTTTTGTGAAAACATTCATAGAACCTTTCTTTTTCTGCTCATCTTTCTCTCCTTTCATGTCCCCTCTATTCTATTTGAACACTTTCGTATCATTTTCCCCTATTTCATTTTCACAGTGATCTATTTCAACAATAAAACATTTGCATGTCCACAATACTTTTACCTCATTCCAGAAAACTAAATTTCAAAACACAACTAACAAGAAATAAAGCCCCCCTTCCCTGCGGCTTTCAGCAGAACGCACCTGCCGAGGTCGTCGAATATCTCTGGCAGCAGGAAGTTGAGCAGGGACCATAACTCAGCCAGGTTGTTCTGCAGCGGAGTGCCCGTCAGCAGCAGACGGTTGGTCGTCTTGTACACACGCAGGGCGCTGAAACAGCGTCAGTGTTATGTTACTGATGTTTGTCTGTGCGCATGTGTGCCTGTGGGACTCATTTGCAATGGATGCTTTTTTTGTGTGCGCGTGATTTATTTAAATTACGTTGCTTGATATTATTGATTTATGCATTAACTTATTTTGTAGGTGCTTAGGGCTTTTTTTTTATAAGATTAAGACCGATGAATGCTTACTATTATATATCCTCTTACGATTAACGGAAATGCATCAATTCTCTCCTCTAAACACCTACACACTAAGATGGGAGACATTAAATCAAAACTCTAATGAATTGATTGTAGCATACAACTCTTTGAAACTAAGGGTGATGCCCTAACCTCAACAGAATCCAATTACAATGTGTTAAAATTTGGAGGGGGGGATACAAACAAATCGTTTTTTTATAATCTTTCCACATGGACACAGACTAAAACCATAAAAAAAAAACCTGACCTGCTGAGCCTGCAAAGTGTGTTCTTGACACAATGACCCTCATTTCTCACTAAATATCTCCACTCCATCCTCCACAGAGCTCTCCGGCCTATCATTATTATTCATATCTTCAAACCACATATAAACTTATCATTGGTGATCCACACGGAGACCTAACTGGCTCAGTCACTAAGCCTAAGGTTTTTGTCCGACCTGGAATCTCGACCGGTAATATTTTTTAGAGAGTTGATTGTGGGCACTTGACTGGAACAAGAAAAACTGTTTGATATAAAAACTAAAAGAACTTCTCTATACATAAAATAACACTGACCAGTGGGTGTTCTTTTCAGGCATGGGATTGGCCAAAGTGCTTGGGGAGTACAAAGCAAGCAAAGCGCCCCGGATGGAAATATATTTTGTTTTTGAGAGCCATTTTGTGGCCTCTCCTGAGAGATAAATGAGTAAAACTAATGCAAAAAAGTATAATAAAACAAACTTTTTCATGTCCTTGTTCATATGCACTCTATTAAAGTCTTTCAACTGAAAACTAAGCTAACAAACCATATTTTCTTCAGACATCGGAGGGGCATACAGAAGTAGTTTGGGAGTAATACCAACCTTACCGGGGCGTACATTTCCCATCCCTGCTTGATGCAATGACCCTCATCCTACACTAAATATCTCATCCTCCACCTTAACAAAAACACCTCAGGTCCATCATGGCATTTTCATACCATACAATCATAAACTATTCAAAATGATGACTAAAGCAACAACTGCATCAATAACAGGGATGGTAGTGGGGCAAAGTGGTTTTCAAGGAAAATGGCCGGGGGTCCAGGGGGCCGAAGAAAATTCAATAAATGAGATAAATTTTCACTTTTTCAAAATAATTTTGTTTCAAACTGTTTCGCAGATTTTCCGCGATTCGCGGAGGTCTACCATGCCTGCAATAAATGAGCAAGACACCACTGACCTGATGAGCCTGCAGTGAGTGTTCTTGATGCGATGGCCCTCGTCCACCACCAATAAATGAGCAAGACACCACTGACCTGATGAGCCTGCAGTGAGTGTTCTTGATGCGATGGCCCTCGTCCACTACCATGTATCTCCACTCCAGCCTCTGTAGATGTTTCTGATCCATCATGGCTACTTCATACGAGGTGATCACCACTGTTCGCACGTACACCCCCTCACGAATCTTGTTAGGACGGTTGATATTCGCACGCAGCTCCTTGCGCTCGTCTTTGGAGCCGTGGTATAGCATCACTGGGACCTGAACACATTTTTTTTTTTTTTTTTTTTTTATAGGAAAAGTCTATTTACTCTGCTGTAATTGACAAAAACACTGAAGCAACAGATTTTTGTGTAAATGAATGCCAACATATTTAGTGACAACTGAGCACTGATGAGCTTCTCTGAAGGACTATTTCATCTCTGAATGCGCACATACCCTAACAATGCGTCTCAGAGACATCAAAACTTTTATTGGGACAAACGCTTCACTTGAATACATCAAGTGAACATCCAGTATGGAGACATACATGTATACTGACCGGCAAAAGAAACTACACACATGCATTTTATATGAACGGCTCATTCAAATCATTTGACATTTTGCAGATGTCTATTTCAATTAATTGTGTACCCAAAATCTTAAGTTTTATTGCATTCATGCATTTACTTCAATATCGGGTTATGTACCAAATTTACACTTTGGTGCCGACGTATATACCAAAAATATACAGTGCACATTTTTCCACAAAAAAGGCATGATGCATCATGTCTTTACACTAAAAAATAATAGCACAGAACTGGAATTCTAAACTAACCCGTTAAATACACACACAGACACAAAAAATCAACTCATCCACCAGCCCCTGAAGAAGCACAGAACTCATGGTGGGAGCGAAATCGTTTGAACTCGAACCAGTTGGGGAGGGGGGCACACAATCCACTCATCGGGAGCCGACAACCCACTCATCGGGAGTACTTACGGGGGGAGTGAATCGCTTGAACTCATACCAGTTGGGGAGGGTGGAGAGGGAAGACATGCACACGGACAATCCACTCATCGGGAGTACTTACAGTGGGAGCTAATCGATCGAACTCACACCAGTTGGTGAGGGAAGAATATAACACACGTGCACACCGACAATCCACTCATCGGGAGTACTTACAGTGGGAGCTAATCGTTTGAACTCACACCAGTTGGTGAGGGAAGAATATAACACACGTGCACACCGACAATCCACTCATCGGGAGTACTTACAGTGGGAGCTAATCGTTTGAACTCACACCAGTTGGTGAGGGAAGAATATAACACACGTGCACACCGACAATCCACTCATCGGGAGTACTTACAGTGGGAGCGAATCGATCGAACTCACACCAGTTGGTGAGGGAAGAATATAACACACGTGCACACCGACAATCCACTCATCGGGAGTACTTACAGTGGGAGCGAATCGATCGAACTCACACCAGTTGGTGAGGGAAGAATATAACACACGTGCACACCGACAATCCACTCATCGGGAGTACTTACAGTGGGAGCGAATCGATCGAACTCACACCAGTTGGTGAGGGAAGAATATAACACACGTGCACACCGACAATCCACTCATCGGGAGTACTTACAGTGGGAGCTAATCGTTTGAACTCACACCAGTTGGTGAGGGAAGAATATAACACACGTGCACACCGACAATCCACTCATCGGGAGTACTTACAGTGGGAGCTAATCGTTTGAACTCACACCAGTTGGTGAGGGAAGAATATAACACACGTGCACACCGACAATCCACTCATCGGGAGTACTTACAGTGGGAGCTAATCGTTTGAACTCACACCAGTTGGTGAGGGAAGAATATAACACACGTGCACACCGACAATCCACTCATCGGGAGTACTTACAGTGGGAGCGAATCGATCGAACTCACACCAGTTGGTGAGGGAAGAATATAACACACGTGCACACCGACAATCCACTCATCGGGAGTACTTACAGTGGGAGCGAATCGATCGAACTCACACCAGTTGGTGAGGGAAGAATATAACACACGTGCACACCGACAATCCACTCATCGGGAGTACTTACAGTGGGAGCGAATCGATCGAACTCACACCAGTTGGTGAGGGAAGAATATAACACACGTGCACACCGACAATCCACTCATCGGGAGTACTTACAGTGGGAGCTAATCGTTTGAACTCACACCAGTTGGTGAGGGAAGAATATAACACACGTGCACACCGACAATCCACTCATCGGGAGTACTTACAGTGGGAGCTAATCGTTTGAACTCACACCAGTTGGTGAGGGAAGAATATAACACACATGCACACCGACAATCCACTCATCGGGAGTACTTACAGTGGGAGCTAATCGTTTGAACTCACACCAGTTGGTGAAGGAAGAATATAACACACATGCACACGGACAATCCACTCATCGGGAGTACTTACAGTGGGAGCTAATCGTTTGAACTCACACCAGTTGGTGAGGGAAGAATATAACACACATGCACACCGACAATCCACTCATCGGGAGTACTTACAGTGGGAGCGAATCGTTTGAACTCACACCAGTTGGTGAGGGAAGAATATAACACACATGCACACCGACAATCCACTCATCGGGAGTACTTACAGTGGGAGCGAATCGTTTGAACTCACACCAGTTGGTGAGGGAAGAATATAACACACACGCACACGGACAATCCACTCATCGGGAGTACTTACGGTGGGAGCGAATCGTTTGAACTCATTGTACCAGTTGGGGAGGGTGGAGAGGGGGGCACAGACCATGAAGGGTCCGGGGACCCCCATGTACACCATGTGAGCCATCATGGCCACGCACTGAACGGTCTTCCCCAGCCCCATCTCATCTGCAAGGATTCCGTTCACACCGTTCTCGTACAATGTCTGCAAGCAAATGGTAACAAATCACACTCCTGAATTTAAGAAAAGCTTATGCATTACAGTCCTTAACCTCTTCAGTGCTTACGATGTATATACTATTATCTGCCTTATAATGCTTCAGTACTTGCCATCGACATATACGTCAGCAGTCATTCATGATTTTGCTGCACACAAAAAAGGCCAGGCAAATAGGCAGCATAGACTTGGATGAAAGACGCCACTGAAGGGGTTAACTAAACCTTCAAGATTCTTTTTTAAGTTGTATTTGACATGTTGAATTTTTTTTATTCAGGGTTCGTACAGATTTGTGTAAAAATATCCCATGACTTTTCTAGGACCAGCTTACTAAATTTCAAGGACTCAATTTGGCATACCAGTCAATATTGGTTTCGTTACCGCCTGAGTTGCTTGTGCTTTTTAACTCTTCTACTACCAAGCATTACTTAGACTGTTTACCGTTGAGCACCAAGTAATTTTTGCAGCTGCACCGATTTTCGCACATACTTTAAAAATTCATTAAAAATACTCGTTCGAATCATCACTAAAATTCCCTGTGTCAATCTGCTGCTGCAAACCCAAGATCATTTCAGCAGCTCTTTTTTATTTGCCTAAGTTCAGATTCTGCCACTTCTTCCACAGTAAATGCTTCGTCGTCACTGTCGCCATCTTGTAGAAGTTCACGCCAAACGTCATTGTCAGTTTCCATCGTCGAAAACGCGACGAAAATTGATGGAAAATTTAGCCTACAAATGCAGATGGCGGAAGATTGTGCTTTCCCTGAGCGAACTGCGCATGTCATGAAGTACAGGATGTGATGTCACTTCATATAAATAGCGCAAAGGGGGACACCGTGGTTTCCCTAGTATCTGGCGGTTAAACCCGCCCATGGCTAGCAACGGTAAACAGTAAACCAGGCGGTTCAACCCGCCGACGGCGGCAGAAGAGTTAAAGCACTCTTGCCCATGCTGGCGATGTCAGTTTCTTTTTGCATACTGTGCAATTAGCTTTCAGTTTTGAACCTTGTTGACGGAGCTAACCAGCTGATTTTTTTTGGGGGGCAGCCAAACATCGAAGAAAATGCAGTCTCCTTTCTCCATTTTACTGGGAGTACGGCAAAGGGAAGTAACTTCAGCGGAAGACAACTCGCGCAAATATATATCATCTGCTATGATTGCAATAGCGGTATGACCTTGAAAGGTTTTGTTTTAGTGGGGTTTTTTTAATTTGAATTTAGTTTTAACCTTCAATATTTTTTTTAGGACAGATTTTGACTTTGATGGATTGAGATTAAGGACATGGTCAGATGGCATTAAAAATTCCAGGACTTTTCAAGGAGATTTGGGGCCTTTGCTGTTTTTCAAGCACTTTTCAAGCCCTGGAAAAGGCCATGTCAAAATTTTCCAGGGCTTATCAAGGTTTCAAGGACCCTGTACGAATCCTGTTTATTCTAACTGATGTCAAAACCTCGAACCAACCAACAAAACCTGACAACCAACAAAACTTTAGAGGGGGGTGGGAGAAGGTGATCAACTTTGGAAGATTATTACATCACAACCTCCAACCCAGAACATCCACAATCAATGAAACCTTTGTTAAGTAGGGGGGGGGGGGGGGGGGGGCACTTTTTATGTCAAACAAAACTACCAATATTTTGCAGAAAATTATATCATTGCTTACGAAACTCGCAATGACATTTTCCTGGTCTCTCATCCAGAGAATACTGCCCATTTTCTTTTTACTGCTAAGTGCTATCGACTCCAAAAACCAGAAGCCACAAGTTTCGTCACTCCAAAAACTAGAAGTAACAAGTATAAGCACCCCCAAATAAACAGAAACCACAAGTTTTGGCACTCCCAAAAAACTGATTTCCAGCATATGCCGGAAAATGAGCAACCCTACAATTGCACGTTCAAAGCAAAACAATCACTCAATCTTACCCTCAGCCACAGGTAGCCTTCCAGCTGGTATGGGCGCAGAATTCCTCCAGTCATCAAGATTGGCTGTTTCTCAGGGATTACCTCCCCTTCAAAGGTGCGCTCTTCTCTGTTTTCTGCCTGCTTATGTGTGAAAAAAAGTGCATTAACGCAACCGGAAGACTTGCAAAAGTACTGTCTACAATGCACTTCTGCTTGTGTTAAGAAAAATCCAAATTTAATTTGCATACCTAATGTTTATATAATACACTCATGCTGCAAAGGAAAGGTTTTCCCAAACTGGTAATTCTATGATTTGAACTATGTCCTTAAGGCATTAATCCCGAAACAACCAAAATGTTACAGCAATGGGTTCTTTGAATTTAATTGAAAGATTATTTTTAATTTTCATTCATCAACCATGAATCCTGATCTTGTTTTCATACCTTACTAACAGTGGAACTAGTCCATAAAAATAATTAACAAAACACCAACACGAAAAACCCACCAAGATTTAAAAACAATACAGTGTTGATTCTAGGATTTTTCAAAAGGGAGCCCAAGGGCTCCCTAGATTGGAAAAAGGGAGCCCCTAGACTCCCCTAGCTAACAAAAAAGAGGGGCATATTAACTAAATTGTATGTGCACGCTAAAACGTTTAAAAATGTTAGTATTGCTTTTCTTTTAAAATGTATGAAACTGGTTCAACCTTACAAACTTACTTGGCCTTGCAAACTTTCTAGCTGCATATAGATTATAAATGAGAGTTGACTTGGAAGTTGCGGGGGGGGGGGGGGGGGGAGAGAAAGAGACTACAATGAGTATGTGGTGGGACAAGGACCAAAAAATAGACATGAAAAAACAGTAATTTTAAACTAAAACACAATGAATGAGAAAAAAGTGAGTGAGAGAGGGAGGAAGAAGGGTGATAACTTTTAAACAGAGAGAACCTGTGTTACAGTGTCTGTGTGCGTGAGAGAGAGAGAGAGAGAGAGAGAGAGAGAGAGAGAGAGAGAGAGAGAGAGAGAGAGAGAGAGAGAGAGAGAGAGAGAGAGAGAGAGAGAGAGCATGCGTGCGCGCGCGCATTGTGCTCAGGCTGAAGTTCTCACTTCACTACTGCCGCGTTCAAATGCCGCACTCAAGATTCTTCGAGTTCGAGTTGTGACTTTCGCCGATTCAGTGATCGCGTCAAAGCTCTCATCGTGGATGTTATCGCCCTCGCCCTCTTCCTTGAAACACAACCAAGCCTTTGGAAAGACTGTTTTTCGCGTCTTTCCAGTTCGTTGGGCAAGGCAGTTTCAAGAAGTTCCAATCCGGTTCTGGTTGACAGTAATCATTACCGAGTAATGACACATCTGTTGGCATCGCGAGTTCCGTTTCACTTCCTGACCCATTGAGTGTATTCTTAGTTGTACACATATCCTTCGTTGATAGGCCACGAAACCACGAAATTAAACAAGTTTGCTTTGATTGCTTTGCTCACTGCGCCTTAGAGGCGCTACAACAGAACGAGAATCGCTGGCTGTAGCATTGAACTCGATAGTGTGCCCCAAAACAAAAATGGCGGACTGAAAATATGTGCTCCTGAGTGAAAATTTGTGTGATTGGACAAAGCCAGAGTCATCGGCCAATCAGAAACGAGGACAGAAAGGATGCTCGGTTTCACTCAGTCTTGAGAAGGATATACACACAGCAGCCGCGACTACGCACTCGCTAAGTAAAAGTGCGTTCGTTTTTATTTTTGTGCGTGAGTTGGGCCGCACTGTTCGCGATTTTATGCGTCCTAGGGTCAAAAAATGCGGGAATCCCGCAAGACCGCGCTCTAGAATCAACACTGCAATATCTCCCTATTCAACTCCTCATCACAAGCATACCATTCTTCTCCATTTTATTTGCTGTGTCATATAGAATTGCTATGG
This sequence comes from Phymorhynchus buccinoides, assembly GCA_017654935.2. Lineage (NCBI taxonomy): Eukaryota > Metazoa > Mollusca > Gastropoda > Neogastropoda > Raphitomidae > Phymorhynchus > Phymorhynchus buccinoides. The sequence continues at coordinate 27,435,236 of CM065703.1, forward strand.
TTTTCATGGACTAATGTGGAGACACCCTTGACACGGCCTAAGCTGTCGATGGGGCTATAATTTTAATCTTTCATTGACAAAAAACAACTTTGATTCCGATTCTCTCTCTCATTCACTCCATCTCACTCACTTTCTCATGATTAGTTCTTCCAACTCACCTCAGTTTTAGCAGAGGCTTCACGCAGTGTAGTCTCAGGAGCCAGTCCATCTACTTCATCCTGTTTATCCTCCGCTTGACTGTGTGTTTCATCCATCATATCCTCGGCTTTTTCTTCCAACTCCCCTTTACTTTCAGCTTGTTCGTCCTTTTTCTCTTCCGCGATATTGCTCACTTCCTTCAGCGTGCGGCGCTTCTTGGTAGCAGAAGGCTGTTTGTTAAACAACGAAACTGTCAGTTTTATAAGGTATTCTATGTGAAAATAATGCTTTACGCCCTCTTTGGCCTTTCTGCCATGTGGGGCATTGGGATTTTACTTGGGGATAGGTATTCTATGTTTTGTCAAGATTGGGTGTTGTCCTTGTTTGTGTGAAGTAAAACTTTGAAAGTTTTTGTTGTTTTTTACTTTGTTTTTTGTGCTTTTCAACTTTTTATTTCTTATTTCACATTGCTAAACAAATGGAATAATTAAAAATAATTTAGTTGCAAAGATCTTTTCCAGCTTGTAGATGTCAAAATATCTGGATCTACTTTAGTACTTATATCTTATTTTCAACTATTTCTTTTTTTCAGGGGAGGGGATGAATGGATGACTGCTGAAGATTTTCAAGATATAGTTTCCAAGAGGCTAGTTTCCAAGAGGCTGGTTACCTTTGTTAGTTTTTACACAAAAACAAAACAAATTAAAAAAACAACGATGCAATATGGTTGGTTATCTGTGTTACAATTAAACAAGTTTTACCTTGGGTATTTTCTCAGACTCTGACGAGGCTTTACGTTTGTGACGCAACTTCCGACCTGGAAACACAGAGAAGGCAGCATGGTGTAACAGTATTATATGATCTTTCAACACACAATGTTGTCCTCGGTCATCTACAAGACACTATGGGACACATCTTCAAAGTTCAAAAGGTTACACTTACAGATATCTGTAGGAGTTATTTATTTTTTATATATAACAAATGTTAATGTTAACATAAAGACAACAAATGTTCCATTTAAAATAACAGAATTGCGGTCAATGATCAGTCATATAATAAAAAGCCAAGCGTGTGTCTGTGTGTGTGAAACACAAAACGGGCCTTATAACTCCGCCGTTTTTCGACCGAATCGCTTCAAATTTGCTGTGAGCCCTAACGGGGCGATGACAACGGCAACCGAGGTGGCCGTGTCATTTGCGCGGGTTGGCAAATGCGCGAAACACGTATCCACCGGCCTCTCGGCGCCCGTATCTCCGGTATTTCTCGACCGATTGCCTTCGAATTTGGCAGGTAGATGACCGGGGACGGTGACTATGGAAGCGAATCGATGTAGAAACGAGCGCGATATAGGCCGCTTAACCTTTTCACAAACCGCGGCGAAACAAGACCCGACATTTGGAACGTGCATGACCAGGGACAGTGACTATCTTGGTGCAAAATTTCAACAGCATCCGTTCATAACCGCCCGCGCTATGACCCGATTTACATTTTGCGGGCACCCCAAAACAACGCTAATTTCAACACGGGTGAGTTTTTTTTGTGTATAACAAAAAGAACTCTCCCGAGTAACGGAGCAGCGAGAAAACGGTTGCACTGCGGACATTACTTCAGCGAGGATTTACTGTAGCGAAGCCTACTATCGCGCTTCTCTCTCTCTCTCTCGTGTGCGCGCGCAGGCTACACAATGTGAAGTTAGACCAGCGACATACATACTGGACTCGGTGTCAGTTACAGGTTACCATGTGCGCGCGTGTGTGTATGGGGTGTGTAGGGGTGCGGGAGTGGGGATGGGTGGGGTGGGGTGGTAGGAGTAGGGGAGTGGGAGTAGGGGGTGGGGGATGGTTGGGGTGGGGTGGGGCAGTGGGGAGTCTGTATGTCTCTCCGTCTCCGTCTTGTCTTGTTCTGTCTGTCTCTCTCTCTCTGTATGTTTGTCTGTCTGTGTCTCTCTCTCACTTTCTGTCTCTGTCTCCCCCCCCCCCTCCTCTCTCTTTGTCTGTAGGGCCTATGTCTCGCTGTCTGTCTCTCTCTGTCTTTGTGTCTGTCTGTCTCCTGTCTCTGTGTCTCTCTGTCTGTCTGTCTGTCTCTCTCTCTGTCTGTCTGTCTCTGTGCCTGCTCCGGGGCGGAGGACGTCAAACAAATTTTCATTCATCCAACCGGAACAGCAGTTGTCCTCTTTGCTCTCTGTCTATGTCTCTCTGTCTCTCACGGCTATTGACTTCCACCTATTTGGGGGGCGGATGGTTTGGGGGGAGTGCGGTGGGGGAATAAAACAAGATAAACAAAACAAAACAAAAGAAACAACAACAAAAAAGTAATAATATCATATTTCGCTGACCCAGCAAAACTCAGCATTACCAGTACTGGGCGTTACTGGTACTCGGCGTTGGCGTTAATAATACAACAAAAATGTCCCTTTACTTTTTATCAATATTTACATTGTTGTTGTACCCTAGCTAAAAGACTCCAGGGATCATCCGAACAGCTGAAGCACTCGAACACTATGGTACAAATGCATCAGCTAGGGATGAGAACATTACGTGTGTGACCGTTTTTGATTACCCCGCCACGTGAGCAGCCACACTCCAACTACATTTATTCCAATAATAGGATAATCTATCCACTTTAGAAAGCTTGATTTATTTGTTTAGAGAGTTTAGCTCTAACAAGCAATAACATTTTTCCTTGCAAGGATAAATATGTAACTAAAAGGCAATCTCTATTCTCTCAACACACACACATGCCAGTATATTTGTGTGAAAAACCATACTAAACCTCCATCAGCAAGTCAACTCACCAGAATCTTCTGTTTCCTGGCTTTGGAAATTGTTTTGGCTTGAATTCTGTGCCTATGAGAACAAAGAGCAAATGACATTGTAAATGGACAACCACTTTTAAACATTGATAAAATATAACTGATATGAAAGTCACATAATGGGATCATCCATAGCACTATAAAGCACATGTCAAGGCAAGGCGCACCCCCTCCATTTCATTCAAATATAACCAGTCATATCATAAGCGCAGGGATCTCAGGCTGAAAAAGTCGGTAAAATATGGTTCATTTTTCTTCTTCAAAACTCTGAATAAGTTTTCCAACAAACTCATGTTTCTGTTGAGGTTCCAAATCATGTCAACATTACACGAAGGGGTGAACATACCCTGTCTCACCCAAGCCTCTCAATGACAGAGCAGACCTGCCAACCCCCCCACAGACCAATGAGGAATTTTTTAAGCAGAAATGAGGAATTTGAGGAAGCAATGAGGAATTTTAACGCAGGACCTTACCTTTTGCAAACGAACACCATTCACAGCACTGCGTTCTCTTTCTTGTAAACAAACAAACACTTGTAGCACACTACAGTACACTTATAGCACATTTACTGGTGATTTCAGAGAATAGTACACCCCAAAATACTCGTTTCACAACAAAACTACCTATTTCAGCCCTCCACATTACTAAAACATTGTGTAGGGGGTAAGCGAGTCAGCAGTCCAATCAAATACTTGAAACACAATGACACAGTTGCTTTGGAAATAAACACAAATCCAATAGTGGCACAAAACTGTTCTGTTGTGGTAGTGGTTCACTTCTTTGCAAGGGACTGGGTGGTGGCACTCTTGCACTTTTCCAGCAAGCTCTCACTGTAGTCGGCTTTGTGGCATGGGCCCCCAGTACATTTGAGGATCATGAGAGACTCGGTGGTGGTCACACTCATGCACGATCGGAATACAGTGCGGTTCTTCCTCACGAGGCTGAAAACCCTCTCACACGCCGAGTTGCTGACAGGGATGAGAAGGATCCCCAGCATCACACCAGGCAGTATCTTGAACCTGCACACACACACACACACACAATCTAACTGTTATTGTGAACATACTTTAAATTAAATCAACCAACCAACACATACACACAGTGACACACCTTAATTTTATGTCATCTTAATAACCCCAAACATGGGACTATACATAGTGTTCATTGTATTACCTTTTTTATGCCCCCCCCCCCCCCCAACTCAAAATTACATATCAGCATTGTCTGTATTTAAAAGATTAGTTGATTTTTTTTACCTTGCAAAAATATTCATGTCCTAAGTCAACACTTACCTTCTGTCAAATGGCATGAGAAAATAGTGTGCAGAGATAGGTGAACTGAATAACAAATTACAACAAACTGCTAATCTTACCCCCGTTGAGACTATATATGCGAGAGAGAGAGAGAGAGAGAGAGAGAGAGAGAGAGAGAGAGAGAGAGAGAGAGAGAGTTAGATTGATGTTCAGTAAATTGTTTGAAGGGGAATAAAATCTTACCTCTGTGCTCCAGTTGCGTCCTTGACCTTGGAAATGTGGGCCCACTGTTCCTCGGCTGTGTCCAGAGCTATGATGTCCTCAGTTGGTTTCCAGACTTTGTAGTCCATGAACTCCACTTGCAGGTCATCTTCGGAGGTCCCTTCAGGCAACAGGCAAGGAAACTTCTCCAGAAAATATGACAAGGAGTCCCAGGAAGAAGGTCTTCGAGTTGGAACAGCCACCTGTAATATAGTTATAAAGGAGTCTGTCAATATCTTCCACAGGAAAGAAAAGCTAGTCATATCTTTAATTTAAACTGTATCTCAACTCTCAAGAAGCTGATAACTGACAATGATTGGGAGTTCAGCACACACCATACACACACACAGATGACATCATAGCTCACACACAAACACATGCGCACACGCACACTGAGGACATAGCTCACACACAAACACATGCGCGCACGCGCACACACACTGAGGACATCATAGCTCACACACAAACACACGCGCACACACACTCACACTTACCACAGCATGGCCCCACAATGGTTCCCCGGACTGGACCACTTTCTGCTTCAGGTAGGTACATGCAGTCTGGTAGAAGTATACCACATCCTTAAAGAACTGCTCTTGACTTGGCTTGCTCACACCTGGTGACTTCAGGTACTTTCTGGCTGCAGAGCCAATCATCAGCTCTTTGTCAGGATGGATGTGGTACCTGGCTGTGGTGTTCACGTCATACAAGCGCCCATTGTTGAGTGCAGACTCCTTCATGAACCAAGTGAGCAGCTTTCTGTAGAAAATCTCCATGTTTCCCTTCACCTTGTGGATGGTGGCCTGGTCCGTCTGGAACACCTTGTTCATCTTGTCAAATTGCTGCCAAAAAAGGACATTTCCACTTGAAAGGCATGAGATTGAAAAATTATGATTTAGGCTGAAAAAGGCTGAAAAAAGGCTGAAGCCCTCTGAAATTCACTGTGTGTTGACTGCAATGTGTACGTCATCTTTGTTGAGAGAGAGAGAGAGAGAGAGAGAGAGAGAGAGAGAGAGAGAGAGAGAGAGAGAGAGAGAGAGAGAGAGAGAGAGAGAGAGAGAGAGAGAGACACACACACAGAGAGAGAGAGTGTGTGTGTGTTGATGCTTTGTTCAACTGATTGTATTTTGTATTGTGTTTTTGGGGTGGGGTGAGTGGTGGTGATGGTAACGGTAACGGTGTGTGTGTGTGTGTGTGTGTGTGTGTGTGCGTGCGCGTGCGTCGTATGTGTGTGTGTGCGTGTGTGTGTGTGTACGTGCGTGTATGTGTGGGTGGGGTGTGTATGTGTATGCCTATTTGCATGTGCGTGAGCGATTATTTCGTTTTGTTGTTGAATTTGTTGCTTTTTTATTTTTGTTGTTGTTAAGTGCATAGAGCTCCACATTGGTGGAGGAATGCGCTATATAAATGATTCACTATTAAATAGTATTATTATTATTATTAAACTGAAGCTTTTTTTTGTAATCTAAGCCTTAAATACAACATTAGAAGTAGAATTGATATATTTAATTTACTTCATTTTTATTCACATATAACAAGTAATTGTATTCTTAATTGGTCTCTATTACATGTAAAAAGTTACCTCTGGGGCCATCAAAAAGCCTGAAATCAGCATAAAGGTTGACAAATCTCATGCCTGACTCACTTCTTACACTTTTAAAAAACAGCATGAGACTCTGAATGAGAGGGGCTTGCAAAGGAGTTGGTTAACATTTATGTTGTAAAGAAGAATGTCTGAGATGTAGGTCTTAAATGGGAGGGGGCATTACAAGTAGGTCATAAGGAGGGTTCCACTAAAAAAAAGTGTATAAATCGCATACATACCTCAATGACGAATGCGAGAAACAAAGCATACAGCTTTGCTGAGGGCCTCTTCAGGAACTTCTTAAGCCGCGTCTTGATGGTGTCCTGGTCTTCAGTTTTCTTGTCTGTGCTGCTGCTTGCTCCTTTATTTTTATCACATTCCTCAGTGAAGAAGCGTGTCAGGGCCTCCCACTGTTCGATGAGACGCTGCAGGGCTGAACCAAGGGACAGCCACCGAGTTGGGCAGTGGTCAATAATCTTGTGTTGTGGTAGATCACATTCCTCCTGGATGGCCTGAAGTCGGTGTTGGCGGTTTGAGCTTTTGCTGACATACCAACTCAATTGGCGTAAAATGTCATCAAAGTCAAAGCCCTTGTTGAGCTGGAAAGCTTTCACTGATTTTTTTACAGCTAGGTTCAGTAGGTGGCAGACACAGCCTGCAAGGTGGACATTTGGAGCCTGTTTGTGCACATAGGCTATCACACCCTTGTTCTTTCCTGTCATGACATTGGCATTATCACAAACCAGGGCAAGGCAGTTCTGCCATGGGACTTGAAGGTCGGCGAGTGCTTCAGAAACAGTGTCAAAAATGTTCTCCCCTGTGGCAGACTCAGTGCAAGTTGGATTGGCTAACAGTTCTGTCACTATCTTCCCATCTTTCACGTACCTAACCACCACTGGGAAAAATTTATCCCCTCCTTCCTGGCTCCCATCCGTGCCCAAGACAAATGGCCCATTTTGGAGATGGGCCGCAGCAGCAGCCTGTGCCTCTTTGGCAAGTGTTTTTACAATGCTTGTGGTCTTTGTCCGTCCACTTGCATATTCTTGTGCGATGGCAGAGTCGGGAAACATTCGCCTGAACAAAGGGCCAGCATGATCGGCCGCACTCATTGCGATATTGTGCTCAACCAAAAATCCAGCAAAAAAAGTTTCTGCTCGAATCACTTCGTTTTCATCCTTCTTTTCCTCTGTTTCCTTTGGCTTGAAAAAGGCTTTTAACGTCGACGAACACGCCTGTGAACTTGAAGCGCTGACGTGCTTTTGAGATTCCACGTGCCGTTTGACATCTCCAATGCCTCCATGCGAAATGGTGAAGTCCGAAAAGCACACAGTACATCGTGCGTAATGTACTCCTTTGCTGGAACTCCGTATGGTCGGATATTTTTCAGTGTACTTCTTTCGAAATTTCTGTTCAGTTCTTTTATGTTTTTCATCACCCAACTCATCGCTATCTGCTTTTCGCTTCGACATCTTGCTTGGCTTGTTCGCGCGCAGAGTAAGAACGGAAGTATGTTTGACCGGAAATGCATCGATGGTTGAAAACTCGATTATACGCACGGAGCTGTGCCGCTGTGTATCTTAGACGTTCGCGCTCGGCGCTTTCGTTTTCTTTTGTTTTTGAAATTTTTGAATGCGGAATTTTATGGAAATAAGCGGAAGGGCGGAAGAATTCTCGTTTAAGCGGAAGAAATTCCGCATTTTGCGGAAGGGTTGGCAGGTCTGACAGAGAGAAGAACATTTCTTAATATTTTTTTGAGAAAAGCCAACCAGAGGGCTCTTGCTTCCCTTCAATCTTATTTAATTGTTGCTGTGTTAAGTTGATTTTAGTTGTAAGAGCAAGAAAGTACTTACAGACAATCAGACAATCAATTTAGAATTGCAACAACAAAGTTTACCCAAGAATCACATTACTCAACTTTTGTCTGCATTCCCAGGCCATATGGCCATAATGGGTAAGGTATATATGTGTCTGGTTTTCAGTTTTCACTGGTCTCCCCGCTGCATACTACGGAGGAGCTCAAAGGAGAAAAAAAATATTGACTTTTTTTTTTAAGGCAGAAGAAATAACTCAACTAATGATCAATGCTCCACCCCCATTTTAAGGCTGAAATTAACATTTTCCACTTAACCCTTCCACCGCCAGCCATATTTCAGCCAAACATTTCCATTAAATTTACCTGGGTAGAGAACAAAATCAATCTGCAGTATTGGGGGTTCTTCTGTAGCATATATAAAATATGGTCTATCCTTACTTCCCCTAAGACAATAGGGTCTTTGGATAATAGACCCCAATTTGATGCCTTTTAGTGACTAGAAGTTAAAACATTGTGGTGCTAAAATGCGACATTGGCGGTGAAAGGGAGGGGATACCGAGGGGTCTTTTGGACAAATAGTTCCACCTTCTGGAAGTTTTGTGCTAGCAACTTCCTCTATAACTCTCTTGACTCTGCCTTTTCCTTTTTTTACTATCATATATTTTTGTGCCTTATTGGTCCATTCTCCTGCCAATGTTCCAAAAGTCTTCCAAATAATGATTTTCCCTTTGAGCTCCTCCGAAACCGGAATGTGTCGGCTGAATGCAGCGGGGAGACCAGTGAAAGCTAACAACAGGACACATACGTTCTACATCCATTATGGTCATATGGCCTGGGAAAGCAGAAGAAGAAGAAGCGAGCCGTATCTGACCCGTTTCTCTGCCTCAGCCTGCTCCTCCTCCCTCCTCTTCTCCTCCTGGCGGGCCAGCTTCTTGGCTCGCCGGTCACGGCGCCTGGCGTCCTCGTCCTCCTGGCGCTTCATGCGGGAGATGAGGTACTCCGTGTACCTGTTGCTGCGCTGCAGCAGGTGCTGCAGCCGCTTGAAGCGCTGGGCTTTGTCCTCCTCCTCCAGGCACGCCCACTCCTGCACATCAAGAACACTAAGAAGTGTCAACAAGTTCTTTTTCTTCTTCGCCTCAGGCAGCCAACTTCATCAGGCTGAAGATTCTGCTGCTCTTTGGGGGGGGTAGTAACAAGACAAGAAGTTAGAAAGCCAAGAAGATAGGAATAATGGAAAAGGAAAGTAAACATAAATTAAAACTTAGTGTGAATCTGTATGATCTAAAAAATATATTTAAAAAACAATAAAAAGGACCTTAGACCTTTATTTCGCAGTATGTGGGCAAGACCAATCCGGCTACTGAAGCGGTCCCCAGGGGCAACCCCAACCGGCACAGCTCCCGCTTTTCATTTACCACGCTACTTTGATCTATGGCCCCTAGTTCCTTACTTTTAGTTTCAGTGGAGATGTTTGTGGAGGCCTCTTTTGAATGTCTCCAATGACTGAGAGGAGGCAACTTCTTCTAGCAAGCTGTTCCACTGCGGGATGGTGCGAGTTAATATCTTGTCCAAAGATCCCTCACCCCACCCAGCCAACGCATTAGGCCAAATTTGTTTTTAATGTTTGTTTGGGGTTTCATCAGTTTGAAAAATAGGGTAGGTAAGTACTAGGCTTTTTTCTTTTTTTTAAAATCTTGTGTTCGGTCCATGTGTGTGAATATAGTTATATATTTTAATAAAACAAAACTATACTTTCGCACTTATGTTTTATGTTCCTGTTTGCTCGCTTACTTTCGTTTTATGTTAAAATTTTCCCCATTCATCAAAAAAAAGTTTAGGGTCGGCAGCCAAAAACTAGGGAAAGAAACAGGAAACCAACTTTTGGGGGGGGGGGCTGTTAACCGCCGTTTTGTCCAAATTCCGCCGTTTATAGACAAAACGTGGGGTTAGATCCACCGTTTTGTCCAAATTTTCTATTATGAATTGGACAAAACGGCGGTTCAACAATCCGCCGTTATAGACAAAACGGCGGGTTGGACAAAACAGCGCCCGATTTTGAACCGCCGTTTTGTCCAATTGAAAGTTGGAGTTATAAAAACTCATTCTTGACAAGTTCTTTTTAACAAAAAATCTTTGTTAAATAAAATGAATAACAAGCTGACCACTGACACTGGTCACTTTGGCCTAATTTTACCGTTTGAATGCTAATTAGTGTATTAGGAGATCATATGAACAATTGTTGATGTGGTTGACCAGTGGTCAGTGTCACTGACCACTGTGTATTAGGAGATCATATGAACAATTGTTGATGTGGTTGACCAGTGGTCAGTGTCACTGACCAGTGGTCAGTGTCACTGACCAGTGGTCACTTTGGCCTATTTCACTGTTTGACTGCAAATTAGTGTATTAGGAGTTCAAATGAACAAATTTTGATGTCGTTGACCAGTGGTCAGTGTCACTGACCAGTGGTCACTTTGGCCTATTTTTTTTATGTGGTTGACCATTGGTCAGTGTCACTGACCACTGGTCAACCACATCAAACCTTGTTCATTTGAACTCCTAATACACTAATTTGCAGTCAAACAGTGAAAATAGGCCGAAATGACCACTGGTCAGTGACACTGACCACGGTCAATATCAAAATTTGTTCATTTGAACTCCTAATACACTAATTTGCAGCCAAACAGTGAAAATAGGCCAAAGTGACCACTGGTCAACCACATCAACAATTGTTCATATGATCTCCTAATACACTAATTAGCATTCAAACGGTAAAATTAGGCCAAAGTGACCAGTGTCAGTGGTCAGCTTGTTATTCATTTTATTTAACAAAGATTTTTTTTAAAAAGAGAACTTGTCAAGAATGAGTTTTTATAACTCTAACTTTCATTTGGACAAAACGGCGGTTCAAAATCGGGCGCCGTTTTCTCCAACCCGCCGTTTTGTCTATAGACAAATCGGCGGATTGTTGAACCGCCGTTTTGTCCAAATCATAATAGAAAATTTGGACAAAACGGCGGATCTAACCCCGCCGTTTTGTCTATACTGACAGTTGTTTTTTAAAATCAGAAATAATCAAAAGGTGGAACCTTCTCTAAAAATCTAGACATATTTTGCGCACTGATCCTGACCCCCTAATTTTGAAGAGAGAATTAGCTGTGAACATCCACCTACCTTCTCTCTTTCCTCTTTCTGTCGTTGTTCCTCCAGCTCGGACTGTTGCTTCATCTTGTGTTCCTCCTCGATCATGTGCTCCGTTACCACGCCAGACTGTGACGCCGCAGGTTCCTCGCTTCCCTTCAGATCAGAGCAACTGTCACTCTGATCAGCATCTGTCATCAACATCAATTTACAGCGCTTCTTTAATACGCTCGTTTAATTAAGTTTTACAGATTGAAATAGTGAAAGATGAAATATTTGGTATATAAGAACTAAAGAAGTATTTGTATATATTTTTCTGGTAAATCATAGGTCCTAAAATGTTTCCTTTTTTTTTTTTAAAGATGAAGTTTGGGCTTCGCCCACATTAGACAGATAATTTTGTGGCAGAAAAGAGGTAAGAGAGGTAATTTTGTGGCAGAAAAGAGGTAAGACAGAAAAGAGGTGAGAGGTAATTTGGTAACAGAAAAGAGGTAATTTTGTGGCAGAAAAGAGGTAAGAGGTAATTTTGTGGCAGAAAAGAGGTAAGACAGAAAAGAGGTGAGGTAATTTGGTAACAGAAAAGAGGTAATTTTGTGGCAGAAAAGAGGTAATTTGGTGACAGAAAGAATGCTAGCCTGACTTATCACAGGTCCTACTCCTAGAATGTTTCCTTTTTTTTTTAAATATGAAGTTTGGGCTTCGCCCACATTAGAGGTAATTTGGTGACAGAAAAGAGAGGTAATTTTGTGGCAGAAAAGAAAGATGAGGTAATTTTGTGGCAGAAAAGAAAGATAAGAGAGGTAATTTTGTGGCAGAAAAGAAAGGTAAGAGGTAATATCGTGGCAGCAGAAAAGAGAGGTAATTTGGTGACAGAAAAGGGGTAATTTCATGGCAGAAAAAAGAGATGAGGTAATTTGGAAACAGAAAAGAGCAAGACATGTCACTTTTTCCATCACTGGATTATCCTTTTAGTTTTACAGGCAAAAATGTGCATTTTGCTCAAGATTAGCTTTCACCCACCATAGGCCGAGGACGACGGGGAGGGCACACACTTAGCATCCTCACTGGGCTCCACCACCATGGAATCTGGCTTGACAGGAGAATCACTGCGAAGGTTCTTCTGGCTATCTTCTGCCTGCACTACCACTCCTACTGCAGCCCTGAAACACAAACAACTGGCCATTTGGTGTGTGTGTGTGTGAAAAGATAAATCACCAGGAATACAAAATATCTCAAAGTAAATTTGTTTATTATAAATATCAGCATCCAGTTACAAAACACACCCAAAAACAGTCAAACCTTGCCTAACGGGCACCTCTATATATCGCGGACACCCCGGTAATCCAAACAGCTTTACTCAGTCTCTTCTCTTCTTATTAGAGCCTGCCTTGGCTAAAGGCTGTGTCAGACCAACTGACCAGGGGTGCTTAATCAATTCGCCAACTCGCCATAGGCGACCTAGATTTCCTCTGGACTACTTCGTCTTGCAGGGTCTGTCGTCCGACGGACTACCCCCAAATCTTGGGTGGTCGGCAGTAATGACATCCAGATCTATTACTCTGAGTCTTACTCGCTGATTCCCAGAAAAATGTCACAAGCATGTGACGTCGTCTGTAAAGATAATTCATCCGTTTGATCTAGATATCCGTAATACCTATCCACAAGCAAAATTTGAGTGTCCTACTCCTAGGTCCCTGCGTTCAATCGTCAACGTGCCAGGTGTTCTGCAGCATTTTCGGCGCCTTTTACCTAAACTTGGCCTGGATATCATTAGTACCTATCTGCATGCAAAATTTGAGCGTCCTAGGTCCCTCCATTATCGTGCCAGGTGATCAGTAGCATTTTCGGCTCCAGTGACCTTGACCTTAGTTTTTGAATTTGGCCAAGATAGTACCTATCCACATATAAAATTTGAGCGTCCTCTGTCTCTCCGTTCAATCGTTATCATGCCAAGTGCTCCGCAGCATTTTCGGCACTAATGACCTTGACCTTCCTTTATGAACTTGGCCTAGATATCTTTAGTACTTATCCGCTTGCAAAATTTGAGCACCCTAGGTCCTTCCGTTATGGTGCCAGGTGTTCTGCTGTATTTTTGGCTCATGTGACCTTGACCTTTGACCATTTTCGAACATAGCCTAGATATTCTTAGTACCTATCTGCATGCAAAATGTGAGCGTCCTAGGTCCCTCCGGATTCATCTCTACTGCGCAAATTCCTACTGCGTGAATTTTTTTTGTGCGCACATGTATGCATTTTGTTTGTTAACTTCTTTAAAAATCTTGGTATGTGACTTTTTACTTGTGCTGTTTTAAACCATTACTGAATCTGGCCTTGGTCACACACACATGCGAAGATTGCAAAAAAAAGGACAGGTGTTTTCAAATGCACAAGAACGCACACAGAGAGGGTGAAGAGAGAGGGGAAGAGACACGCACATTAAAAAAAATTGCGCAATAGGAATTCGCGCAGTAGAAATTCGCGCTGTAGGATTCGCACAATAGGAATTCGCGCAGTAGGAACGACACTGTCCCTACGTTCAAACGTTATCGTGTTAACATTGTCAGATAGATAGTCAGTCAGGAACAGAATCCACTGAAAACATTACCAGCTTTGCTAGAGCTCTTCGTTCACAGCTGGTAACCAGCATTCGAACTTAAGCATACCTTGACCGGTAAGTTAGCCTATACTGGGGCTACAGGCTAAAGTACAGTGACCAGCAAAACAGCCTGCAGGCTAAATTACAGTCACTGGCAAAATAGCCTGCAGGCTAAATTACCGTGACCGGGAGGGGGGAGGGAGAGGAGGGGGAGGGGTTCTTTTATATAGCATCCTCCATCAACAATGTGATGATTATGACGCTAGGCTTAATCAAGTAGTAAAGATAACTTGGCAATATTCACAAATACGCCCGTGGAACTCTTCAGTGTTGGAGACGCAAAACGGAAGTCGAAATTCGGGACGGAGCAGTCCCAAACTGGTATACCAGTTAAAACTCCCAATTTTTTCCTAGTTGTTTCAAACGGAGAAATGTCACTAAACCAGTGTCAGTGTCACTCTCTCTCTCTCTCCCTCTCTTACCCCCACTCTCTCAACCTCTCTCGGTCACACCTCTCTTTTTTTAAATTTTAAATTCATTATTTTAAATTTTATACGCCTTCTGCACCTGTTCACGTGCATATGGTGGAGACACACACACCCATACCCCCCAACCCACCCACCCCACATGCGTGCGCACACACACACGCCTACAGTTTTGGAATTGAAAAAAATGCAACAAATGCACGAGTTGCATGTAAACAGCTAGTCTGTTTTCTGGGTTATCTATGAGACGGATTGAGTTGACAGTCCAAATTGAGGATATCTGGTCTTCTCTGTCCGATCGGGCACTATGTAATTAAGTCAGGATGGCTGGCCGGAAATGAGTGAAGTTTGTGGTATGAACTTAATGTCTCAAAATGTCGCAAATACACACTAGCGAGCGACCAATTTGAACGAGCGACCATTTTGACTGCGACACCCACATTCATGTTTTCGCAAAGCATTGTGAATGGTCTGCGTTTTTGTTGTTTTTAAATAATATTTTAATGACTTCATAACCCTAATCATTTGAACCAAACTAAAAGAATGCTGTTTTTCCGTTATAAAGCATAAGTGAACAAGCGCGAAATCGCAATAGTTTGTGGCACGCGGTCTATTTTTATCACTCCAATCATGAGTCACCTCCCCTGGCTTTTCAATAATTTTAATCTGTAAACCAGAATGTTATCTCTGCACCATTTAATAACTTTTTATATCTTTTGGAAAACATTTAAAACTATGTATCCTACTTATACTCATCAAAAGAAGCACCGCATACTCGTCGTGTCTGTTGTAGTGTCTGTATTATGTATGTTTATTATTTTGTACGCTTTTAAAATACATAATTTTAAAGAGCGGCCTCAATTTGAAGTGTAGCCTCGATTTGAAGTGCGACAATTTTGTCAAAATGTGCGACAATTTTGGACCGACCGACCGACAGACAGACACTGAGACAGACAGACCGACCGACAAAGTGAGTTATAGGTTTGTGACTTGAGCCACAAACAAAAATGTGACTAAGTGGGGGTGTTCAAAATACATCATATTTTTATTTTAACAAACGCTAAGATAATAGAATTTCCTACCTGCCCGAAATAACAATTTGAAGACACGCAATCACTGACACGAATCGCTCTCTCTCTCCCGGCCTTTCATAGTTTTCTTGAGAATTGTTTTTTTTTTGAACGAGCCACACGTTACTGCATTAAGTATACGCACGTAAAAATCAACTTTTCAACATAAGATCATCCGATTTGCCCGTGACAGACATGAACTCGTACGTAATTGGATCGTTGTTGAGTCGGAGTGTAAAGTGTTTTGGGATATTATTTCAAAGACAACAT
The DNA here is from genome assembly GCA_017654935.2 of Phymorhynchus buccinoides. NCBI lineage: Eukaryota > Metazoa > Mollusca > Gastropoda > Neogastropoda > Raphitomidae > Phymorhynchus > Phymorhynchus buccinoides. Next base: position 27,450,660 of record CM065703.1, read on the forward strand.
CTGTGGAGTGGGTTGTGTGTTAGGCCAAGTGGACGTTGGTAATCCACCACTTTGAAACGGCGTTTATGCTTGTGTGTACAGTGTGCATTTATGTTATTTCAAAAAGCCCACGATTCTGAGGTAAGCATTCTTTATTTTTGGAAGTTAGCATGATCACTTATTACGGGGACATTTATTCTATTTTTCATAAGAATGTGATACCTGTTTTAAATCATGACTTAGCGGTAGAGTAAGACATATCTGTGAAAAGAAAACTGTTCTCAACCCTGTTGTGTGTATGACAGGGATAAATGTACGACCATGAATGGGATTAAATGTGCTGGCACATTTACTCCCCTCGATTTTTACTTTTCTTTGCGTATCCCCCCCTTTCTTACATGGATCAATTCCCAAAAAAAACAATCCCTTTTTGGGAATCCTAGTTGTCCTAGGGAAAAAACAAACGGAAAATCAAAACAAATATTTTTCTTATCTAGGGTCCACATATACACCCGTAACCCTTCTTTATCATGTATTAAAAAATATGGTAACAGGCTGAAATGTGGACCCTATATAATAGTTTTGCTTATATATAGGGTCCTCATATACGCCCGTCACCATTCTTTATCATGTATTAAAAAACAGATAAACGGGGGTAAATGTGGACCCTATATAGTTTCTCATATACACATGTGGCTGTGTAGGGTTAACATTCCTAGCTCGTTAAAATTCCTAGCTCGCTACTATGAGTGACTTTTTTTGTTTTTTGGGGTTTTTTTTTGGCTGTCCCATCTTCTGGGCTGTGCAGTGGCGTTGCTCCCACGCCGCTCGTTCCGAATCCCAATTCGCAGCTACACCCGGGTTTGTTCAAGTCGCAGAAACCGAGACCAGCAGTCCAAGGGGAGCGAATCTATGTTAGGCCGTCAGGAGGCAACCAACCGAGGAGACACTGCACTTCTGCTGAGTCACTTCGGTGGAGTTCAGTGGAGCCTGTTCAGGACACCACCTACTAAGCCCCCTACTGACAACACTATTCGCTTAGTCGTGGAGCCAGCGTGAGGTCCTCCTCCGAGGGCGCCACCACGACCGTCCACCGACAGCTCCCCAGAACACACTGATCCCCATGACTTTGACCCGAACGCACCAAGGCATAGACTGGATTGGAAACCGAAACTGAGGTCACCATGAGAGCAGGGCATGCAAAGCCACAGAATTTGAGACATTTTTTAATTTTTATGATTGATGGAAAATGAGGCCGATGATAACGATGATGATGATGCTATGGAGTTCCGTATCGGTCTGAGACTGCTTGGCAGGGCTGTATTCTACGCTTCCTTTCATAATGATATCCCGGCGTTAACCAGGCCCGAGAACTACAGACACCCGCAGTGTTGGTCTTGCAATTAGAGCAACACTCTCAGAATCGCATCTGTTAAGCGGATGAAACTCGACTGTGTGGTTTCAGTCTTCCCATTGAGCCCACAGCCACTCACTCTGGGTAGGAGTCGGTCAAGGACCGAAAAAACCCTCGCCTCTGATGGGATTCGAACCCAGTAGTCCGCGATGCTAACCACTACACCACGGCGGCTGGTATGAGAGTGACTATTTGCGACAACCAAAAATTTCACTTTTTCGTTACTTGAACCATTTACCTAACCCTAACCCTAGAAAAAAGTGAAATTTGTCGTTCATGCTCAATGTCGCAAATAGTCAGTCTTATAGTATAGCGAGCTAGGAATTTTAAACCGACAGGTTTTTCCGTTCGATGCTAAAGCGAACTTGTAAGATCTCTTCGGTGTTGGAGACCGAAAACTGTGTGTTAAGAGACCGAACCGGAATGGCATACCAATTTGGGAACGAGTACACACTCCACCAAACATAATTTCCGTACTCGTTCCCAAATTGGTATACCATTCTGGTTCAGTCCCTTAACATACCGTTTTGGGTCTCCAACACTGATTAATATAGCCGATAACTTTGTACAGAGATAAAGACAACATAAGTTAGACTTTACAAAGTTTATTACTGTGCCTCTAACACCACAGATAGGTACGTTAGAATTTGGGTCAAACCGCAGCGAACTTTCCGTCTAAAAGTTTCACCCCGATTTTGCCGAAGTGCAAAACGGTCACTCACTTCGCCTCGCTCGCTTGCTTTGTATCATCGTTGTTGGCCATCAGAAGCATGTTCACTCCACAGTAGAGGTCTGTCCCGTCATCCTAGACTGATTTTTGTTTACAAGTGAGAGTTCGTTCGCGAGAGTTGAGCGTGTCAATTTTTGGGTCGAATTTCTAAGCTGACCAACGCCGAATGGTCAGTCTGGATTTAATGAAAAGTGCTCTGGATGCAAATTCATTCATTTTGCTACACACATGCCAAATTTGGTGCATGTAGGTTTACGCTGTGGTACTCCTAGAAATCGCTGGATACGGAGGTGTCGGCGTCGAGGTCCGACACTCTCTCACAAGTACTAAGTAGGCCTAGTGATTAGTGATAAAGTTCCAGTAAATTACGTTTACATCGTTTTCATGCTAACAGAAAATGATTTTGTAATAATTATAAACTGTTTTACTTTTATTCATTGTAAATTATTTTTGTTGCTTGGACAGACTTATCTGTTTGAGACTATCTGTTTGTCCACTGATATTGTGATAAAGACATGAGTGGGTGAAAATTGAGAAAAGGTTGTCTTGCATTTTGCTTGCTACATGGTCAGCTTTCATAAGACTGGTTAAATGTCTAATGTAGGCTAATCTCGTGTTATCAACATTATGGGTTCATTTTCATTCCCAGTTTACTACTGCCACTGCAATAATTGTTCTTGTGTTCTCTGGTTTTTGTTTTGTTTTGGAGTCTTTTAAGACTAATATAATTTTTTGTTTTAGCCAGGGTACGTCATTAACTCGTGAGAATATGATCGTTTTGAATTCTGGCATTCATTTGATTCACTTTATGATAATAATAATAATAGTAAATTTAATGATTTATATAGCACTTTACCTCAAGTGAGCCCAAAGCGCTTACTGTTAATTCAACTGCGTACTTGGTAGCTTGTAATAACTTTAATATCATTTATTTTAAAACTTTCAGTTATTGTTAACACTAACAGGCAGAATGTTTTTTACATTGTTACACTTTTATTTTATTTCTTAAATATAAAATTGATTTGTCAGGTCATACTCATGTGTGTGCATGTATGCACGTGTGTGTGTGTGTGTGTGTGTGTGTGTGTGTGTGTGTGTGTGTGTGTGTGTGTGTTTGCCACTTTACTGTAAAGAAAATTAATAAATGATTGTTTTAAAGAAGTTACATTACATTTTTTTTGTTCTATTTAGTTTTATGGTTTTTCTTTTCTAATGAGATTTTATCCCCCCCCCCCCCCCCCCCATTCTTTTGACTATGCATATATATATAATATGCACAAGACAATCTACTCCCCATGAAAATAGCATGGATTCATTTGTAGCTTAAAGGAAAATGCGGATAAAAAGCATGTTACTCCAGCACAAGTGAGTCGGATGAGAACATGAGTATGAAAATTGAGATGTAAAGAACAAAGCATGCTAACAACAAGCTTGATAACAACGGCAACAAACACAGTGTCTAACAAAGACAGCACTGCGTTAACATCTTAATATGCCTTGTGTGTTTCACTGCATTCTCAGGTGTGATGATAATCAAAATTATTGGAGTGTACAAAATAATATTTCAGTTAGAACTTATAAACCAGCGGGTCTTACTCTTAGTCTGTGAAAGATTCCTTGGTAGAGGTTTGTATTAGAAGTTTGCACTGTAAAATGTGTTATTTTAAATTAAATTTAATGTAAGTAAACTAAGTTCACTATGCACTGATGATGCTGATCGAGAACATGGGTCTTGGTCACAGACTCTTTAAACGGTGATAGTGCTACTGTGAACTCTGAGTCAGAATGATAGAATGGTCCCTTGGTGGATTATTGCAATAAGTGCTTGCTCTGTCAAAATGTGCTTTTTGTGTCCTTCCTTTGATGCTGACAAAGAATATGTATCTAATGGACTAGTGTCTGTGGCAAACAGTATTTGAGTTTTGTGTTCAACAACTACTACTAGTACTTGAGTCAGTGTGATGCCCCTTGATGAAGGTTTGTTCAGGAGCTTTGCACTATCACAACATGCCTGATTGGATTCTTAAACTTGTGTAGTAATGATTAAAAATATATAGATATGTCGCAGTAGAAATCGGAATCCAGTACGAATCGGAATCCTACTAGTACAAATCGGAATTCCGATTTCTACTAGTACAAATCGGAATTCTAATTTCTACTGGCTTTTTTCTAGTACAAATCGGAATTCCGATTTCTACTAGTACAAATCGGAATTCCGATTTGTACTGACAGCCAGTAGAAATCGGAATCCAGTACAAATTGGAATCCACTTCTCCAACAATTGTAAGAGACGAGAGACAAAAGGAGGAGCATAACTTTGATCTTTGAGAGCACTCACTGCCCGCAGACCTGCCTATCCCTAAGGATTTTCCGTAGTTCCTACGGAATTTGACTATAAATTACGGAACTACGGTTGATAACCAATTTTCTGTGTGACAGCGATTCAGTTTGCGAAGTTATTTCGTGTGTGTGTGTGTGTGTGTGTGTGTGTGTGTAGTGTAGTGTGTGTGTGTGTGTATGTGTGTGTTTTCTCTTGCGTGCATGCGTTGTGTGCGTGTATGTATGGAAGGTTGTTAGAAAAGAAAAGTTGAGTCAACACGTTGGCCAAGTTCACGGAATGAGAGTATGATTTCTACTTTTTCGGACTTTTCACGTGGTGTTATTTCTTTCTTTTTGTTGCATGATGATTTTTGTGTGCTTTCTATTTGTTATTTGTATGAAGTTGATATATTTTGCCACTCCCCTTGTCATCAGACAGTTGTTTTGGTAATGACAATACAAATGTCGAATTGTCTAAAGCTCTCTCTGATTTACTGTTGGTGTTTTTCTTTTGTTTGTTGCTGTTGTATTATTTTGATATACATGACTGTCTCTCCTATAGATCAAATAATAATACTGAACATTTATATAGCGCTTTATTCCCTTTGCAGGGAGCTCAAAGCGCTTTACATAGACAATAAAACACAAATAAGCTAACATTATACACATAAGACTAACTACAATCAAATCAAATATACATAAAATAATATTTAAGCAAAGCCCTGTTCATTACTTCATAACCACAAAATTTGAAACAATATTACAATATTATAAGAAAAGAAACAAAATTGCAAGGGAAATCAAAGTTCATGAGCTACGTTATTGCGCAAACACACACACACTAATAACATTTATTGTTATGCCCCCTCCCTACCTCTCTTTCTCTCTGATCTCTATATCCCCCACCCACCCACACCTTCCGGTTTTTCTCTCTCTCCCACTCACTACTTATTATTATTATTATTCTTCGATCGCTCAGTTTCCTGTCAATTATGAGCGCAGAGGCGTAATCAGTGCTGCCGTTATGCGCCTAACTAAGAAATAGTTAGGCCCAGCAAGTCCGACTTCGGCTGGAGGAAATGTTTTTGAAAGTGTTTCGTGAAAAAAGGCAGGAGAATGGACCGGTAAGGCAGAAAGATAAGTAGATGACAGTTAGCAAAGGGAAAAGGCAGTCAAAGAGAGTGACAGATTAGAGGAAGTTACAAGCACAGAACTTCCAGAAGGTGGGGAACTATTTATGCAAAAGACCCCCTGGTATCCCCACGGGGAGCACTCACTACTGACAAGCATTTCATCAAAAAGGGAATACAATTTTTTCTTCTGATCCTCCATCTTTGCTTCGTTGAATTTAGTTGTAAATACTGCCACTGGTGTACTCTCTCTGTCAAAATTGAAACACCAATTGACTGAACAACTAATTTGTCGCAGCAGAGCTGCAAACTTGATTTACTTGATTACAATTCACACAATGGAAAATCTTAAACAATGATCAACAATTTCTTCCTTCTTAGTACTCAGTGATCACTGCTCTTATCAATATTATGCCCTGTCTTTTGTTTTTTTCTCTTCTTTTAGTTTACAATTGCTAAAATATGTAGATTCTAATTTGTACTGAATTCCATTTCCTACTAGCTGTTATTATAAATCGGAATTCCGATTTGTACTGGAAAAAAGCCAGTAGAAATCGGAATTCTGATTTGTACTAGTAGGATTCCGAATCGTACTGGATTCCGATTTCTACTGGCTGTTTAGTGTTAGTAGAAATCGGAATTCCGATTTGTACTAGTAGAAATCGGAATTCTGATTTGTACTAGTAGAAATCGGAATTCCGATTTGTACTAGAAAAAAGCCAGTAGAAATTAGAATTCCGATTTGTACTAGTAGAAATTGGAATTCCGATTTGTACTAGTAGGATTCCGAATCGTACTGGATTCTGATTTCTACTGTGACATATACATTGGTCACTGGGTTTACACTTACAATCTTCTTCTTGGTTCGCTTAGACAGTTTCCTGTCACATGAGTGTAGATGCGCCATGCTGCCATTATGCACCTAACTAAGAAATAGTTAGGCCCAGCATGTCTGACTTCGGATGAAGAAATCTTTATAAGAATTTATAGAAAAAAGGCAGGAGAGTGGACCAGTAAGATAGAAAGATGGCAGATAACAGTAAGCAAAGGGAAAAGGCAGAGTCAAAGAGAGTGACAGATTAGAGAAAGTTACACGCACAGAACTTCCAGAAGGTGGGGGAACTAGTTGTATGAAAGACACCCCCCCCCCCCCCCCCCCCCCCCCCCCCCCCGGTGGGACTTACAGTCGATAGTTTTAAGTTGTATAACAACCAAGTCTAATAGTACTGGTAAGAGTCTAAGACTCATTGTCTTAAGACAGTCAGACTCAGAGGCTCCTTTGTGGAGGTTTATACTGGTCAACATGCTTCATTGTACTCCTTAATTGATGCTGATCAAGAGTATATTATATGTGGGTTTTGGGGTCTGAAATCAAAAAATTTTTAGTTATGGTAACTCGCTTTCATACAATCAGGCAGTCAGTCAGACAGACAAACAGACGCTTTATTAGTTTATAACAAACGTGTTGAATACAAATAAAATTTATTATTAAAGACACATTCTCTATTGAATAAGCTTTATTTTGGTACCAAATTTGTTAATTGGTCGAAAAATATTAAATAAGCAAGTTATTGGTTGAAGTTCAGATTCATCCAAACAGACCAAAGCTTGATCAACTTTTTCTTATAGTTATATAGCCCATGTAAAAAAAAGTGTAATTTCAAGAAGCCATAACTTGCTTATTTGTTGACCAATTTAGACAAATTTGGTATCAGGTCGTTTCATGCTCTTTCCAATCATTCTACCACAGACTATATTAGTTTCACACTCTTACATACGTGATACAGTAACATTCTCTCTGCTAACACTAAACACTAAAACAGCAATCATACACTACAGCTTTCAGCATGGTAACTTTCCATACATTTCAAAATACTTACATTGTTCAGCCTTTTTCTTGAAACACAACCGTTCAATTTGTCCACAGTTCAAGAGATGAGTTAAGAAGCTCTGCAAAAGACGTTACAAAACTGTCGTCTGCCTACAGTTCTGCACAACAATTTCCCGCCATCGCCAGAGGGCGCGCTTTCGTTTGCTTGATGTAGGCTTAGTTTCGTACGCTGTAAGCCTAATTTCGCTTTCGATGAATGGATTCTTCTACCACAGACTATTATTATATAGTTTCACACTCTGTCTCTCTGGTGGAACCTCCTTTATAAGACCTTCAAAAATCATCCAAAATGATGTCTTATAAGGGAGGAGTCTTTCGTACAAATAGTTTCCCCACATACTGGAAGTTCTGTGCTTGTAACTTCCTCTAATCTGTCACTCTTCTTCTTCGCTGTGATTATTTTGCCACTCTATGAGTCTGCATTTTCCTTTTGTTCACTCAAGTTACTGTCATCTGTATACTATCTTTCTGATTTTTTTTCAAGAAACACTTAAACCGATTGTTTCTAACCGAAGACGGAAAGAAGGTGATATTATCATCCAATAGGGCATTTGCCACGAGTGTTCGTTCTCTATACTAGACTACTCATTTTATGGGGCTCAAAAATGATAAAATACCAGTTAAGTAGTTAACTGGCTTTAACATACCAGTTAAGTAGTTAACTGTCTTTTCTTATTCCAGTTAAGTAGTTAACTAATATAATCAACTTCTGCTTCCGGCAAAAGAAAAGTCAGTTAACTCCTTAACTGTTTTTTGTAACACGAAATCCCATTGGATCAGCAATCTTTTCCCATTTACACTGTGAAAGAGTTACATACCTTCAATATCATTTTTTTATTTGCAATTTTTATCACGGATCGGACCTGCAGTTCCTCCAGGATCTGCTCAGAGCTTTGAATGATGGTTAATTGATGGTTCATCCCATATGTGATGTTTTGCAGCCGAGTGTACGTAAAACCTAGATTTAATTCATTCAAACGCCGACCAATTACAATGTGTGTTACAAAACCTTCAGAAAATAATCGTTCTCAGACGGAAAAGCAACTTAGCAGATAAGTGATACATGTATTTCGAAATGTCAGTTAACTAGTTAACTAGTATAAACGATTTCCGCTTCCAGTAAAACAAAGTCAGTTAACTAGTTAAATGAATTAGAAAAGCCAATTAAGTAGCTAACTGGTATTTTATCAATTCTGAACCCTATATATATATTAACTCTCTATATTCAACTCAGTCAAATTCAAGGTCGCCATTTACTTAATCAGAGATAGTTTAAACTCTCTGACTTAATGCAACAAATACTTGTAGCGGTGCCATTGCCGATGAGGTTTAACCGAGGCGTGGTCACCGCTACAGCTATCTGTATTAATTTTAAAAAATCGGGACTTTACTGGTTTCGTACTGCCTCTGGGCATTGCCTCCAGTATTGTTCCCACCATATTTGTATTTACAAATGTCCCATATGTGTCTGATTCAGACCAAGAGGACGTAAAACACCATTTTCATCATCAAGGTCGCCATTATTACTTACATATAGTACATATCTATATTGTTAAAAACTCGGGACTTTACTGGTGTTGCACTGCCCCCGGGCATTGCAGCCAGTATTGTTCCCACCATCTTTGTATTTACAAATGTCCCATAATTATGTGTCTATGACCGAGAGGACGTAAAACACCATTTTTCATTCAGTGTTATCGTCATTGAAGTACTACTTGTGGCGGTGCCATAGCCGATGAGGTTTAACCGAGGCGTGGTCACCGCTACAGCTATCTGTATTAATTTTAAAAAATCGGGACTTTACTGGTTTCGTACTGCCTCCATGCATTGCCTCCAGTATTGTTCCCACCATATTTGTATTTACAAATGTCCCATATGTGTCTGATTCAGACCAAGAGGACGTAAAACTCCATTTTCTCTCTCAAGGTCGCCATTGCCGATGAGGTTTAACCGAGGCGTGGTCACCGCTACAGCTATCTGTATTAATTTTTAAAAATCGGGACTTTACTGGTTTCGTACTGCCTCTGGGCATTGCCTCCAGTATTGTTCCCACCATATTTGTATTTACAAATGTCCCATATGTGTCTGATTCAGACCAAGAGGACGTAAAACACCATTTTCATCAAGGTCGCCGGCACGCGGCAAATGCCCTCATGGACCCGAACATATACGGACATATACAATACTTCTTAGCAGGGATGCTATATTTAGATGCAGTGTCCATGTTCTTAGTTAGGAGCATAATGACGCAACTGTCTGAGCGGCTAGGCTCACAATCTATTTCATTGTGCCTCTGTGTTTCTGTGTGTTTGTTTGTTCGCCCTGTCATCTGTAATTCATGAAGTTGTGCACAGAATCGCCTCAAATTTTGTGTGGTGGTGTGCCATGGTGCAAAGGAACATATCACAAACACCTCTTAGATAAGTTTTAAGTCAAGTTGTTAACTTCCTTGAAATATTCGCTGTGTGTTTATAAATAATAATGACTTTACGTAAATAATTGTTTCTCTAACGTATGCTTATTAGTGTATTGTATTGTATCATTGATCATGAGCGAATTTGCACCTGTGTGTTCGTACACACCACAAGAAACTATTTTTTCTCATGTTCTTCAATTTACTGTGAACATGCCTGTTGTTATTTTCTATTCTTTTTATGCATTTTATGCTTTCTTTTTGTTTTCCTTTTCTTGTTATTTGGCTTTTCTTTTCTCCCTCGATGGCATGGTGCAAGGAAGCTTGAGGTTATCTGTTTACCCCCCATAAAACATTCGAATTCGTATTCTTATTCATGGTCCCATAGAAAATTTGAAATTCCAGTCCAAATCTCCGCCAAGGAAGACTCAGTTTTCTGTAAAAGTTACCAAAATATAATAGAATTCATTGTGCCTGTGTTTCTGTGTCTATGTGTGTTTGTTTGGTTGCCCTGTAACTCATGAAGCCGTGCACAGAATCGCTTCAAATTTTATGTGGTGGTGTGCCATGGTGCACAAATGGTCCCATAGAAAATGTGAACCTCCAGTCCAAATCTTCACCAAGGAAGACTCAGTTTTCTGTAAAAGTTATTTGCTCTGTAACTCACAAATCGGTGAGCAGAATCGCTTCAAATTTTAAGGGGGGGAGGAGGTCATGGTACTCATATGGTCCCGAAGAAATTTGGAGCCTCCCGTGCAAACCTCCACCGAGGAAGACTCATTTTTCTGTCAGATCGTATCACGCGAACCCCGTTGAACACTGTACAAAAAAAATATATATTGTTTTAAAACCTCTTGATCCCTTTTCATTCAATTCCTGACTTTTCAATCTTTAGTGCAAACCTCAGCCAAGAAATAGCCGTTTTTTTCTATTCAGAGATAGGATGATTTTAACGTCCTGTTGCCTGTTATTAGGTAGACCTAGACCGTGTGAAAACTCCAGCAAGCACAGATCAGCGAGCATGTATGTCAGCAAAATAATCAGCAGAGCTCGCGATCTACAAGGAGAGGGGCAGTCTGCTCTCTCTCTCTCTCTCTCTCTCTCTCTCTCTCTCTCTCTCTCTCTCTCTCTCTCTCTCTCTCTCCCTCTCCCTCCCTCCCTCCCTCCCTCCCTCCCTCCCTCTCTCTCTCTCTCTCTCTCTCTCTCTCTCTCTCTCTCTCTCTCTCTCTCTCTCTCTCTCTCTCTCTCTCTCTCTCTCTCTCTCTCTCTCTCTCTCTCTCTCAATTAAACAAAGAAAGCCAGAAAATACCATCAGCCTATTTTGTTTACTTCATGACATTAACTCATGGCTTTTATCACCTACCCCTTATGCACATGCACAAACTGTTGTGAGTTAGTATTTTCTGGCATTTCGGTAGCCTGAGATTTTAACGTGATTCTATTTCACGGTGACCGACAGGCCCAAAAGGAATGTCTTTTTGGTGTGTATCGCCCTGACATCAAAAATATATGTTATCATGATACTTCTAAAGCAACTAAGAAATGAGTTCGAATTGATTTAGGCACGGACCATTGTGTCTTGAGTGTTCCCAAAGTTTTTGTGGTTCTTGGAGTTCAGTCCTTTGTTTTTTGCAGCCATTTTTAAGTAGACGGGGTCTTGAAGCGGACATCAATGAAAGGTACACTGCATGGTTTGACACATGTGTGTGCAGTTCATGCGCAGACACAAGCGCATTGACATCGGCATCATGCGATTGTACTTCCTTTACATTCAAGGTCCATGTTGTCATTTCGTAGATCGACTCAGTTCAAAGTCTCAATTAGCGGACACATTTTTGTTCATTTCTGCATCGTTTTATTATTTTTAAACTATAACAAACCTGAACATTCGCCTTTTCACTTCATTTATAGCACGTTTTATGTTAATCTAAACAACACAATCAAAATGTGGTATATCTAAGCACATTTACATTCATTTGCCCGGTTGTGCTCTTTAACATCACCCACCAGAACAGAAAAAAAGTCCTTTTTCTCCTTGCATATAGTATCCTCCATCAACAGTTTGATTGATGGCGCTTAGCACGTAGGGGGTTCCAAATAAACAGTTGACTTGTGCATGATGCTTGCTGCCCAGATGATCAGCTTCAATGAGAGATTGATAGGGAGGGGAAGGGGGAGAGAGAATAAGGGGATGGACAAAAAACTGAGAGGCCTGGACAGGGGGGAGTTGAAGTAACAGGGAGGCGAAAGTTGAGGGGGGAGGGGGGGGGAGAAGGGAAGCAAGAGTACGGGGTTGGGTGGTGGAGAGGTAGCGGATTCATTATAACAATAGGTTCAGGATGTAACGGTTAAACCGTTATTTATAAGCTGTTGGTAATATATGTGGAACTATGCTACTCGATCAATTTTAAAAGTATTTAGGCCTAAGCATGCATCAAGATCTATGCAAATTAAAGCAGGCAATCTTGATTAACATTCTCATAACGACCATTAACTGCCTGAAAAATACGGCCCAAAGCGGATTAAATGTTTTTGTTCCTAATTGTAGTCGCTGAATGCCTGAAAATGTGATTGATATAAGTGCAGGCTTGGACTTTTTTAAAATTTATTTTTTATTAAAGATATTATGACAGCCGGAACAAAACATACCGGTACTCAACATAACTCAGCATAACATAACAATACAACAAGCTAAAGTACCAAATTATAAAGTAAACAAACATAAGGTATCTCGAAGCAATAACAGTATAAAAACAGTACATAACAGTATAAAAACTGAAGCATAAAGTAAGTATTACACCAAGTCAATGTATACATGAAATACTTACTATTTATGTCATGTGCGTTGGGCTGACAGTGCTTTCTTCATTTTTGTGTTTTTGTCTCATATGTGTAGGACTTATTCATTGTATTTTAGTGTTTATCATAACGTTGATCTACAGCGCTCTGAGCTTACTGTAAAGGGAACAGAGCGCTTTATAAGTGTCCATAATACTTATTATTATTGTTATTATTAAGTGTTATAAGCTTACTAACATATTCTTTACAAGGAAATTTAAAATTGAAAGAAAATCCACACAAACAGTGTAAAGGTGTAATGCTTTGGATGCAATTCTGTTTCCTGAGAGAGAATGAAAGAGAGAGAGAGAGAGAGAGAGAGAGAGAGAGAGAGAGAGAGAGAGAGAGAGAGAGAGAGAGAGAGAGAGAGAGAGAGAGAGAGAGTGTATGGGGGTTGAGAGAGACAGACAGACCAACATAGAGAAAGTGTATGCAAGAGAGTGAGTCTTCTTTGGCGGAGGTTTGCACTGGCGGTTCAAAATTCAGGATCTGAATAGGTTGTGATATGATAATCAAGAATATATTATAGTGGTCTATGGCCTGCGGTTTGGGCACAATCGCCTGGACAGACAGACATGCACGGACACACATTTTAGCCTATTATAGTAGTCAGTGAAGGTCAAACTTCAAGGTCAAAGTCAGAACGCCAATAATTTATAATCGGGTGTGTTCTACTCGAGGTGAAACACATCCACACAAAATTTACAGCGATTCTGTCAAGCAAAAATGTGAAAAATAGGGCTAAGACACGAATTTATGGAACCTAACCACTTTCAAGGTCTAACGGTCGATGTCCTTGACCTTGACATTGTTTGGTACCCCTTATGCAGAGCAACCAAAAGTCAATCCACATGCATGCCAAGTTTGAAGTCTGTAAGTCCAATAATGTAGAAAATATGAACCCTAAACGAAATTTCGTTTTCAAGGTCATGCGTCAAGGTCAGCACGGTCACAATGTTTCTGTGGGACCATCTGTTTACCATGAAACACCACTACACAACATTTGAAGCGATTCTGTTCAGTGGTTCAGGAGTTACAGAGCGGACAGATAGACACACACACATGCACACACACAGAGGACAGAATGGCTTCACATTTTGTGTGGTTGTGTATCACAGTGCAGGAATCAGAGCCAGAGTAATTTAGATACACAGGCTATCGCAGGAATGGTCCAGTGGAAAAATATATGTGCTGACCTTGACCTTCAAACCAAAATTTCTTATTGAGGCCATAACATTCACATCGTTGGACTTACAATCTTTAAACTTGAGACGGGAGTACATTGACTAATGATGACTTGGAATATTGGATACCGATCAAGGTCAAGGTCATAGACCTCGGAGGGGTCAGATTGGTGTTTTTGTCATATAGAGAACAGCTAAAGGGGGCGTCTGGCTCAGTTTCGGTTTCGGTTTCGGTTTCACTCCTCCGTTTATTAAAAAACGGCTAAAATCACACCTTTTTCTTATGCTTTTTAACCCCCCAAAAAGGTGTGATTTAAGCCATTTTCTTGCGTTTTTTATCCACAAAAACAGTGTGATTCAATCGTTTTTACTCACAAAAACAGCGTGATTTAACAGCTAAAGGGAGGATTCTGGCTCAAGAGGAAAATCTTCTACTTTTAGATACAAAAACGCTACTTTAAGGGGTAAAAAAAGTAAAAATTCGTCTCCCCTTTATTCTGCCAAATCAAAAAAAAAGCCACTACTTTTAGGGGGACACAAAAAAAAAAAAAAAAAAAAAAAGGGGAAAAAAACATCGCCATAGAATGGGGAAATCCCGATTGAGTCATCACTGCCTACATAACAGGGAATTCCCGATTAAGTAGCCATCTATTTTAGGCAAATTAAACAGGGGATATAACTCAGTCCTTTTGCTCAAATTACACCTAATGTTGTTGTTTTTTAATTTAAAAAGCGGGTTGTTTTATAAACTATTGTGGAAACTGAATAAAGACATTATTGTTTAGTTGTTGTACTATTTGATTAAAACTTTTAGAATAAAGAACTAAGTAAATAAGTTAAATTATTATTGTTTTAATCAAATAAATAACAAGTAAACCATCATAGATATTTTGCAAGATTTGTTAGTTATATAATACTGTGTTTAGTAAAAGTGATTAGGTGTTTGTTTCCTTCCCTTATCTTAACTAACATTAACGCAATCTTTACTCACTTTTAGCCTCCAAATAATCTTCTATTTCGTTTCGTACGTCTGCAAAAGGGTCACTGGCACAGTTTAAAGACTTGTAAACCCGCAGTCGTCAGAAGATTGTTTAAATGGGGATTATAAAGTGAGAAAAAGAAAAACTCTACTTACTTTAACCTCCAAATAATCTTCCACTATGAAACGTCTAACAAAAGGGTCACTGGCACGGTTTAAACACCTATAAACCCAGACGTAGGAAGATTGTTTAAATGGGGGTTCTAAAGTAAGAAAATAGAGTAAATATAGTTAATGTTGTTAAGTGTGTAGGGAAATTCAGGAAACAAACACCTAAAACTGTACACAACTGACCTTGCTAACTCATCGCTAGTCCTTTGGATCTAGCTTGGGGTCCCATAGGGCCCGTGGGATCTCAAGTGAGATTCAGAGAACTGGTGGTGAGTTAGCAAGGTCAGATGAGCACAGTTTTGCTATTTTTTATAAAACGAGGTGAACTTACTTTTTCTTAAGTCACTTTTTTTTTTTTTTTTTTTTTTTAACTTTTTTTTTTTGGTCCTTTTAAAACTTTTTTGGGTTAAACTTTTTTAAACTTTTTTTTTTTTTTTTTTTTTTTTTTTTTTTACAACTTTTTTTTTTTTTTTTTTTTTTTTTTTTTTTTTTTTAAACTTAAGCAAAAAATAAACTTTGGGGCTTTTTTTAAAAAAAAAAAAAAAAAAAAGTTACTTAAGTTCTTTTTAAGTTCTTTTTTTAAGAAGTTACTTAAGTTCTTTTTAAGTTCTTTTTTAAGAAGTTACTTAAGTTCTTTTTAAGTTCTTACTAAGTCATCTTCAAGTCATTCTCAAGTATTTATTAAGTTCTTACACAAAAACTTACTTAGTACTTATTAAGTTTTTATTGCATTAAAAATGGATCGCTCTCAGGTTTTAAGCTATTTGACTTTTGTTTTTCTTGTTTGTCTGCTACTTTTTCTGGTTGTACTGTTTGTACTTCTACTCGTTTTTTTAGCTTTGGTTGCATGTGTGTTTTATATAATTTATAAGACAAATAACCAACACCAGCAACCACACCAACAGTAAGCAATACAACATCGTAATTCGTACTGTTTTGTTTGTCTTCTTCTTTTTTAACTGGTATTGCGCTTATGGTTGATTCATCTGACAACAGTTTTTGTTTTGTTTGTTTATTCATTTTTTGTTGTCGATTCCACACTGATAACCTTTTACCTGCTTCAACTCGTCCTGGGTTCTTCGTTACCTTGGTTACTGTCGGACTGGGGCTTGTTTGCTGTTCTGTCTGATTCGTTTGATTCTCTGTCACGTTCATTTTTAATAGCCATAAAATCTATATGATTAAAAGTAATTAACCCCATAACAACTGGTGATAAAAGCCCGCCAAACCTATAAAAAAGATCACAACTAAGAGACTCTAATGATTTAGTTAAAACAGGATCTTGACTTAAATCGTACATTAAATCTTGGCTTGAATCGAGTGGGAAAAACTGACTAACTAACTTAGTGTACAAGCCTATTACAGTTTGACCTAAACTTTTAACCATTTTAGATCCTAATTGTGCTTCGTATCTGTTGTAGTACTTTTCAATGTCAGCAGAAGACATTTGTTGAATCTGTTCTATACTAAATTCTGTTCCTAAGTATTGTTTTGTTTTTCCACACGCAGCCAGAGAATACAACTTTTCCTTTTTATTCATAACACTTGTCGACACTTCATCAGACATTACGGCTTCCTGCGCATTTAACAACAGTTCGTCACAATTCATTTTTAGTTGATTTATTATTTTTGTTTTTAAAATAAAAATGAGTGCCGAAAAAACTGTTGCTAACCTTGTATATCAATCTGCTCTGATTGGTGGACTTTCTGTTGCGTACACGATGGTTGGTAAGAAACTATTGAAAATGAAAGCAGCTGACCTAGGAAAACTTGACCTAGAGGACTCTGGTAAACTAATCGCTATAATCACTGCTTCAATCGCAACAAAAGACTTTCTAGTTAAGCAAGGAATAATTCCAGAAAATATATATATGTAAAAATAAAATGGCTTCACTCGCAATGATGATTGGCGGTGCTGTAGTAAACGCACTTGCTTTTTCAGGAAGTAATTACATGTTCAGTAAACTAGAAACAAACAAGGAAAGACAAAGACATAATCGAGCAATGGAGCAATTAGCAGCAGCACAAGACGCCTATGAAAAACAAAGACTCGCTCAGTTAGATTTTATTAACAACAAATTGAAACTACAAAACCATGCAGCATACACTTTTAAGAATGTTGACGACGCCATTAAAGAGTATTATTTAGTGACAGGAGAAGACCTCCAACAGCTCCCACCACCAAAACTAAGTGACTTCTACCAACCATCCGAAAAACAAAAACTCCAGGAAATAGCTTTTATTGTAGTTGGTATGACTGCTGTTTATTTCATAGCAAAAAACGTGTAGTATTAAAAAATGAATGATAAACTATCTAAAATTTATTATTCACCAAAAGGTTATTGGAAAGGTTTAACTGCTATTCAAAAATTAAATCAAGCTGCTGGAGTCACTGAACAAACAGCAAAAGAATGGTTATCTAAACAAGCTATATGGCAAATTTATCTACCAGCACCTAAACGAATTAAAAGACCACACTTCGTTAACACAACACCAAATGACACTCATCAAATGGATCTTCTATACTTACCCCATGATTTAATCAGAAGAAAAAGATTTAAATACGCGTTGACAGTTGTTGATTTAGCTTCAAGATATAAAGATGCTGAACCATTGACTGATAAAAGTGCTACTTCAGTCTCTGTTGCTTTACAAGAAATCTATAGACGCGGTCCATTAACCTATCCTCGTTTAATTCAAGTTGATGAAGGAAAAGAATTTAAAGGACAATTCAACCAGCTAATGTTAAAACACAAAGTATCTATTAAACGCGGTATTCCTGGAAATCATAGATCACAAGCCTTAGTCGAAAACTTTAACAAACAATTAGCTGAACGACTTTTCTCTTACCAATATCACAGAGAACTCCTTGATTCAACTAGAAACACTGAATGGGTTAGAAGATTAAGTAGTGTTCTGAGAGTCATGAATAACGAAGAATCTAAAGTAACAGGATTTAAACCAGTAAAAGCAATACAGAAGAAAACGATTGACACTTCGTTAGACACACCTCATGAACATTTAATTTCAAAACAGCTGATACCGTTTGGAATCAAAGTTAGGTTTCTTTATGCACCAGGAGAAGCGGAAGGAGACACACGTGTAAGAGCGACTGATCCAATTTGGAGTATTGAACCGTACGAAATAAAAAGTGTAATAGAAATGAATCCACCGGTGTATTATTTAAGAGAAACTGATACAACAACACGACCCGTTCCAAAAAGAGCCTTTGTTAAAGAAGAATTACAGATAATTCCGCCAGACACAGTTCCGATTTGATTAGACAAAAAAAAAAAAAAAAAAGTTTTAAAATGGAGACTCAGAATAAAGAGATACTCGAGACAAAGAATTACGACATTTTATTGAAAAGATTAAGGAATGCGCAGAAAGAAATTGTTCTATTTCAGCTATTAATGGAAGACGATAAAATAGTCAGTAAATACTTGTTCGAAATTGAAAGCAAAATAATGGATACTTTATCAGAAATTTACAACAAGTTTAACCTTGAATTTGACCCAGTATAAAAAAAAGAAACCAAAAAAAAATTGACTTTTTTTTTTTTTTTTTTTTTTTTTTTTTTGCCTTCACAAACATTTGTACTGACTAGGAAAATCTGTTTTTAACACTAGCTTACAAAACTTCTCTTTCCTCAGTTTTTGTTTAATCGACTTTTTTTCTTCTTTTGATTCAATCACATCATTTTCATCTAGACATTCATCAAAACTATTTTTATCTTTAGTAAAAAACAAAACAACCGTCTTTAACTGTTCTCTAAAGTCTTTTAAAACTGAATTATACTTTTGTGTTAAAATCCATACACTAATCCCTGCATGTCTACCACTGAAAGCTAACTTAGCTAAACTATTTCTTTTTTTAACAATGTCTTTTTCAGCCGAGCAGTCATCAATAATAAACAATGTTGACGTTCCTTTAAACAGTTGATAAAAATGATCTAAACATTCACTTAACTTATTACTTGGGTCAACCAAATAGACTTTATCATCCTCCCAAATGAACTTTCTTTCTTTGTATGATTTGTTGAATTCTAAAGTAGTACAAAAAATTACTATATGTTCAAAGTGATTTCGATAAACCGTTTGTATTAAATCTAACATAAATATCGTTTTTCCACACCCAGTCATCCCGCAAAATAACCCGCAATGTGGTTCTTTTGTAAGGAAATTTAAACTGTTCAAGTCCATTGTTTTAATACACAATATCTTTTAATCTGTTATTCTCAATGTTCAGCTGAGCATCGCATAGTAAATACACATAAACATATATTTGTTTGCCCACTTCCGCTGCTTCTTTATGAATTTGAATGTTTATTCCGCCTGACCCATCACCTACTGTTCTTCCGCTACCATGAAGTTTGTTATCATCAGTTGTTCTAAGATCTAACCACAAAGCATACTTCGAAGATAAATAATCTTCTAGTCTAACATCATGAAGATGGAGGTCTTTGCAAATTAAATCAACAGACGGATCTCTTAGTTGCCCGCCTCCACCAAACAGTTTTCTTATTTCATCAAAGTGCTGATAAGGTAAAAGACCGCTCGCAAACAATTGGTTCGGTTGCCCTTCAATCGCAGTAGTCAGCTTAGTTATTTTTGGATTATAAAACCTCTCGCTTAATCTATTAAAGGGTTTTTTGGTTTCTTCAAACAGCAGCAAAATTCCTTTCAACGACCTTGCTGATATATTCAAATCGATGTTCCAGATTGTGTCTGCTGTGTTTTTAGTTAACTTACTGTGATTTAAAATTCTGTTGTAGTATATTGCTAATCTTGACTGGTATTGTTGGGAGATCAACCGAGCTAATTCTTGATGACGAACAACATCAAACTCTAATGTGATGTCTGAAATACTATATTTTGCATTTGAATCTTCTGTCGATCTGATAACACGGGCATAGTCATTAAAAGTAAATTCATACATAAGCCTATCTTGTAAAGCTCCCTGATAATATGGTGAGTGTGTGTTCAATAGTTCAAAGTCGAGAGGAATGTAGAATCGATTACCATAAACTTGAGCAACCAACGCATCTTTATTGTTATCGTTTTTATCATCAGCATCAATTCTATGTTTTATACCATTATCTCCTTGTATTCCCTGATAAACCCGATCTTTTCTTTCATTTTCTGTTAACCAGAGGTCGCAATAACTCAAAAAGACATCTGCGTTATCTAAAGACATTACCTCTCTCCCTTCAAGTTTAATAGTAATCTTACTAACGATCGCTCTACCAAGATTAGCAACTAATGTTCTGTTCGGATCCGTCGCTGACTCCAGTTCTATTTTAAAAGCAAGACGTGCGGTACCTGGCACGATGACTTCATTACTCCCCAGACTAGGAAATCTTACTGATAATATTTGTCTTTGATCGATAGTTGAAGGATTATTACTTATCACGATACTCTGCCTGGTTCCTTTTACACCGAGTGGTTCTTTTAACCGTCTGTATGGATCAAGACTCGACCCGTATGATTGCGACATCTCTCTTTTTTTAGAAATAAAATAAAAACATAATTATAAATAAAAACATGGAAGGAAAAGAAGCAGTCCACGATTATGATGCCTTTGACGATGAAGCTGGAGATGACATGAGTGAAGACATTCCTTTATTGTCTCGTCGTCGTAATCTACCATCTTTAAGACAAGAACTAGATGAAGCAGAACCAAACCCGAATGTAGAAGTTAGACCAAGGGAAGATAATATAGTAGTTGGAAAATCTCAATTTGAAATGCACTATGAAATACAGAAATCGAAAGTAATGGCTTTTCGTAAATTTATAGGTCAAGATTTATCCGATTTGTATGATCCTAATGACTATGTTTTAGATGGTGAAGGTCATTTATTTTTGAATAATAATGAATCAACCCGACTTACACACAAAAATAATCCAGCAAAGTTTTATAAAATAAGTTCACTAATTTCTCATGGCGTCCCCACTAATGATCTAAGACGTATTGGCGTTGACATAAAACCAAAACCAACCCTAAGCACGAAAGCTGTTTCTGCTCTTCAAAACACACTACAAGAACTGCCTACTGATTCCCAACTTCAATCGATTCCTCTTAGAGACTTAAGCGCAACTGCGGACCAGATAATAGAAATGGAAACTAGTTTTATAGCTTTAGAAGATGAAGAAACCCATTTAAAAACATTACATGATTCACCATTACCTATGAGAGAACTAATGGCGCTCAATTCAACATTACAAACTACCAGAGGCGAGTTAACAAATAATCTAGCAAAGTTAAGCGAACTGGATGCTCACATTGACAGAGAAAAACAGAAATTAGTTGAAGCGGACGACAATAACCTAGGACAAGACGTAAAAGACAGAATCATGCAAAGACTAGATGATCTTCAACAAGAGAGAGCTGCAAGACTAGAAGTACTGTCAACTAACCGTGAACAATTACGAACACAAGTCAGCAGAATAAAAGAAACCATCCAAAGAATTTTACACGAAGATACAACGTTAGCAGAAAGAATAAAAACTTTATTTAGAGAGCAAGGAGTCACGATAGCGAGCGTTATGACAGCTTTAGGGTTTGCAATCTCTACTTTAGTGTTTGCTTTAACAGGAACAGGTGGTGGTGGTGGTCAATTACCTTCTCCACCTTCTCCACCTTCGCCATCAAAAGACTCTTGGATTAAAAAACAACTGGAACATTTAACGAATCTATTAAAAAAATTAGGAGAAAAAGCACTAGATGCGCTACCCGGTATATTAGGTGGAATTGTTAGTTGGCTTTTTTCTACTGCAAGCAAAGTAGTCGGTTTTATGGCTGAACACTTATGGATGCTAATAGTTTTAGTTGTAGGATTACTCTCTAGTAAAATAAAAATAAACTAGACCGGCTGCTGTTAGAAAAATAACTAGTGCTGTCTTTTCGTTTTCGTGACTGTCAGTTAAGTTCGTTAAGTTCGTTGAGTTCGTAGAGTTAGTTAAGTTCGTAGAGTTAGTTAAGTTCATAGAGTTAGTTAAGTTCGTTGAATTCGTTAAGTTAATATTCTTTTTTTGACTGACAGGGATTGGATGGTGTGTTCTTTGTATGATCGACAATGTAGAATTTATTTTTAAATTTTTACCAACTGCTTGATTATCTTTTGCTATAAGGATTTCGTTGTTATAGTTTACAATTGTTCCTATTTGAAGTCTAAGATCAGAGGGCAGCATGTATAATCCACTACCAACAGCAAAGTCTACTTTTGATCTTGCAAATCTTAAAACGTCTTGATACCTTTTAATGCTTGCTGGGAGGTCAACTGTAGAATTGATTGCATCTTCTAAATTAGCTAAATACTGTTTTTGTGCATCAAACCCAGTAGAAGGATCCATTATCTCAGATTTAACTTGCGCTTGAGATCCTAGCAAACACCACACGTAAGTACGAATAGAATCATTTACTCGTTCTATTCCCGCCTTTGTCAGTCCTTCAGAAGTATCAAGAATAAAAGTAGACCAAGCGTTTTTATGTTTTTGTTGAATAGATCCCAGATGAACGGTCGTACCTGAAGAAAAAGACGTGTAAGGTGGATTCCAATCATAGTTATACTTTCTGTGCACGCCCCAATAATAAAGTGTTCCCAACCCATGATTACGATCTAACTTTTGCCTAAAGTCTGTATTCAAGTTAATGTTAAACTCATTACAAATCCGTTCAAAGGCCTTCAAGTCAATTCTGTTGTTGAACGGATTAAAAGTAGAATCATTCGGTAATGGAGCATGCAGTTCAGACAAAATACGCTTGAAAGTATAATAGAAATGAAATCTATAAACTGCTTTTACCATGACTCCAGGATGATTTAAGTGATCAGCGAAAGAAACACCACACCCTGTTGTAGCGCAAAACACAGCAAAGTTTAACTGGTTTTGATAAAACTGCATTGGATGACTAAACCATGCCTTTGCGATGTTATCATGTTTAACACTAGGATTTAAATAATGGTTTAATGGATTACTGACCTTAACTTCAAAAGAATCAACTCCCACTGCAACAACTATTGAATCAACAGCTATAGTTTTAGGGTTATATGATCCAACTGCATATTTAACGTCTTTGTTATATTTAAAAGCATTCATTTATATATTCGCAATAAAAATGTTTATTTATATAACTGATCAAGACGAGCCAATAACACTACAATGCCCTTTAGAAAACAGTGATGGTAACCTTAAAGTTGCGCTCCATGAAATTTATTACAAAGTCAAATGGATTAACATAAGCAAATCCTTTAAAAATAATTGGATAAGAAAAATTAATAGCGCAGGGGAAATTGAACTAACTATACCAGACGGTTATTATGGTTTTTGTTCATTAAAAGAAATGCTAAGTAATTTAAACATTACTTTAAAACTTAATGAAGGAAATTTAAAAGTAGCGCTAATATTCAATGATCAAGAAAGAGTAAGTTACACCGTTGCACCAGAACTAGCAAAAATGTTAGGGTTTAGACCCCATAGTAGTAGTAATATATATAGCTTTTCACCTACAGAAGATAACTATACTTTTGAAGGAGAAAACTCGCTTAATCTTGGAATACATTCTTTATTATACGTCCATTTAGATATTTTGAGTACGGATGTAACTTATTTGATAACCAGCCGTCTACTGTGTTAAGAGTTCTTCCAACAGCAAAAGCAGCATACTGTGATTACGAAATTATTACATTCACTAACTTACAGTTTAAAGAATTAGTTTGTGGGGTTCACCATTCACTAAAAATAAGAATAACTGACGAAAAAGGAAAAGAAGTTCAGTGCGACAGCATGAATGCTTTATTAGAAATAAAATAATTTAGTATAAAACTATGTCGCGCGGACCAGATCAACCGGTTATGCTTGACCCTGTTAGATGCGCAACTTTAGAATTGAAGGACCTAGCAGACACAGAAGACTTTGATTTAAATGGGGAGATAGGAGCGCTGTATGGTTTTGAGTACACAAACAACGGCTATTATAAACGAGCAGAAATAAGTGATAAAAAGGTTCCTAAACTAGAGCAACTGCGTAATGTAGTAGCTGACAATGTTGGCCAGTTTGAATATAAAGTTGTTAGGGAAAGGGATAACAAATGGCATTTAATTCCATTCATTGATTGGGAAATAAAGTTTGAATTTTTAAGCCCGTTTACATTCTTTGATAATAACAAATACTTTCGCAAATCATTTAACTCAGGGCCGTTACATGTCAGTCTGATTCCACAAAACAACAGCAGAAGAGAAATAGCAATCAAACCTTATAAAAAGAGACAGTACATACTGCATAGAAAAAAGACAGTGACAAAAGATGCAGCCACGCAATTAGAGTTCATTCCTAAAATGGCTTTAGCAGACGAATTTACTATGATATTTGAACTTTCTGTTAGAGCAGACAACCCTGATTCCCTACCTGTTGGTGTTAGCGACAACCTAATGAAAGGGATTCTTATTTCTTGGCAAAACTTGGATGTTGAATCAGTGAAGTGTACTATCGTTATTCAAAACCGCGGTGAAGAAATTAAGGCAGTGTCGACCAGCGATAAAGTTATATTGAGTGTTGATCCAGACAATCTTAAAGAATTAACGTACATTAATGTTACTAATTTAGATCTCATTGGGTTTTATTACACTGAAAGCATTTTGCCTGATGATCTTCTTAAAATAATAGCAAGTGCAAATTAAATGTTAAAATTTTTTTTTTAAATATAAAAAGATGTCCGTTACAGTTTATCCAAAAATACCGAAAGAAAATACTGACAAAGAAAAGACTGATGGTGGTGATGATCCTGAAATCAGAAAGTTCAGATTGTCTACCATTACAGAAATACAAAGAGAATTGGAAAAAGACCTCACTAACTATAACAGAACCAAACGAAGGTACTCTTGTTTGTTTAATACAGCAACATACTTAAATACTGGATTTGGGAGTCTAGGTACTTTAACAGCAGGAAGCTCAGTAGGATTGTTGGCGACTGGTGCTGGATCAGTAGTAGCTTTGCCTCTAGGTTGTGTATCGTTGGCGCTGGGGTTGTTTTCAATGACAACGTCCGCTTTCAACAAAAAAATAAAAGTCAAACTTCAAAAGCATACAGCCATGGTTCAATTAATAATGGCAAAACTTAGTTCATTCCGATTAATTATCAGTAAAGCTTTGCAAGACTCTCAAATTTCGGATGAGGAGTTCAATAGACTCCAAGCAGACTACAACGACTACAAAATGCAAAAGTTCGAACTACAAAAAAAGTCAAGAGCAAGTTTTTCACAACCGCAAGACATAGAAGCAATAAAAAAAGAATGTGAAAAAAAAATAAACGACACATTAAAATCTGTTCTAGGGAAATAACAATAAGAACTCCAAAGGGTGCTTATTCAATTCAATATGATTACAAGTTTCGAAAGTCTACTGACTATGACACTTAGTTCTCCAGTGGCCAATTGAATACGAAAACTCAGGCGATTTAAACACGCGCTTTGTATTGTTTGAGTCGAGTGATTTTTTATTTACAACTGTTGTGTTTATTTCGTGTAACTTAGACTGTATTTTTATGTTGTCATGATAAAACGTCTTGGAGTCAAACAGTGCTTCTTTATAGTTATCGTGTGTCATGACCATTTGAACAACCGGTCTAGAAATTCCTTTTGCTTTTTTAATTACGCTAGTTTGGCTGGCAATTGAATACATCTTTGCTCTCAGACCAACGTACTCTTTGATTATAGTTCCATTCAGTTCATCCTTCATCTTACCGATTACCTTTTTATTTACGGATGAATGTAATGAAGATTCACTTGGGTAGTCAGAGGTGTCATACCAGGAGACAACACCTTTTGCTGAATCTGTCTCTAAATCTTTGTAGAAGTCTTCAGTCGGAATGTCTAGAATAAATGAGTCCGTATCTGTATAAAGTACTCTGGAGTCTGGATAGAGTGGTTTAAAGTAGTCGTAAAGAAATTCTAGCATCAATAACTTAGACAATTCAAGAACAGCAAACCCAATGAAGACTGGTTTATCTAGCTTCACATTAATTTTTTTCATCATTATCCCGTAAAGGTTGTCATGGAACTTTTTGAAGTCTTGATAATTAGGTTTTGAAGTTAATTTGATTGCTTTGTTTTCTTGGGTAACTAATCTAACGTCTTTGCGTTTGTGCGGGTTTTCCATTGTCTTTCCAAAACAACTGTTGTTCATTAGTTTAAAGAAGTCTTTTTCTGAGGCGTCGGTAGCTTGTGTTCTAAGATTAGTGTTCTTCATTATATATGGTTCCATGAACTTCCTCTGAGTGAACGAAATGATTCTATGAACTGCTGTTAGTCTTAATCCGTGACGTAAATAAAATTGTAGTAATCTATAATGACAGACGTATTTTTTTTTGGAGTGTAGATTAGGCACAAGTTTAGGGAGGTCATTCCCCACTTGAAGTCTTTCAACTGCTAACGGGTAGTCATTGTGCAGGTCATGGAGTTCGTCCGGATAATCTAAGTCGACTTCTAAAATAAATCCTGTTTCGTAAGAATCTGATAATTTCAAAAGCCATTGCAAAAACTCTGCGATATTAAAATTAAAAGGAGCTGTAAACATTTTAAAGTTACGTAATGGAAGTGACTGGCACATCGCCCAACCATAGAGATTGTTTGCATCTAAATACATGATATAATTTGATGGTTTAGAAGGATCGTAGTCGTCTAAGTATTTGTTGTTAGCCTTGCAGTAACCGTGTGAAGCCATAGAGATTCCCCCGCGTAGTCCGTCTTCAATCATCTGGAGAGTTGGTAGATCGGAGAGTAAGTCAATCTGTATTTTGGTAAATCTTAAGAAAGCATCCCAACTCATACCAGGAGCAGTGATATAATTAGCAGGGTCTAGACTGTAATGTTTTATACACGTTTTTCTGTAGTTCTCGAATACATCTGCAAGCAAACAAACGTCAGCCATTAAATAGGCGTCGTGGTAGTCTCCCATGGTCTGGCATTTTAACTTAATCCACGCTGACTGAGCATGGTTGTAGTCAGAGTCGCTTATATCTTTTCCTTTTAAACTAGAGTAGAATGCACCTTTGGGAGGTAATTTTAAATCGTCGAACCGCTCCCAACTACTCATGTACTCATAAGGGTATACTCCTTTTCGAACAAGTGCTGGATCAAAGTATTTTTCTGTTATAGTGCATTTGGATAGTGACTGACCTAAAGACTCTAGTGATCCCATCAGATGTTGTAATGAATCGTAAAAAGACAATTGACCTAATGTAAATGTCATGTACTTTTCTGAAGACTGAGCTATACAACTGACGGTTCTAAATTCATCAGTAACTGCTTGTAGAATTAAATGAGAGTCATATCCACGTAGATTGTGAAAGAATATAGGCAGTTTCCAAGTCTTTGGTTCAAACTTTAACTGCAAATTACAGGAGTTGTGTGCTGCTCCTCTGAATTTTCCACTAATGTGATCATGGTCTCGTACTTTATAGATGTCTGGACAGTCAGGGGAGTCTTCCACAAACCCTTTTCCGCAAATCCAACATTCAGTAGCTGATTCAAATTGAATTAAATCTTCAGGTGTCATGATTAAATCTAATAAATTTAGTTGGTTAGATAGTTCATTTCGTAGTTTCATCATTCTCATTAAAAAGATTTTTGCAGCATCGGGTCCTCTATAAAGTTCAGGTTCAAAATGTATCCCATCTGATCTAAGAACAATAAATGCGAATGAACAGATTTGATGATTATTCAATAAAACAGTTTTAGGAAGATTTTTAGGAGCTGGTCCTTGATAGGGTACAATGATTGACTCGAAATCAGCATAAACAACATAAGGACTTAATTGCAGTTTCTTCCAGTTTTTAAAGAACACCTTACTTCCTTCTTTCGGAGTAATAAGTTCAGTATTACAGTCAATGGATGAATTACAATGTTTTCTATGTTCAACCGCTGCTTGAATACTTGGCATTCTTAGTAAACATCTTCGACAGAATTCTTGTTTTTCTTTGTGATTTGTAGTATAGTTTATAAGTCTGCTCATTGTTCTGATTAAAGTGTAGTGTGTTTTTGTTCCGTCTGTTACTAAGAGAAGATCAATATGTTTTTTATCAGGATCACCAATCATAGGAGAGTTCTTTGAAACTCGGATTGGTTTAAGGTTTTCTTCTACAGACCATGTGTAGATGTTAATTGAAATTGGTTTATTCTGTTCTTCAAATTGATCAACTTCGCTTAGGCTTACAGGGAAGTCGATTCCATCAAAGTTTAATTCATTTATGTAAGGTTGATAGTTAATTACTCTTTCTGCGTTCTTTTTGATATAATGAAGTTTAGCTAAAACACACCACATAAAACATTTATCATCAGTATTTTTTATGTTTAATACTGCACGCTTTAAAACAAGTTCTTTAGGTAAAGGAATAAAGGAGTTTCCTACGATTGGAGCATATTTACTCTCCTTCATTTTAATTTCTAATACCCCGCCTTCTGACCAACCAGATCCTCTTAGTTTTGCCTCTTCTGATACGTTAATGAACTGGGTGATTAAATTGTCTGCCCAGGTTTCTGTAAAATCATTATATGAAAGAACTACTTGCTGTTTAGTAGAGACCCATACTTGAAGCTGCTCACCTTGGACTGTTTCATAATCTACGTACACTGCTAACATTACTTTAACTGGTGGTTCTATAGCTAGTTTTTCAGGTATTTGCGAAATAGCATGTTTTACACTTTTTAGTACATTTTTTGGATCAATAACTTCTAAATCCGTTTCTTTAAAAACTTTGTCTAAGTGCTCAATTATTTCATCAAGCGCCATTGTCATGTTGAGTTCCTTTTTCTAACTCAAATTATTTTGTTTAATTAAAAATAATTAATTTTGTTTCACCTAAAGTAGTGGCTTTTTTTTTGATTTGGCAGAATAAAGGGGAGACGAATTTTTACTTTTTTTACCCCTTAAAGTAGCGTTTTTGTATCTAAAAGTAGAAGATTTTCCTCTTGAGCCAGAATCCTCCCTTTAGCTGTTAAATCACGCTGTTTTTGTGAGTAAAAACGATTGAATCACACTGTTTTTGTGGATAAAAAACGCAAGAAAATGGCTTAAATCACACCTTTTTGGGGGGTTAAAAAGCATAAGAAAAAGGTGTGATTTTAGCCGTTTTTTAATAAACGGAGGAGTGAAACCGAAACCGAAACCGAAACTGAGCCAGACGCCCCCTTTAGCTGTTCTCTCATATCTTTCACATTTTTTTCAGTTATAGGCTTCAATGTTGGCTTCTGAACTTTCCTTTTTTAGCATTGGGTTTGGACACCCACACAACCATATATATTCTTGATTAGCATGACCTAAGGAATGCACTGGGAGACATTTGAGGCTATTTGACCTTGAGGCTGTTATGTGAAAACGGGCTGTAACCGGAAAACAAGTAGCTGTAGTTTGAAAAGTTGGTTGTAGACCTTTTAAACCATATATTCGCGATCAACATCACTTGAGATATACAATGGGAGGCATTTCAAAGTACTATTCTGCTGACTGCTATTCTACAGACCCGAGCTGTTCATACTGAAACAAACAACTGAAGTTTGAAAACCGTTGGTTGTCTACTTTAATTCAAAGCTCATTCGGTTTGTAAATGTTTCCTTCTTGATAATGCACCTGGGTGATGAATGGGTGATATAAAAAACGTTATACACATCTGTATTGTTAACAAGTCAGGACTTTCCTGGTGTTGCACTGCTTCCGGGCATTGCCTCCAGGATCGTTCCCACCATCTTTATGTCTACTAATGGGCTAGTGTAATGGGCCAAGGACATCAGCATCGCCTACAGAAGTTACCAGACCACATCTTGAACCACCAGTGCAACCTCTGCCAAGGAGCATGACCCAATAAAGGCATTGGGGATATTTTGAACCTCTGATGCAAACCTCCGCCACGGAATAACTGCCACGAAGCGAAGCGGGCGCGGGGCGTAGCTGCTAGTACAAGATAAAACATCGAATCTGTTAAGTGTTTGAAACTCGAGTTCTTTTTGACATTTAAGAGCTGTTTGATTAAATGAAGATGAAATGTGAAAGGTAATTATTTATTCTTCTTCTTCTTCCACTTCTTTGATGGGGGAGGCCGATAAAGGGAAGGGGGGAGGGTTTTTTCCCACAACTTTATAAATAAGTAATGTCCCATATGTTCTTTTAAAGAGCGGGAGGACGTAAAGCATAACCGACTTGACCAGGGTTACAAACACACCTGCCTCCAATAAGTCGCTCAAAGCCCCCGTGTTCCTCCCTCGATGCTTTATCAGCCCCCGCCCCAGGCTCCACCCCTGTTCAGTGATATTCCTCAGCTGCTTGTTTAACGTTCAAAGATGATATGTGGGGTAGTGGTTATACATTTCAAATGAGGAGGGAGAGGGGGGGGGGGGGTAGGTTTATTGGGAAACAGAGCTTAACCACTTTTATAGGGCTTGCTACACCCCTGTGTGCATGTATTTGGGCTAGCTAGCAAATATGTTTAGGAAAATGAATGTCATAAATGAATGTGAGCAAGCGTGCACATGTGCAAGCTTGTGTGCATACTCATGTGTGTGTGTGTGTGTGTGTGTGTGTGTGTGTGTGTGTGTGTGTGTGTGTGTGTGTGTGTGTGTGAGTGTCAGTGAGTGAAAAGAGAGATTAAACATACTTTGGTGTGTGTGCAGCTATGGAAATATGCAGAGCAAAAATGTATGCACATGCACACACACACACACACATGCATACACACATGGGAAACAAGCTCACACATGCATGCGCACATACACACACATGCACGACACATGAGAAAGAGAAGGAAAGAAAACACCCACACCCAAAGAAGTCTCTCTAACTTTATTCAGACATCCATGCAGATATAAGATTATAACAGACAACAACATTTCTTGACATTTAAAACGTAAAATTCAACTCACAAAGAGGTACACTGTCCGCACATAAAATAATACATAATAATTATAATAATATATTACACTTTGTTCATCCAGACACAGCCAAAATTTGAGATTATAATTTACTATGAAGAAAACAATAACAATAATAAACAAACAAAATCAAAATCAAGTTAATTTCAAAGGATAAATGGAGTGGGATGGGTAAGGGAGGGGGAAGGAATAGGTGGGGGAGTTAGGTAGGGGGGGGGGGGGTAAGGATAGGAGCAAGTGGGAAAAGTTATTTTTCAGATCCAACAAAATCCTTTTTTAATCCAACAAATGATGAAACATATCAAAATACACAACACACTATCAAAAAAAAAACCAAAACAAAGTCAACCATTTTAGCACACCGATAAGGAAAAGGAATAAAAGAGAGAGAGAAAAAAAAATCCCTAACAAACAAGGTTTCACATCTGTACAAAATTACACATCTTCTGCTAAGAATAGATTTGGGAAAAAAAAGAACAATTCTGAGATAAAAAGAAGGCTTGAGAACAAAAAACAAACACCCTGAACAGGTATTAGATGTTTGCTAAGTAATCTGAATAGTCATTAAAAAAACCCACACCCTCCATTATGGAAATATTGACCAATCAAGCATTGTTCAATCAACTATCCTCATGGGCTTCTCTGCCATTGTTGTCACTGGTTATGTTAAAATCTTTTGCTCTACCTTCCCAATAACGCTAACACATTTTATTGGAACGGTGGTCACTCCAAAACAGTGGAAATTGATTTGTTTGTTAGTTGCACATGTAAAAGAGAGAGAAATGGAGAGAGAGAGAGTTTTATCTTTGTTATTCATATTAAAATGACCCTGATTAAGATTTTGCACAACAATGAAAAAACGAAAAAACAATCCCACAGTGTTTACAGGCACACATCACTGTAAGTAACAAAACCATTATGAATAACAACGGCCATCAAAATGTAGCAATACTTTACAAAAATGCAATCAAACATAAGCAATGACAAACGACAGTTACCGTGTCAGCTGACAGATTTGAAGTAACGCCGTGCCACCTTTACATGCGCAACACATTACAGGAGTAATAAATAACGCTTTGTTTTCAAACTTTCATGTTCTCGTTCTCTTCTTCCCCCTTTTGTCAGATACAAGGTTTATCAACAGCCCCTTGCCTGCTGCTAGCCTTGTGCTGAAACCTAAACAGCTGTATTCCCCCATTTCCTGAACATACTGCAGTGGAACCTCCCGGTTAACACCTTGAAAAGTCAGCCCCCAAAAGGTCTTAATAGGGAGGGGTCTTAATAGGGAGGGGTCTTAATAGGGAGGGGTACACTCAGTAGTCCGGATATGAAAGGGGGAACAATGGGTAAAATGTTATGGGTGACATCTTAGAGGGAGTCTTACTAGAGAAGGTCTTAACAGGGAGGTTCCACTGTACTGCGTTCAGTGCCACAAAAACTGTCCTGTTCAAACCCTCCTAACGCCCCCCCCCCCTCCTCCCCCCACCCTGCCCCTTTCTGTATCCAGTGCATGAAACGCTAAGTATCAGGCTATGTGTGAGTGCAGAACATTCCTTTAATTTTGTGCGAGCGCGCCCGTGTATGTGCATGCGTGTATGCGTTGTAGTTTTTGTTGTTGTTACAATGTTCCATTCAAGTGATATGTATTGTTTTTGTGAAGCACCTAGAGCCCCCACAGGAGAATAGGTGCTATAGAAGTTAACATTATTATTATTATTATTATTATTACTGCACATTCAATAGGGATCTTTAAAAAAAAATGTGACTTCCTCCTCTCAAAATAAATGAACCCTAAAAAGTAATTGTCAACACAGAAACAGTGAGGGTTCAAGTGGATAGGCCCCCTGTGGGGATACCGGAGGGTCTTTCGTACCAATAGTTCCCAAACCTACAGGAAGTTCTGTGCTTGTAACTTCCTCTAATATCACTCTTTGACTCTGCCTTTTCCCTTTGCTTACTGTTATCTGCTATCTTTCTATCTTACTGGTCCATTCTCCTGCTTTTTTTCTATAAATTAGAGAGAGAGAGAGAGAGAGAGAGAGAGACAGAGAGATGTTTTGATCAGTTACAGCTCCTTTGTAGCTGCAGAGCTGCTTAATACATTCTGAAAGAAAAATGAGCTCTGTTTGCTTTTGGGTTCCTTGATACACAAACACACACAAATCGGTTTACTGCAGTTCTTTAGCAACTGCAGCACCCCCCTCCGGAAAAAAAGGAGCTACTGTATTTTTCGGACTATAAGGCGGACCTTTGTATAAGGCACCCCCCAAAAAAAAAATCAGATTTTGTTACTATATTTTCTTACAATTTCATCAGTCACATTATAAGGCGCAGGGGTCCGAGTCTTGGAAAAAAGTATCGCCTTATAGTCCGAAAAATACGGTATTTCTAAATACAGGTATCGATTTTCTGCCTGAGAAAATATTATAGTGTTTTTGAACCTGGCATTATGATGACAACTTTAATGTAAAATCAAAATCAAATTTAAAAAATGATAAAAAGGACCTAAATATGCTTTATCTTCACCCATTTGTTTTAGATACAAAGTTGACAAAAGAAATAAAGACAATTTTGTTTGACATTTTTTTCTGCTAGGGTGGGTGAGGGTGGTGTAAGGAGTAAGGAGGGAGGAAAGAGAAAGAGGTGTGTGTGTGTGTGTGTCTTCTACGTCAATCGCTCAGACTCGTTTCCTGTCATGAGTGCAGATGCGTCATGCTGCTGTTGTACACCTAAATAAGAAATAAGCCCAAGATATCCTACTTCGGCTGCAGAAAATCTTTTTTTAAGAGTTCCTAGAACAAAGGCAGGAGAATGGACCAGAAAGACAGAAAGATAGTGGATGACACTAAGCAAAGGGAAAAGGCAGAGTCAAAGAGAGTGATAGATTAAAGGAAGTACTTTCAGAAGGTGGGGAAACTATTGTACGACAGACCCCTGGTATCCCCACGAGGGAGATGGGGGTTGTATCATTAATGACGATTCAAAACACACATTAATAATGCAATGGAGGAAAAAAATCAAACCATTCAGCTAAATTATTAAAGCCAATAAAATGTATATCACACACATTCAGATAAGCACAAATTCATAATTATCAAACATATACATGTACACAATTTGGACACACACAGAGCGGCACACACTAATATACACACAGAAACATATTTTTGTTTACTTATGTACGTTAATCAAAATCACGTTTCGCAAAGCAAAACAAAAAAAGTAGTTTGAAACCCCATTTTATAACAATCGAAAACCATTCTAGATTCATTTTCTTTCAAATAATTTATTTAAATTACGACTTTTTTGTCTTAGATCTGCAAATCTAAGATCATGCATGCGTGCATACGCATGTCACAAATTTTCAAGAAGTCATGCACTATTGTGAATGATATTTACAGAGACGTTCTTGTCCATGGATGCAACAGGAATGACAAGAAAGACAGTCTAGAACACTAGCTTTCTCTCTCTCTTCCTCTTCTTTAAACACACACACACGTAACTTAAGCCTGGACACATAAGCCTGAACACTCGCACAAGCCTGCACACTCATCACACATGCACAAACACACTCAAAAACACAATACCATTTAGAAACACATGCTAAAATAAAACCTCAGACCAACATTACTTTGTCAAGAGCCATGTGAAATAAACACCTGTACACATAGGAAGTAACAACAGAAAAGACAGGGTTTTTTTGTACCAGCAGCCCCTCCCCATCTCCCCTAAAGTCTCTTAGATTTTGTTAAAGCTTGAGAATAATTCGAGCAGTTCTCCAAGAAAATGTCAAATGTGTTTTGTGTGCTTTCCCTTTCAGAAGATGTCAAATGTGTTTTGTGTGCTTTCCCTTTCAGAAGATGTCAAATGTGTTTTGTGTGCTTTCCCTTTCAGAAGATGTCAAATGTGTTGTGTGTGCTTTCCCTTTCAGAAGATGTCAAATGTGTTTTGTGTGCTTTCCCTTTCAGAAGATGTCAAATGTGTTGTGTGTGCTTTCCCTTTCAGAAGATGTCAAATGTGTTTTGTGTGCTTTCCCTTTCAGAAGATGTCAAATGTGTTGTGTGTGCTTTCCCTTTCAGAAGATGAGGTGGAGGTTTTGTTCTGAGAAGTTTACATACACTGATACAGTGATTTAAAAATAAATGCGAACAAACTGAGAAAGAAGGAATTCTAAGCACTACTGTTCTATATATATAATGATGTTAATCACTAGTGTCGTTGGTTGTGACAGTACTAGCAGGTAAGCACAAACTGTCATGAATTACCTCTTTACAGCGCAGAAAAACAAGGCAGTAAGTGCATTTACTTTATTAAATGTGAGAAATATAAGTGATTAAAAATTAGTTAATATAAGAAGGAGCTGTTTATCTAAAGCAATCGCCAAAGCTGCATTTCGTTTAACGAAAGAAAACATAAAAACACACTAAATGATAAAACTACATTAATTGACAAATTTCTTTTCACGTGTCAAACTCTACTTTTTGGGGGGTTCTTGCTATAAGTAGTTAGTAGGCTGAATGTTCTTTGCTTAAGAAAGATTACACAAACCAAATGATTGCAATAGAAATGCATATTAAGACGATGATTTCATCCATTTTTTCTTAAAGTATCAGGCAAGTGTAGGAATGATTCAGTGATGTCCCAAGGCCCCGGTCATAGGTCATTGACTTATCAAAATTGAAAATGTCCTATTGTGTTCTCTCCTGTCAGGACAAATGTCTGATTACATTTTTAACACTGGCTTATTGATTTCTACAAGAGTCAGGACATTGTCCTATTGATTTATCATGTCTAAGGACAGTTTGTCCCATCACGTTTTGAACCTCAGTGCATCACTGAATGATTTACTAATAAAATCACTGAAAGTTGCAGGTTGTACTGGTGAAGTCAGGGGAAAAGGTGCTTATTGTCCTTGAAGGGGCAGCAAAAGGAAATTGTTTCAGCCTTTGCATTTTCCTGAAAGCATGTGTGAGGAAGCAAGACAGAAAGGAAAGAAATCATCTGTGGCGACATAAGATAAAACGTTATTACATGTACTTCAAACCCAGTCATCCTGATCACTAATTATAATCATCACAAAATTCACACTTGAAACCCTTGCCTGAGATATATCAAAGTGCCTGAGGTAATTCATATAACAGCAAAATAAAGAAAAACAAATAAAAAAAAGCTTCATTGCTATTGTTCCAATATGTTTGATGAAACTCTCTTTAAATTAAACTGATCAAACGTTAACAAAACTTTGTGCAGCTAATTCCCATTTCTTCCGATTCTCATTGTGCCAAAAAACCCAACAACAACGAAAAACATAAATGGAATTCTGTTCCGCATTAATTGAGACAATGAGAGTTCCTTACGTATTTCTTCAAAGATTGTTGAATTATGTACAAGACCACTGAAAACACCAACAAACGCCAACCATTACATTACATTGTTTTATACAAACACTCACACACACACACACACGAGAAATTTCAATCAACAAACTGATCACATGTCAGTTCGCCATCCGCTCACAGAGACAGACAAAAACCGTACAACAATTATTATAAATATGTGGCGGCAATATACAACAAAGCATCACAAGCAAACAAACCATTTTTTTTCTCCAACGCACAATGTTGTCATTCTCACATAACACAATGTTGTGGAACATGTTGCACTCCTATTTACATAAATGCTTCACAACCGACTGGTTCAAAAGAAGACAACCCATGATGAATAAGTTTAAGCATTGGGATAATTCAAGATGGATTGTGAGAAAAAGATAATGATTATCATTTCAGCCAACAAAAGTATACCATGGAATATAGCCGTGGTAAGGCAACATTTCTAATGTGCCTAAACAGGTGAACATTCTATGTGTGTGATTCTATCTTCTGTTTGTTACAGTGTAGAGGTATTCTGCTTCACTACGCCATCAGCGTGATTCTATCTTCTGTTTGTCACAGTGTAGAGGTATTCTGCTTCACTACGCCATCAGTGTGATTCTATCTTCTGTTTGTCTTTGTTACAGTGTAGAGGTATTCTGCTTCACTACGCCATCAGTGTGATTCTATCTTCTGTTTGTCTTTGTCACAGTGTAGAGGTATTCTGTTTCACTACGCCATCAGTGTGATTCTATCTTCTGTTTGTCTTTGTCACAGTGTAGAGGTATTCTGTTTCACTACGCCATCAGTGTGATTCTATCTTCTGTTTGTTACAGTGTAGAGGTATTCTGTTTCACTACGCCATCAGTGTGATTCTATCTTCTGTTTGTCTTTGTCACAGTGTAGAGGTATTCTGTTTCACTACGCCATCAGTGTGATTCTATCTTCTGTTTGTTACAGTGTAGAGGTATTCTGTTTCACTACACCATCAGTGTGATTCTATCTTCTGTTTGTCTTTGTCACAGTGTAGAGGTATTCTGTTTCACTACGCCATCAGTGTGATTCTATCTTCTGTTTGTTACAGTGTAGAGGTATTCTGTTTCACTACGCCATCAGTGTGATTCTATCTTCTGTTTGTCTTTGTCACAGTGTAGAGGTATTCTGTTTCACTACGCCATCAGTGTGATTCTATCTTCTGTTTGTTACAGTGTAGAGGTATTCTGTTTCACTACGCCATCAGTGTGATTCTATCTTCTGTTTGTCTTTGTCACAGTGTAGAGGTATTCTGTTTCACTACGCCATCAGTGTGATTCTATCTTCTGTTTGTCTTTGTCACAGTGTAGAGGTATTCTGTTTCACTACGCCATCAGTGTGATTCTATCTTCTGTTTGTCTTTGTCACAGTGTAGAGGTATTCTGCTTCACTACGCCATCAGTGTGATTCTATCTTCTGTTTGTCTTTGTCACAGTGTAGAGGTATTCTGCTTCACTACGCCATCAGCGTGATTCTATCTTCTGTTTGTTACAGTGTAGAGGTATTCTGCTTCACTACGCCATCAGTGTGATTCTATCTTCTGTTTGTTACAGTGTAGAGGTATTCTGTTTCACTACGCCATCAGTGTGAATTCTAGCTTCTGTTTGTCACAGTGTAGAGGTATTCTGTTTCACTACGCCATCAGTGTGAATTCTATCTTCTGTTTGTCTTTGTCACAGTGTAGATGTGTTCTGCTTCACTACGCCATCAGTGTGATTCTATCTTCCAAATCAGGGGGTCAAATCAATGCAAAAACAAATACTCTCTAGATTTTAAGGGGGTCTCTCTGTACAATGTTTTAACATGTTCTGAAAAAATGTGCCACGCTTTGTGAAGTACTGGTCTGAAAGCTGGTGTGTCAGATGGAGGCTATGAGCGTCATAGATGCACATAGGTGCGTCAGAATGAACACTGGTCAGGAACAACTACTTTTGCTTCCTTTCCTTTCTAACGAAGTCATTACATCCCATTTCTCTGTCCTTAGTTGTAGGTAATTTTGTTTTCAATGATCCACTAATTTACCTCAGCTTTATCATCAGTCAGATCATTACAAACTTGATTGGCTGTTATGCCAATTATCGTCTTCAGACTTCTTTAAAAAAACAAAAGAAGGGATGTTGTCACTTGAATACAAATGTACCAATTAAATGCAACAATGTCGGAGTTACAATTTTGTTTTACAACACCAAAAATTAGCAACAACAAGTTACATTCAAAAGAAAAAAGACGAAATGAAGTCAACAAGAGTTGGCGAGAAATAACGGACAAATATGGACACAGTCAAAACACCTCACACTGCTGCTTCCAAATGTACATAGTCTAGAGTAGTGAGAAATGCAAAAAAAATCAATAATTAAATAATATTTTCAGACAATGTGTGGTCTATTTGTCAGGAACGTCTCTGGATGGGACACACACACATGCATGCATGCGCACCCTCCCCCCCCCCCCCCTAAAAAAAAGAAACGATATAAGATATATCAATAACCACAGGCGTTTTTTGAATAAACTGGGACACAATTTTCATCTGTGCTTTATCAAATGGTGACCTGTTATTTATAACCTCTTGCAACAAATAATATAACATCTTGATGAAAAGAATAACAAGAATTTAAGTGACCTCAAAAATGATATAAAATGTCTGTACTGGTACCTCCTTAAAGCAGAACTGCGTTTTATTGATCTATGAATGAAAAGTAATAATGTCCTCGAAAATGTACAGAAAAGAAACAATTCCTGATGCGTGCATGGAAAATAATATCTTTTAATAACCATGTTTACGACAACATTGTTTCTAATTGGAAAAACGTCCCCATGTCCTCTGATTGGCTGATGAAATTATTCATGCTTGCTGATTGGTGCATGAAAGGTCAGTTTATTTCTTTAGCATGACTGTTGACTGTTAACCTGTTTCTTTGCTACAACAAACCAAATGATAGCGGTCCATTTCTTGCACCCCTGAAGCAAACCTCAGGACATCATGATTGAATCATGGGCTCTTCACTGCTACATAGCCATCGAGGAATGATCGATTTAAAGTCACATTAATAAATTAAAAAGATATTTTAAAGCACAGGCACGTGAAAAGGGTTTGACTACTTCCTTACAAAACCGCACATCATTGAGTAAACTAAAGCAGAACTAAAGGATGATGTTTGTCAAGAAACAACCTTGAGTCAAATGCAACCGTTCCAGTTGACATGAACATTTGTAATGATCATTTTGACTTGATTGATATTCTGACAGTATTTGTTCTGCTGGAAAAAACAAACTGAAAAAAAAAGAATCCAACTTTTCCCTTGTATGCAAATATTTTACAGATTGGTTCAAATATTACATTCAAACTGATTTTACATTGTCCCTGATATCAAACATCAAACTCATCATTTAATTACATCATCTTCCTAAAAATAAAAAAACCCAAGATTGAAGAATGAGACCCAAACGCTTTGCACAGGAGAAAATCCTACAATACATGTAGTCTACCCATTTCATCAAAGATAGCGACACCAATCATTAAGAAGAAGTAGACATTCCTTTAAGAACAAGCCATGAATATGTCAGATTCCGAAAACTCTCCAAATTAGAATGACAACAAACAACAACAACAACAAAAAGCTTAAAAATAAGACACAACAGAGACACTTATGAAAGGGTAGACGGCAGGCATGAAATGGCCCCAAAATAAGCATTTTGTACAGAACATGATTTTGATGATTTCAGTTTTTATCATTACTGCACAAAAAGGTGAAACAATTTTTTCCCCACTAATTCTACATCAGCTGCCACATATAAGTTGACATGATCATGTATACTTCTGACACTGTGAGTACGTGTCAGACCCAAAAGAGACAAATGCTATTGCTAAGAAAACCCTGTGTATCAGTCAACAAGTTTGGTATTGCCAGCGCAGAGCAAGGAGAAAACCAACAACAAAAGAACACTAAACATGCGGACAATGTTCATGGAAGAGAGTAAGAGAGAGACAGAGGCGAGGATAAGAGAAAGAGAGACAAAGAAAGAGAGACAGAGAAAGAGAGAAGAAACCTGTGATCTACATATAGAACGTTCATCTGCCACAAATAATTCCGCATTAACAAATATATACCATTGGATAGTGTTATACCTGATCGAGATACTTTGGTTCAAAATCACTTACGTAGGTTTATCAAATAGTTAAAATCGAAACAAATTGATTTCAGTTTTGTTCCTTACATAATTTTTAAAAAAAGAGGCGAAATCATGTGTGCTGCATCATTAAAATGCTATGTGCCACATCACAAACGAAATATTTTCAAACAATTGAATCACTGCAAAAATAGATTACATTGACACAGAATCAGAATATCAGATGGAAAAAAAAAGAAAAGACATAGAGATTCATTCACACCAGCTGTTTCACTGTTGCTTAACGCACAAGTTTACACCGCACATACAGAACATGCTTCCCACAAGCAGGCACCACTGCCATCTATGGCAACAGAAAAGTTTTGTTTAATTTGTACACATCCAACTTTGATTCGCTAACGCACAATCCCAAGAGAGAGGACACTTATTAAGTCTACAAGGCAGTTCGCACAATTTCTGAACTTGCTCATATTGCAGCTAAGTCATATAGATATCATATTTACAAACAAGTCACATAGAATAATATTATTATTATTACACACAAGAGCTTGCTAAAGACAGGGAGTCATTAGAACCCGTCACAGCACACCAGCGGACATCAATATATGGGGCCTTCTTTCTTTATCTATTTTTCCAAATATATACAAACGATGAGGGGGAAAAGCTGACGGTATAATATGTGCATGTCCTCACGAAGCACTATGCACATTTTCCCTCATAATTACATACACATTCTCTACAAAACAAAATGCACATTCTTCACTGGCAATATGCGTCTCTCACAACTTAGGTATCATTTAATAATATGCACTTTCTAACAAACCATGTGCACACTTTCTCTCACAAACAATGTGCTGGTTTTCTCACAAACAACAGGCACACTTTCTCACAAACGATAAACACCCCTCCTCACAAACAATGTGCTGGTTTTCTCACAAAACAACAGGCACACTTTCTCACAAACGATAAACACACCTCCTCACAAACAATGTGCTGGTTTTCTCACAAAACAACAGGCACACTTTCTCACAAACGATAAACACACCTCCTCACAAACAATGTGCTGGTTTTCTCACAAAACAACAGGCACACTTTCTCGATAAACACACCTCCTCACAAACAATGTGCTGGTTTTCTCACAAAACAACAGGCACACTTTCTCACACATGATAAACACACCTCCTCACATACAATGCACAAACAAACCATTGGCACACTTGTTAAAAATGTGCAGCTTCTTGAACAGAATTCCACATAATGCTATGCTTTTTTATGCTCCTTTTTCTCACAAGCAAAATGTGCATACAGACAACAGAGTTCTTCCAACACAGCTTTGTCTTGCACTGTTGTGATACTTTTCCCTAGGGATTTCCTCTCTCCTCTGTTCCTTTCTTTGCAGAACTAACTGTATGCTGTAATATGT
Organism: Phymorhynchus buccinoides; assembly: GCA_017654935.2. Lineage (NCBI taxonomy): Eukaryota > Metazoa > Mollusca > Gastropoda > Neogastropoda > Raphitomidae > Phymorhynchus > Phymorhynchus buccinoides. The sequence goes on from CM065703.1 coordinate 27,492,577, forward strand.
TGGCAACAATTCACTTCCTCCATCAATCTCACTTTACTGATTGTCATTATTTTTGGGTCATATTTTCATTTCTTTCTTCTTTTTGTCAGATTTTAGTATTGTCTTTCTTCAAGGTTTTTATTCTTTTCTTTACTTGTTCACTTAGGTGATTCTAACTGAAAAGTATGTTTCACCACTGTGATATGCTGGTCAATCAAATATTACCTCAATACATTTGCTCCCTGTATTTCCCTCTCTCTTCCCCTATCATTTAAACACTTTCCCAGTTCTGTGAGTTACCTCTCTCCTTTACTCTGTGAACACACATCAATCAAGTGATATGGTAATGGATACTTTTGGGACCAACTGAAAAATCTTCCAGTCTTCAGCTGTGATATGATAGATCAGCAACATTGTCATTAAAGCTATATTCTGTCACCAGATTTAAAAATAATCCTCTCTTTACAATTTGTTTTTACAGCAGTGAAACTATTTTGGTTTCCAAGTTTGCACAATGTTAAAGAAAAAGTGGTGAAATGAATATCTATGCTAAGTTCTGTGCTATAGCCATGTAATGGCACACATGTATACACCTTGACCACAGGAAATCAACATAAATCCCCTTCTCGTACAACACAATGGCTATTGACGATTAAACATACAAGACTGATAACTTTCCTCAATATTATTTCAGCTTGCAAGAAAAAATAAAATGAATCCATGTCGTCACTGAATAAAATTGTTTCAAATGATGTGTCATTGATTTCCAATTAGTACTATGGTATATAACGTAAACAGAACTTCCTGACAAGCTTTACAGCCTGTACTTGTTTGTCTCAGCTGCTCGTGATACCAAAGCAGGAATTAACGAAGCACCAACAGAACCTACAGCACATAAGCAACATCTTCTTGGACAAAAACCCTGAACCTTGTGTATTAATTCGGAGCAATTCAACATCAAACACTCCCAATTTGGTCAACAGTGTCTCGACTCCAATGCTATGCTAAAATCCACAATTAAAACAAACAAATCTTCATTCATTCTCAACAACAGCACAGCCAAATGAAAACTAAAGGATCCTTCTGTCTCCATGTCAATTATCAGTACAAGCACAGCCAATCAGAGCAAAGCTTCCTAATTTGACATCCACATCGACGCAGCGAATCAAAAAAGTAATCTCCACATCAGCCAACCAATCATAAAAAGGGAATGTTGGATTCAGTCCAGTTTGTCTTGTCACCGCAGCTCTCTCTAAACGTCAACTGGGAAGAGTTGTCTCTCTTGATACATTGTCCGGGAAGAGTTGTCTCTCTTGTTACATTGTCCGGGAAGAGCTGTCTCTCTTGATGCATTGTCCGGGAAGAGTTGTCTCTCTTGATACATTGTCTGGGAAGAGTTGTCTCTCACAAAAGTCGTCCGGGAAGTTCTCTCACAAAACGTCGTCCGGGAAGAGTTGCTTCCACTTGGTGAGGAACAGTCTGTTGAGGTTGTGTCCAGCCTGTCCCACCTCCGAGTCATCCTCGTTGAACGTCTCACAGTTGGCCCAGATCAGTTTGAGGTCAGAAGCCAGCTCACTGCGGTCCTTGTACCTGTAACAGTGTTTCACATTAGTCTAATGCATTAGGCATAAAACAACAGACAAAACACCTTATAGGGTTCCTGAATTTGTTCCTCTCATAAGGGCTATGTTCACCCCTTGTTTAGTTTTAAGGGCTATGTTCACCCCTTGTTTAGTTTTAAGGGCTATGTTCACCCCTTGTTTAGTTTTAAGGGCTATGTTCACCCCCTGTTTAGTTTTAAGGGCTATGTTCACCCCCTGTTTAGTTTTAAGGGCTATGTTCACCCCTTGTTTAGTTTTAAGGGCTATGTTCACCCCTTGTTTAGTTTTAAGGGCTATGTTCACCCCTTGTTTAGTTTTAAGGGCTATGTTCACCCCTTGTTTAGTTTTAAGGGCTATGTTCACCCCCTGTTTAGTTTTAAGGGCTATGTTCACCCCCTGTTTAGTTTTAAGGGCTATGTTCACCCCCTGTTTAGTTTTAAGGGCTATGTTCACCCCTTGTTTAGTTTTAAGGGCTATGTTCACCCCTTGTTTAGTTTTAAGGGCTATGTTCACCCCTTGTTTAGTTTTAAGGGCTATGTTCACCCCCTGTTTAGTTTTAAGGGCTATGTTCACCCCCTGTTTAGTTTTAAGGGCTATGTTCACCCCCTGTTTAGTTTTAAGGGCTATGTTCACCCCCTGTTTAGTTTTAAGGGCTATGTTCACCCCCTGTTTAGTTTTAAGGGGTCAAAACAAAAACATGTGAAAAACCTACTGTACTTTCTGCGCAACGCACTTATAAGAGACATGCTTTAAAGCGCCACGTTGATCAAAGGAATGTCAAGTATATGATGCTGAGAAAATGACATACCAATGAGCGGTGGACTTTCGATGATTCTTTCTGCACGATCTTCTAGATTATAGATCTAGCCTAATGACTCCAGCTTGTGTCAGTAGCCTAGATATGCCTAGCACACGATTGAAACACAAGCTATGTCGTTAGTTTACTGAAAAGCAACGGCTGTGTTAACTTGCGATCCTTGTACCTAAAAGACAGTGTTTGACCGTATTCTAAAGCATTAAAATAACAACAAACAACAAACCCTACAGAGTTAATGAACGTTTCACATGACAGTTGTCCCAGCTTCACAGTTGTCCCAGACCAACTTGAGGTCAGAGGCCACCTCACAGCAATCGTTAGACTGGAAGACAAGTTAGGGTTTGACGTTATTCTACTGCATTACACTGTGTCACAGGTGACAGTGACGTTATTCTACTGCATTACACTGTGTCACAGGTGACAGTGACGTTATTCTACTGCATTACACTGTGTCACAGGTGACAGTGACGTTATTCTACTGCATTACACTGTGTCACAGGTGACAGTGATGTTATTCTACTGCATTACACTGTGTGTCACAGGTGACAGTGACGTTATTCTACTGCATTACACTGTGTGTCACAGGTGACAGTGACGTTATTCTACTGCATTACACTGTGTCACAGGTGACAGTGACGTTATTCTACTGCATTACACTGTGTGTCACAGGTGACAGTGATGTTATTCTACTGCATTACACTGTGTGTCACAGGTGACAGTGACGTTATTCTACTGCATTACACTGTGTCACAGGTGACAGTGACGTTATTCTACTGCATTACACTGTGTGTCACAGGTGACAGTGATGTTATTCTACTGCATTACACTGTGTGTCACAGGTGACAGTGACGTTATTCTACTGCATTACACTGTGTGTCACAGGTGACAGTGATGTTATTCTAATGCATTACACTGTGTCACAGGTGACAGTGACGTTATTCTACTGCATTACATTGTGTGTCACAGGTGACAGTGATGTTATTCTACTGCATTACACTGTGTGTCACAGGTGACAGTGATGTTATTCTACTGCATTACACTGTGTGTCACAGGTGACAGTGATGTTATTCTACTGCATTACACTGTGTGTCACAGGTGACAGTGACGTTATTCTACGGCATTACACTGTGTGTCACAGGTGACAGTGACGTTATTCTACTGCATTACACTGTGTGTCACAGGTGACAGTGATGTTATTCTAATGCATTACACTGTGTCACAGGTGACAGTGATGTTATTCTACTGCATTACACTGTGTGTCACAGGTGACAGTGACGTTATTCTACTGCATTACACAGGTGACAGTGTGCATTACACTGTGTCACAGGTGACAGTGACGTTATTCTACTGCATTACATGTGTGTCACAGGTGACAGTGACGTTATTCTACTGCATTACACTGTGTGTCACAGGTGACAGTGATGTTATTCTACGGCATTACACTGTGTGTCACAGGTGACAGTGATGTTATTCTACGGCATTACACTGTGTGTCACAGGTGACAGTGATGTTATTCTAATGCATTACACTGTGTGTCACAGGTGACAGTGATGTTATTCTACGGCATTACATTGTGTGTCACAGGTGACAGTGATGTTATTCTACTGCATTACATTGTGTGTCACAGGTGACAGTGACGTTATTCTACTGCATTACACTGTGTGTCGCAGTCTGTCTTTCCAACTATGACTGCCAGATAGCACAGGGGGCAGCTCCAATTCTGCACAGCTGGGATAGAATTTGTTTACAGTGGAGATGCCTTGCCCAGGGTATATCCCAACTCTTTCAGCCAAAGGGATTTGAGGACAGCTGGCATTGGGCTAGGTCTCTGAAGGCCAACCAATCCCTTTGGCTGTGGCACTAAGAGCAGCGTAAATGCCCCCTAGTTTGAGTGTCAGAGTCTTCCACACAACGCTAAGTAAAAAAATCTGAATATATCAGCTCTCACTATACCATTTTCCCATACTACAGGCCAATGTCTACCTACGATAAAAGTGATTTGAGTTTAAGGCTTGAGGGAGAGGAACTACACACCACTTAATGGTCCTTCTAAACTTGAGGCAATTGTACTCACACGTTGTCCCTAAGTTTGTGCCTCATGGTGCTAAAGTCCATGGGCTGTTGGATGGATCGTATTTTTTGGACTATAAGGCGATGCTTTTTTCTTAGACAGAACCCCCTGCGCTTCATAATATGACTAATAATATAGTAAGAAAGCATAGGAACAAAATCTGAATTTGGTGTAAAATTTGGGGGGCGCGCCTTATAATAAGGTGTTTTATAGTATGAAAAATAAGGTAGAAGTACTTTCTGTACAAGGGGAACTGCTTGTTGCTGACTGATCTGTTACAATCTACCTAAACAGCACTACACTCTCACACAGCTCTACACTGAGCTGTGCTCAGTCTGAGCTTCATGGTGGTGAAGTCCATGGGCTGCTTGATGTACTTTCTGCAGGAGAGGAACTGCTTGTTGCTGACTGAGCTGCTACAATATACCTAAACAGCAGTACACTCAGACAATACTCTGCCTACTGACCCGTTGTCCCTCAGTCTGTGCTTGATGGTGGTGAAGTCCATGGGCTGCTTGATGTACTTTCTGTAGGAGGGGAACTGCTTGTTGCTCACTGGCCTCAGGAACGGCCACCCATCTTCATGCGCTTCCAGGTCCAACAACAGTTGCCTGACAAACAAACAAAATACATCATCAACATGAAATTCAGACAGAGACCACTGCCCCAAACTTGAATTCAGGCACACAGCGTGAAGAGAAACAGCTATGCCCATGTCCTCGCTCTCCTGACACTATTGTCAGAACTCTACCACTGTCAGTGGCTGTCCCCGCTCTCCTTACACTACTGTCAGTACTCTACCACTGTCAGTGGCTGTCCCCGCTCTCCTTACACTACTGTCAGTACTCTACCACTGTCAGTGGCTGTCCCCGCTCTCCTTACACTATTGTCAGAACTCTACCACTGTCAGTGGCTGTCCCCGCTCTCCTTACACTACTGTCAGTACTCTACCACTACAGTGGCTGTCCCTGCTCTCCTTACACTACTGTCAGTACTCTACAACTACAGTGGCTGTCCCCGCTCTCCTGACACTATTGTCAGAACTCTACCACTGTCAGTGGCTGTCCCCGCTCTCCTTACACTATTGTCAGTACTCTACCACTACAGTGGCTGTCCCCGCTCTCCTTACAATATTGTCAGTACTCTACCACTACAGTGGCTGTCCCCGCTCTCCTTACACTACTGTCAGTACTCTACAACTACAGTGGCTGTCCCCGCTCTCCTGACACTATTGTCAGAACTCTACCACTGTCAGTGGCTGTCCCCGCTCTCCTTACACTATTGTCAGTACTCTACCACTACAGTGGCTGTCCCCGCTCTCCTTACACTACTGTCAGTACTCTACAACTACAGTGGCTGTCCCCGCTCTCCTTACAATATTGTCAGTACTCTACCACTACAGTGGCTGTCCCCGCTCTCCTTACACTATTGTCAGTACTCTACCACTACAGTGGCTGTCCCCGCTCTCCTTACACTACTGTCAGTACTCTACCACTACAGTGGCTGTCCCTGCTCTCCTTACACTACTGTCAGTACTCTACAACTACAGTGGCTGTCCCCACTCTCCTTACACTATTGTCAGTACTCTACCACTACAGTGGCTGTCCCCGCTCTCCTTACACTACTGTCAGTACTCTACCACTACAGTGGCTGTCCCTGCTCTCCTTACACTACTGTCAGTACTCTACCACTGTCAGTGGCTGTCCCCGCTCTCCTTACAATATTGTCAGTACTCTACCACTACAGTGGCTGTCCCCGCTCTCCTTACAATATTGTCAGTACTCTACCACTACAGTGGCTGTCCCCGCTCTCCTTACAATATTGTCAGTACTCTACCACTACAGTGGCTGTCCCCGCTCTCCTTACACTACTGTCAGTACTCTACCACTGTCAGTGGCTGTCCCCGCTCTCCTTACACTATTGTCAGTACTCTACCACTACAGTGGCTGTCCCCGCTCTCCTTACACTACTGTCAGTACTCTACCACTGTCAGTGGCTGTCCCCGCTCTCCTTACAATATTGTCAGTACTCTACCACTACAGTGGCTGTCCCCGCTCTCCTTACACTATTGTTAGTATTCTACCACTGTCAGTGGCTGTCCCCGCTCTCCTTACAATATTGTCAGTACTCTACCACTACAGTGGCTGTCCCCGCTCTCCTTACAATATTGTCAGTACTCTATCACTACAGTGGCTGTCCCCGCTCTCCTTACACTACTGTCAGTACTCTACCACTACAGTGGCTGTCCCCGCTCTCCTTACACTACTGTCAGTACTCTGCCATTACAGTGGCTGTCCCTGCTCTCCTTACAATATTGTTAGTACTCTGCCATTACAGTGGCTGTCCCTGCTCTCCTTACAATATTGTTAGTACTCTGCCATTACAGTGGCTGTCCCTGCTCTCCTTACACTACTGTCAGTACTCTACCACTACAGTGGCTGTCCCCGCTCTCCTTACACTATTGTTAGTACTCTGCCATTACAGTGGCTGTCCCTGCTCTCCTCAGAGCTTAATCTAGGATTTCTGAAAAAGGGGGGCAGTCCCCCCCCCCCCCTCAAATCAAAAAAAGGGGGGCACTCCCCTCTATCCAACCCCACATCACATACATAAGAACCAGTACCTCCCCCACCCTCGTACACAGACTTTAACACCTCAGTCATCCCTGTCTCAATCCATGGATTCTATATTAACAATGTAAATTAAAATACCAGTATGACTAATAGTCTACCCAAACCGTCACAGCTGTGCCAACTGAATTAAAAAAAAGAAAAAAAAAAGAAGAAAAGACGCTTGAGAGGCCGCAAGGCCTAGTCATCTTAATTAACCTGACCTAGTGTCCATGCTCAATCTTCGTCAGCCACAGCCACTTTTTCAACCAGTCATTTTGGAACCGATGTTCCTTTGCACTGCCACTGTTGTCATTCTTTTCCGACGTTTTAGATGTAGAAGCCTTTTCTTCGAGGTCTTCACACTCGCTTGGAACAGGATTTTTTTTTTTAACTTTGTCTCCGCGAAAATCAAAATCAAACAGGGTCCCTGCCTGCTTCATTTTGAAGAACATTCAAGATGGCGGCCGAAACTCTCGCAACTTCCTGTCTGTAGAACGAGAAGAACGCGATTGGTTGATTAACACTAACATTTTGTCAAGAACTAATGAAATGTCGAGAAATCCTTCACTCCTGCTCGATATTTTCAGTTTGTCCAGACGACGGGTTTAGCAGATGACGAAGGTCTTCCCGCATCGATCTGTAAAAACTGCGGGCCGTTCTACAAATGTGCGGGACTCGGCCCGCTCCCCGCGCCGATTATCGCGGGAAGGAACAAAATTTCGGGGGATTTTACCAATCCCGCGCTCTAGATTAAGCTGTCTCCCTTCAATATTGTCAGTACTCTACCACTACAGTGGCTGTCCCCGCTCTCCTTACACTATTGCCAGTACTCTACCACTACAGTGGCTGTCCCCGCTCTCCTGTCAATCTGGTTACGTCAATCTTACAATCTTATCACGTTTCCTTTTCTACCACGACCTGGCTATGCGGCTTTTGAGCATGTTCAAAATAAGCGTAGCAAGATCGCAGCCTGCCACGCTCACCATGCTCTTACTACAGACAATGGTACGCTATGCCACGAACATGCCACATTCTATTCTAAAACAAAAACCAACATGCAAGCAAAGCTGCATCCCTCTAAAACTTACCCCCCACCCCCTCCACCTTTGTACCCCCCGTTTCCCCCGACCCCCCAACTTACGCGCAGAGCACCATGTCGGGACGCCTGCTGGTGGGGTCCAGGAGCGCCGCCTCTTCCTCCTTCTTCCTCTTGCTCTTCTTCTCCTTCGGCTTCTTCTCCTTCGGCTCCGCCTTCTCCTTCTCTTCCGCTTTCTTCTTCGGCTTCTCCGGCTTTTTCTTCTCCTCTTTTGCTTTCTCCTCCTTCTTCTTCTCTTCCTTGGCTGGTTTTTCCTTCTTTTCCTTGCTGGGGGCTTCTTTTTTCTTTTTCTCAGGGGAGGAAGCGGGTGAGTCTGTTGTTGTCGTTGCAGTTTCTGACCCTCGTCGATCTCTGAAGGTGGATGAAGTGCTGTCTTTGCGGTCGCGGCTGGTGGAGGTGGAGGCTGCAGTGGTTTGGGCCGATGGCGGCGGCTCCTTCCTCTTCCTCTTGCAGCTCTTTTTGCTCTGGACACAATTAAGGCAAGGGCTTATGTCACACACACAACACCAGCCAGTCAACAAATGAGGGGGGAAATGGAGTAAACACTGTCAGTAATCTTAGCTCCACCTACCCCCTGTGGGAATACCGGGGGGTCTCTTGCATAAATAGTTCCACCTTCTGGAAGTTCTGTGCTTGTAACTTCCTCTAATCTGACTCTCTCTTTGACTCTGCCTTTTCCCTCTGCTTACTGTCATCTACTATCTTTCTGCCTTACCGGTCCATTCTCCTGCCTTTTTTCATGAGACACTTTCAAAAAGATTTCCTCCAGCCGAAATCAGACTTGCTGGGCCTAACTATTTCTTAGTTAGGCGCATGACGCATTTGCACTCATAATTGACAGGAAACTGTCTGAGTGATCGAAGAAGAAGAAGAAGCATAAGAAAGTTGCGTCACCAAAGTGTATGAAAACATCCATAGATATTAAAAAATTAAAAAAAGCATCAACAATAGATGATCTTCAGAAAAAACCGAGGGGAGACCACTACGTGAAAATGAGAGTAGTCTACCTCGACCGAATCAGTCAAACCATAACACTCATGGCATCGAAGAGTGAAACTAAAGAGCGAGTGAGCGACTTGCAAACATTTTTAAGAGAAAGAGGGGTGGTCACAATTAGCAACAAACTGATCGAACTTGCAGAGCTTCGCAAACTCGCAAAGAAATAAACATTGAGATTGACACAGATGGCTTGATAGAGAACAGATGCGAGGAACTCAAACTGAGTGTGTTTATTCAAACGCAAAAAGAGGCGACTGCAATAGGCTAATTAAGCGAGTATAACTTCCTGTTTGACCGACTGTCAAGCGAGATCATTTGCACACACCATCAGATTACTTCCCTTCATTATTTGCGAACAATTCCTATTCCATCTTTACTATAAGCCAGGGGGGCCTCTCCTTGGCTACTTCAGAGCAAGCTACTTAAACAGGACAATTACTTTAACTTCATCTTTGATATTTCAAAGTCTTTTCCACAAGGATTATGGAACTATTGGCTACTGCAAAGAACACCTTTTGCAAGAGTGAATGCCCTTGGTGGGTGGGGGAAGATGGTTCAGCACTGACCAAACAAGGGCATAACTCTCGCCAATAACCCTATTTGAGGCCACTAAATGGCTGCCTTTCGCAAGAATGAATGCCCTTGTCAGCACTGACCAACAAGGGATTCACTCTCACTGTCAAGGGTATTAATAACCCTAGCTGCAGAGGCCAATACTGTCCCAAAAAATAAATGCATACCAGTACATTTTTAAGAAGAAAATTTATGTAACAATTTCTTTTGCTTAAAAAATGTTCAATCAAATTTTATTTTTTCAAATTCATTCTAGTTTGGTTACATCCTTCCAGCACTTCGACATCCAACGTGAAGAAATTAAAAAGTATGTATTTCTTTCTTTTGACAGTATATCATTTTCGGTTATTGACAAATGACTAAAAAGCAACATTTCATAGAATGTGATCAACATTTCCTTTGATCTTGTCTGTTTTTACTACAGCAAACATGTTTGTCTTTCTCCATCTCCCACTCTTCTTTCTTTCTGTCTGATTGTTGGTAAAAACATGGAAGACAAAAATTTTCATCCAGAAAAGAAAGAAGCAAAGAAAAAGGAGGAGAAAAGTAGAAGAGAAAACCCCCCAACATTGAGACGAATATGTCCAGTTTGTGGTGAGCTGTGATTGAAAGAGTTTCTGAGTTGCAAAGGGTTTGAGTAATAATGTCAGCTTTGTGGCCAAACAGTTGCAGCTTCATAGTGATGTTCAAGGGAGGAACAAGAGCAAAGGAAACACAGTGCAGCTTCATAGTGATGTTCAAGGGAGGAACAAGAGCAAAGGAAACACAGTGCAGCTTCATAGTGATGTTCAAGGGAGGAACAAGAGCAAAGGAAACACAGTGCAGCTTCATAGTGATGTTCAAGGGAGGAACAAGAGCAAAGGAAACACAGTGCAGCTTCATAGTGATGTTCAAGGGAGGAACAAGAGCAAAGGAAACACAGTGCAGCTTCATAGTGATGTTCAAGGGAGGAACAAGAGCAAAGGAAACACAGTGCAGCTTCATAGTGATGTTCAAGGGAGGAACAAGAGCAAAGGAAACACAGTGCAGCTTCATAGTGATGTTCAAGGGAGGAACAAGAGCAAAGGAAACACAGTGCAGCTTCATAGTGATGTTCAAGGGAGGAACAAGAGCAAAGGAAACACAGTGCAGCTTCATAGTGATGTTCAAGGGAGGAACAAGAGCAAAGGAAACACAGTGCAGCTTCATAGTGATGTTCAAGGGAGGAACAAGAGCAAAGGAAACACAGTGCAGCTTCATAGTGATGTTCAAGGGAGGGACAAGGGAGGAACAAGAGCAAAGGAAACACAGTGCAGCTTCATAGTGATGTTCAAGGGAGGAACAAGAGCAAAGGAAACACAGTGCTCACTCACCTTGGTCTGAGTACAGATGGCACACTGCCATTTCTTCGGCATCCTGCAAGAAAAATTACAAAAAGACTGTTAGAAATTTGACTCTTAAAAGTAGAAAACAACAAAGGGGGTTGGGGGTGGGCATTGAACAAATCTTTAATGAAAACTGCAGAATGCTGGTTGATATGTAAGAAGCTATCAGAAACTGGATGTAACCAAAGGAAAAACAGAGCATAGGCACATTTAAACAATAGTAACTGGGATCACAAATCGGTTTTACATACAAAAAATCAGAAACAAGTTTTTATTTTATTTTTTTCATGTGGTTATAGTCTGCTAGTGCCCATCCTGCAGTGATTAACAAGATATTGCCCTGACGGACGAAAAAAAAGAACGAAATTAGCCAGGGTAAAACACACACACACGCATAGACACACAGAGAATAACCCCCACCTTGGTAGAGGGGGGTCCAGGCATTCGCAATGGATGGCTCGCGGACATCGCTCACACTCCACCATCCTCCCCCCCTGACCCCCGCACACGATGCAGTGCGATTTGCCGCTCACCTGAGAATACATTTACATAATTAATGACATTATTCATAACAGTAAAGACAGGTGAAAATCGCTCATTAACCATCGTCTTCCATCCCTGATACACACACACATAATGCATACTTTTCCATAATTCATGACAACAAAGGCACAGGTAAAAATTGCTCAAAATCCATCATCTTCCATACCTGGCATTCACACACAATGCAATAGGATTTCCAGCTCACCGATGAATACATTTGCATAATTAACGACAGTATCAATAACTGCACTGACAGATGAAAATTGATCACAATCCATCATTTTCCACACCACCCCCACCTCCACCCCCACAGACATTCACACATAATACAGTGGGATTTCTCGCTCACCTGTGAATGCATTTACATAATGTATAAAGAATTCACCTGAACAGTGTTTAGCATCATCATCAATGCTATTATCAACAAAAGAAAATAATCATATTCCACCCTCCTCTCTCCCTGACCCCCACACACGATGCAGTGGGACTTCCTGCTCACCTGAGAACACATTTGCATAATTAACAACATTGGTAATACTAGCAAAGACAGGTGAAAATCGCTCCCCGCACCTTCATCCCTCCCTGACACCACCAAGCAAATTGTTGCTCAGCTATTGCCGTTAGGTGAGGTAATCGTGCAGCTTAGTGTGTTGTGACAGACTGTGACTCTGGAATCAGGTGCACTGGTTCAGCTTAGTGTGTTGTGACAGACTGTGACTCTGGAATCAGGTGCACTGGTTCAGCTTAGTGTGTTGTGACAGACTGTGACTCTGGAATCAGGTGCACTGGTTCAGCTTAGTGTGTTGTGACAGACTGTGACTCTGGAATCAGGTGCACTGGTTCAGCTTAGTGTGTTGTGACGGACTGTGAATCAGGAGGCAGGTGCACTGGTTCAGCTCAGTGTGTTGTGACAGACTGTGAATCAGGAGGCAGGTGCACTGGTTCAGCTTAGTGTGTTGTGACAGACTGTGAATCAGGAGGCAGGTGCACTGGTTCAGCTTAGTGTGTTGTGACAGACTGTGAATCAGGAGGCAGGTGCACTGGTTCAGCTTAGTGTGTTGTGACAGACTGTGAATCAGGAGGCAGGTGCACTGGTTCAGCTTAGTGTGTTGTGACAGACTGTGAATCAGGAGGCAGGTGCACTGGTTCTTAGTGTCACGACCAAAGGGATTAGTTAGCCTGTGGGAACTTCCCCTATGTCAGCTGTCATTTTTTGACTGACAGTTGGGATGTACCCTGGGCAAGGTATCTTTTCAATGAGGACATTTTAGCCCAGCTCTACAGAATAGCAGCTGCCTCCTCTGCCATCAGGGCAGACAGACTGGCATTCACAGAATGTTCGGCAGAGTCGTAGTCTAGACACCCCCATCAATTTTCGCTATGCAAATGTTCAATGAGAAGCAACATTCTGCCGTTCTCAGGAAAGGGATAGAGTTAGGATCAGCCTAGCACTATTGTCTTGAAACTGAAAGAATCAGACTTTGAGATTATGAGGGGGGTGTCTAAACTGCAACTCATCAGAATGTTCCACACCTTACCTTGGACACACACTCGTAGCAGTACCAGTCTCCATCCGGAATGTCCTCCATCTTGGGCTGAACACAACACAGCACATATGTAATGTTACAATCCTCTATACACACCAACAAAATGGTTGAAGAAAAGGCAACAAGATCAAACAACAACAACAATCTATAATAAACATATTCTTGGTATTGATACTGAGGAATAACGACAAACTCAGAATAATAATGAAAAATTGAAGGTAGATTTGAAAGCTAAGTTACTTAACAGAAAGTAATTAAGTAGCCATCTTATGAAGAAAAAAAAAAAGACATGCTAAGTTACAGGAAGTTGTGTATTCATGAACTTAATATTTAAAAAAAAGAGAGGTTAACATTACAGCAATAATAATAATAATAATAATTAACATTACGCTTTACCTCAGAGCCCAAGTGCTTTAATCAATATTCATCAACAGATAACAAAAAACAACATTCAAGAGTGACACCAACCACCAACAGTAAGCACAACACACACACGACATGGAACACACACACACACACACACACACACACACACACACACACACAACACACAACACAATCTCGTTTGAAGTGCAACTGAGCCGCATGGATTGACCACATACACCAACATGCAGACACAAACACCCTCACACACAACGTACGCACGCAGACAGACACACACGCGTGCACACACACACACAACCAAACGCATACACACAAGCACACATGCGTGCACACACAACCCACAAAACCAAAATACACACAAGCACACAAGTCATGCTCACACACACACACACACACACACACACACACACACACACACACACACACACACACACACACACACACACACACACACACACACACACACACACACACACACGCACGCACAGAACCTCTTAAATCAATCTTCCCTCACGTGCACACAACGATAGACAACTGATCAAATATTTAGGGCGCAGCAGGAAAAAGATGGGTTTTAAGAGAGGTTTTGAATGAGGAGACTGAGTTGGAGTGTCGGAGAGGAGAAGGCAGAGAATTCCACAGAGATGGTGCTTGACAAGAAAAAGAACGTTGGCCAGCAGATTTGAGACGGATGGAGGGAATGGAAAGGAGACGAGAATCAGAAGACGAACGTAGTTGGCGAGCTGGGACATAGAGATGAAGAAGATCAGAGAGATACTGGGGAGCTTGATCATTCAGTGACTTGAAGGCAAGGAGGAGAATTTTGTAGTCAATACGTGATTGAACTGGGAGCCAATGTAGGGAACGAAGAACCGGAGTGATGTGATCGTACCTAGGGGTGAGACGAGCAGCATTATGCTGGACCCGCAAGTGAAATAACATCTCATGAAATAAGAAAGACATGGAAGACAAAACAAAATCTGTTTGAATGCATGCTGTATTTTTCAGACTATAAGGCACCCCTCAAATTTTACAGAAATTTCAGATTTTGTTATTACACTCTCTTACTATATTGTTAGTCCTATTATAAGGCGCAGGGGTCTCAGTCTGGGGGAAAAGTATCGTCTTATAATCCCAACAATATGGTAATCTACCCTACAAATGCACCCACCTTGAAGCAGTAGGTGTGGTAGCCTTTGTCACAGCCGTCACACAGCAACAGCTCCGCCTCATTGTCGTCCTTCATGCAAATCTGACACGTCTGTGACACAACACACATTATGCCAAATGTGACACGTCTGTGACATAACACATTATGCCAAATGTGACACGTCTTGACACAACACACATTATACCAAATGTGACACGTCTGTGACACACCACACATTATGCCAAATGTGACACATCTGTTGACACACCACACATTATGCCAAATGCGACATGTCTGTAACACAACACACATTATGCCAAATGTGACACGTCTGTTGACACAACACACATTATGCCAAGTGACATGTCTGTGACACAACACACATTATGCCAAATGTGACACGTCTGTTGACACACCACACATGGACACTTTATGCCACATCTGTCAACACAACACACATGGCCACTATGCCAAATATGACACGTCTGTCAACACAACACACATGGACACTTTATGCCACGTCTGTCAACACAACACACATGGACACTTTATGCCACATCTGTCAACACAACACACATGGACACTTTATGCCAAATACGACATGTCTGTCAACACAACACACATGGACACTTTATGTCACATCTGACACGTCTGTCAACACAACACACATGGACACTTTATGCCACGTCTGTCAACACAACACACATGGACACTTTATGCCACGTCTGTCAACACAACACACATGGACACTTTATGCCACATCTGACAACACAACACACATGGACACTTTATGCCACGTCTGACAACACAACACACATGGACACTTTATGCCACGTCTGTCAACACAACACACATGGACACTTTATGCCAAATATGACACGTCTGTCAACACAACACACATGGACACTTTATGCCACATCTGTCAACACAACACACATGGACACTTTATGTCACATCTGACACGTCTGTCAACACAACACACATGGACACTTTATGCCACGTCTGTCAACACAACACACATGGACACTTTATGCCACATCTGACAACACAACACACATGGACACTTTAAGCCACATCTGACAACACAACACACATGGACACTTTATGCCACATCTGATAACACAACACACATGGACACAACACACATGGACACTTTATGCCACATCTGACACGTCTATCGACACAACACACACATTGATTATGCCAAATCTGACAGGTCTGTCGACACAACACACGTGGGCACTTTACGCCACATCTGACACGTCTATCGACACAAAACACACATTGATTATGCCACATCTGACAGGTCTGTCGACACAACACACGTGGGC
This sequence comes from Phymorhynchus buccinoides, assembly GCA_017654935.2. Classification (NCBI taxonomy): domain Eukaryota; kingdom Metazoa; phylum Mollusca; class Gastropoda; order Neogastropoda; family Raphitomidae; genus Phymorhynchus; species Phymorhynchus buccinoides. Next base: position 27,508,641 of record CM065703.1, read on the forward strand.
ACTTTACGCCACATCTGACACGTCTATCGACACAAAACACACATTGATTATGCCACATCTGACAGGTCTGTCGACACAACACACGTGGGCACTTTATGCCACATCTGACAGGTCTGTCGACACAACACACGTGGGCACTTTATGCCACATCTGACACGTCTATCGACACAAAACACACATTGATTATGCCACATCTGACAGGTCTGTCGACACAACACACGTGGACACTTTATGCCACATCTGACAGGTCTGTCGACACAACACACGTGGGCACTTTATGCCACATCTGACACGTCTATCGACACAAAACACACATTGATTATGCCACATCTGACAGGTCTGTCGACACAAAACACGTGGACACTTTATGCCACATCTGACAGGTCTGTCGACACAACACACGTGGGCACTTTATGCCACATCTGACACGTCTATCGACACAACACACGTGGGCACATGATACCTGGGCTTGCAGGGAGAGAGTCTATCTAGTGCCATGAAGGAGACATAATGCACAGACAATATCCACTTCCATATAAGAGATAGCATTTATCAAAGATACCAGCAGATAAATTACTGTCTCCATACAAAGTTTGTGTTCACAAACATATAAGATGTACACCCCCACACACACAAGCACAAAAACACACACAAAAACCCCCTTCATTTCTTATCCATGATATTTGAAAATGACAAATATTTGTAAGTTTTTGTGAATGTTTGGTGTGTGTGTGTGTGTGTGTGTATGTGTGTGTGCATGCGCATGAGTGTGCGCGTTAATGCACATGCATGAGTGAATGAATGCATGCATGAAAGTGCAAATGCACATGCCTATCAACATTTAGTAACTTTGAATGAATCCAGCAACTAATTAGTAAATTAGCAATTCAATCAAGTTAGGCCATGATGGCAGGATTTAGCAAACAGTGGATTTCTCTTTATAAATAGAGAGAAAGCCAAGAAAACAAACAAGAACAGAGAAAGATATTACTGGTAAGCATACAAAACGGAAATATCAACGAGGCTGAAAAAGTGAGTTCCATGCCACCACTACCATCTCCTTAATCTACAACCCAACACAGATAAATAATAACAACCTTCCACCCACCACTTTCATAATGGATTTTTCCCAGGCGATTGAGTTGCCCAGCAGCTGGGTGCACAGATTGAGCTGGGCGGGGGTGACAGCAGTGCGCACAGCACGACGCCACAGCATCAGTCCCGGGGGAACATCCTCATTGTAATCAACAGGTGGCAGTTCACCCCCCACACCACCTCCACTCCCTGATCCGCCTCCTCCCTCCTCTTCCTCGTCCTGTGCGGCTTTGCTCTCATTGGTCGATTTCTCCGCTGACCTTGACTCTGATGAAGGTCGTTCAGTGCCCAGGGTGGCGAAGTTTAGTTGCACACTGAAATGGATGACAACATTTTTTTTTCTTAATCACAATTGTCATGTTGGTTTTTGAACTGAACAGATATTGTGGTGACAGAACTTACAGCAAGCAAACTCGCCTTGGCTTCAGCCTATGTCAGACCAACTGACATAGGCTAGAACACCAAGGCTACATCAGAATGTTATGCTCTGCATAGTTATGCAGGGATTGTCTTTAGCTATGACAAGCTCCTAGCATACCATTTAACAAAAAATTTTTTAAACCTTTTTAAATTTTTTATTTAACTTTTTTTTTCAACACATTTTATAATGAAATATAAAAAGGACAGAACGCAGACATACAAAAAATAAAAGAAAAGAAAAAAAAGAGAAAAAAAGACAAGAACTGATCAAATCAAATATCAAGAAAAGGAAATAAGCAGACCAGCAATCAAGACAAGAATGCATAATCAAGCATAAATGCACATATGTGACCCGTCACCACAAAATGAGTCATGGTGTCCCAGATGTCACTTTTGAGTTATTAACAAATTGTTATTTTGCATTAAAAAAGCTTTCCAACAAACCAAAATGTTTGTAAATCGGACTATTTGTTGCAAAGTTATGAAGATTTGAAATCGTATATTCAGGGAATCGGCGAAATGAAAAAATGCAACCGGAAAAATTCTAAATGTGTACAAAACAACCAGATCTTTCTAATATAAACACACTTTTAAGGCAGAAAGGATTGTTTTTGCACTTCAATACTTCTGTACATGGTAGATAAAGACCCATTGTTCAATAAAAAGTCAAAATCTGAGAATTGATGATTTGACCCCCTTCCACATAAAATTGTCCCTAGGGGACAAGTGAACTAGGGACAATGCAACTCATTTTGTGGTGACGGGTCACATATGCTAGCATGGGACAACCGCTCCTAGCATAACATCAGTCTCCAAAATCTCCAAAAGTTGGGAGCGTGGCTGTCCATGTGGTGGGGTAATAAAAAATGGTCACACACGTAATGTTATCATCAATAGATGGTGCATTTGTACCATAGTGTTCAAGTGCTTCGGCTGTTGGGATGATCCCTGGAGTCTTTTAGCCAGGGTAAGACAACAACAACAAAGCAAGCAAACTGAACAAAGAAGCCAAACATAAACAACACACCACCCCAAAATTGATTTTTCAATTTTCTGCGACAATAACTGACAATACAAACCAAAATTACTAGTCAATAAATATCATATACATGTATATGGGTCTCCAAGGACAAATGTGATTCACGCTTCGAGATCATGTGATCGAGTCGTGAGATTTTAACTGACGTGTGGCTGGCCCTTCACACATACACACAGAGCTGGACAGACCAACGTACACGGCTCGTTCCCATTCTAATGAAGTCCCGTTCTTATAGAACTGAACCAACAACAGCAACTCACTTCACCCTGTGGGGATACCGGGGGGTCTTTTGTATAAATAGCTCCCCCACCTTCTGGAAGTTCTGTACTTGTAACTTCCTCTAATCTGTCACTCTCTTTGACTCTGCCTTTTCCCTTTGCTTTCTGTCATCTACTATCTTTCCTGTCTTTTTTTCACAAAACACTTTTTCAAAAACATTTCCTCCAGCCGAAGTCGGACTTGCTGGGCCTAACTATTTTTTAGTTAGGCGCATTATGGTAGCACGACGCATATGCGCTCATATGACAGTAAACTGTGTGAGCGATCGACGAAGAAGAAGAAGAAGCTTCAACCCACTTGCGGATGAGGGGTGGCTTGAGGTAGCGCCTCTCCACGTTGCCCTCCAGCAGCAGCAGGCGGTGTCTGGCCACGTCCATGGGGAAGAACTGTGGAGGACGGGGCTCCGTCACCGACCGGTCCACCATCAGGATTTCAGGGTCCTCGCTGGCTCTCTGCGGCAACTTCCACACCTGCAAAACACCCCGAAACTTTTACTAACCACTGCCCGATAAAGCGTGATTGTTTATAGGGGGTTAGAAGTCAACGTTAAAGTCAACATGGCTCTCTGTAGCATCTTCCACACCTGCAAAACACACCGAAACATGTATCAACCACTGCCCGATAACGTGTGATTGTTTAAAGGAGTTAGAAATCAAAGACAACATGTTATTCTTCAATGGAACATTAAAAAAGCAAAGTATTGATTTCCCCCCCCCCCTCCCCATTTTAGACCCCTCTCTCGCTTTCTAACCTCCCACCTCTCTCTCTCTCTCTCTCTCTCTTCTCTCACCTTTTTTCTTTCTTCTGTTCTCTCTCTCTTTACTTCTACACAACACACATGATACACTGTTCTCTCTCTTTACTTCTACACAACACACATGATACACTGTTCTCTCTCTTTACTTCTACACAACACACATGGTACACTGTTCTCTCACTCTTCTTTTTAAAAAAACCATTACTGAGCATGAACAGCTGACCCTGGATACTCTTGTCTCACCTCCCTCCTTGTCTTCTCTCTCACCCCCACGTCCTCCTCTCTCACCTTGTTCTGCAGCCTGGCATTGTAGATCCTGTCCTCCACCTCCTCCAGGCACACCATCTCCTCCTCTCTCACCTTGTTCTGCAGCCTGGCATTGTAGATCCTGTCCTCCACCTCCTCCAGCCTGGCATTGTAGATCCTGTCCTCCACCTCCTCCAGGCACACCATCTCCTCCTCTCTCACCTTGTTCTGCAGCCTGGCATTGTAGATCCTGTCCTCCACCTCCTCCAGGCACACCATCTCCTCCTCTCTCACCTTGTTCTGCAGACTGGCATTGTAGATCCTGTCCTCCACATCCTCCAGGCACACCATCTCCTCCTCCTCTCACCTTGTTCTGCAGACTGGCATTGTAGATCCTGTCCTCCACATCCTCCAGGCACACCATCTCCACCTTGTTCTGCAGACTGGCATTGTAGATCCTGTCCTCCACATCCTCCTCTCTCACCTTGTTCTGCAGCCTGGCATTGTAGATCCTGTCCTCCACCTCCTCCTCTCTCACCTTGTTCTGCAGCCTGGCATTGTAGATCCTGTCCTCCACCTCCTCCAGGCACACCATCTCCTCCTCTCTCACCTTGTTCTGCAGACTGGCATTGTAGATCCTGTCCTCCACATCCTCCTCTCACACCTCTGTTCTGCAGCTTGTTCTGCAGCATTGTAGATCCTGTCCTCCACCTCCTCCAGGCACACCATCTCCACCTCCTCTCTCACCTTGTTCCTGCAGTTCTGCTGTAGATCCTGTCCTCCACATCCTCCAGGCACACCATCTCCACCTCTCTCACCTTGTTCTGCAGATTGTAGATCCTGTCCTCCACCTCCTCCAGGCACACCATCTCCTCCTCTCTCACCTTGTTCTGCAGACTGGCATTGTAGATCCTGTCCTCCACATCCTCCAGGCACACCATCTCCTCCTCTCTCACCTTGTTCTGCAGACTGGCATTGTAGATCCTGTCCTCCACATCCTCCAGGCACACCATCTCCACCTCTCTCACCTTGTTCTGCAGCCTGGCATTGTAGATCCTGTCCTCCACAGGCACACCATCTCCACCTCCAGTTCTGCAGCCTGGCATTGTAGATCCATCCTCCAGGCACACCATCTCCACCTCTCTCACCTTGTTCTGCAGCCTGGCATTGTAGATCCTGTCCTCCACCTCCTCCAGGCACACCATCTCCACCTCCTCTCTCACCTTGTTCTGCAGCCTGGCATTGTAGATCCTGTCCTCCACATCCTCCAGGCACACTCCTCCTCTCTCACCTTGTTCTGCAGACTGGCATTGTAGATCCTGTCCTCCACATCCTCCAGGCACATAATCTCCTCCTCTCTCACCTTGTTCTGCAGCCTGGCATTGTAGATCCTGTCCTCCACATCCTCCAGGCACACCATCTCCTCCTCTCTCACCTTGTTCTGCAGACTGGCATTGTAGATCCTGTCCTCCACATCCTCCAGGCACACCATCTCCTCCTCTCTCACCTTGTTCTGCAGACTGGCATTGTAGATCCTGTCCTCCACATCCTCCAGGCACACCATCTCCTCCTCTCTCACCTTGTTCTGCAGACTGGCATTGTAGATCCTGTCCTCCACATCCTCCAGGCACACCATCTCCACCTCTCTCACCTTGTTCTGCAGCCTGGCATTGTAGATCCTGTCCTCCACCCTCCAGGCACACCATCTCCTCCTCTCTCACCTTGTTCTGCAGCCTGGCATTGTAGATCCTGTCCTCCACCTCCTCCAGGCACACCATCTCCACCTCTCTCACCTTGTTCTGCAGCCTGGCATTGTAGATCCTGTCCTCCACATCCTCCAGGCACACCATCTCCACCTCTCTCACCTTGTTCTGCAGACTGGCATTGTAGATCCTGTCCTCCACATCCTCCAGGCACACCATCTCCACCTCTCTCACCTTGTTCTGCAGCCTGGCATTGTAGATCCTGTCCTCCACATCCTCCTCTCTCACCTTGTTCTGCAGCATTGTAGATCCTGTCCTCCACCTCTCCAGGCACACCATCTCCTCCTCTCTCACCTTGTTCTGCAGACTGGCATTGTAGATCCTGTCCTCCACATCCTCCAGGCACACCATCTCCTCCTCTCTCACCTTGTTCTGCAGACTGGCATTGTAGATCCTGTCCTCCACATCCTCCAGGCACACCATCTCCTCCTCTCTCACCTTGTTCTGCAGACTGGCATTGTAGATCCTGTCCTCCACATCCTCCAGGCACACCATCTCCTCCTCTCTCACCTTGTTCTGCAGCCTGGCATTGTAGATCATGTCCTCCACCTCCTCCAGGCACACCATCTCCACCTTGTTCTGCAGACTGGCATTGTAGATCCTGTCCTCCACCTCCTCCAGGCACACCATCTCCACCTCTCTCACCTTGTTCTGCAGACTGGCATTGTAGATCCTGTCCTCCACCTCCTCCAGGCACACCATCTCCACCTCTCTCACCTTGTTCTGCAGACTGGCATTGTAGATCCTGTCCTCCACATCCTCCAGGCACACCATCTCCACCTCTCTCACCTTGTTCTGCAGACTGGCATTGTAGATCCTGTCCTCCACATCCTCCAGGCACACCATCTCCACCTCTCTCACCTCTGCAGCCTGGCACCTTGGCAGCCTGGCATTGTAGATCCTGTCCTCCACATCCTCCAGGCACACCATCTCCACCTCCTCCTCTCTCACCTTGTTCTGCAGCCTGGCATTGTAGATCCTGTCCTCCACCTCCTCCAGGCACACCATCTCCACCTCTCTCACCTTGTTCTGCAGACTGGCATTGTAGATCCTGTCCTCCACCTCCCTGTTCACATCCTCCAGGCACACCATCTCCACCTCCTCTCTCTCACCTTGTTCTGCAGCCTGGCATTGTAGATCCTGTTCACATCCTCCAGGCACACCATCTCCACCTCCTCCTCTCTCACCTTGTTCTGCAGCCTGGCATTGTAGATCCTGTCCTCCACCTTGTTCTGCAGACTGGCATTGTAGATCCTGTCCTCCACCTCCCTCTCTCACCTTGTTCTGCAGCATTGTAGATCCTGTTCACATCCTCCAGGCACACCATCTCCACCTCCTCTCTCACCTTGTTCTGCAGACTGGCATTGTAGATCCTGTCCTCCACCTCCTCCTCTCTCACCTAGTTCTGCAGACTGGCATTGTAGATCCTGTCCTCCACCTCCTCCTCTCTCACCTTGTTCTGCAGACTGGCATTGTAGATCCTGTCCTCCACCTTCTCCTCTCTCACCTTGTTCTGCAGCCTGGCATTGTAGATCCTGTTCACATCCTCCAGGCACACCATCTCCACCTCCTCCTCTCTCACCTTGTTCTGCAGACTGGCATTGTAGATCCTGTCCTCCACCTCCTCCTCTCTCACCTTGTTCTGCAGACTGGCATTGTAGATCCTGTCCTCCAGGGCCTCCACATCCTCCAGGCAGGCCATCTCCACCTCCAGCCTCACGCGCAGGTTCCAGCTATCCGTATCCTCCGCAGCGATCGTGTCGTCCTTCTCCTCCCCTTCCTCCTTACCCTCATCCATCCCCTCCTTCTTCACACCACCTCCATCCTCCTCTTTGGGTTCGATCTTGACCGCGTTCATTGCCTGCGTCTCCGAAGAAACTTCTTCTTCCCCATTTTCTGTTTTGATTTCTCGTTTCAGCGCGAAGCTGGGATCTTCGGTTGCCGTGGCAATGGTGACTTTGTTGGTGGTGGTGGTGGTTTGGGATGGGGATTGGGGTGGGTTGGGTGTCTCTGTTCCTGTGGTGGCGTCTTGTGTTGTTGAGGTGGCTGTGGAGATTGATGCTTGTGCTGGTGTGGGAGGGGAGGGATTGTCCTCCATTTCTTTTTTGATCATTTTGCCTGTTGAAAGGAAGCAGTTCAAGATATGACATGTTGTTTTGTGCCAAAGTAAAGAAGACTTTGCCTGTGCAAAACCCAGGCATAAAAAGTCTTATCATTTGCTTACCTGCCACACCAGACAGAAGAGGAATAAACAGAAAAATAAATGTACAGTGGAACCTCAATATTGCGACGACCCTACAGACTGGCCCATAACTGCGAGGTGGTCGCTATACTGGAGACTCTTTTGGCAATAAGAGACTGAGTAAAACTGTCCGCATTACTGGGGTGTCCTCGATACTGAGGGGGGTTCCACTGTACACGAGCATTCCATTGCGTTCTTTGTGGAGTAATAACATGGCTCTCTGTGGCTGGCTAGGCAAAGTGAGTGGAACCAAAGAGCTCTCTGATGGAACTAACACTAAACCAATCTGGCCAGTTGCAAACTGTAACTCTTCTAGCGCCATATTTTGACGTTCTTGGTTGTCCCTTGCATCTCAACCGACAAGAGGGAAGTAACTATTTTTTCAAGTGCGCATGCAGTGCTTTAACGGGAGAAACAGTGACAAAAGCTCTAAAAACAGACAAACACATGGCAGGGTGCTTGGCAGCAAATTTCTTTGCATTTGGTGGGTTCGCCTATGGTACTAGAAGAGTCAAAGGGAACATTACAAACATTGAATGTGTTTTAAAGTATTATTTGTGTTTTAAGACCCAAAAAAATAAAAATTGCTGAGCAAGAACAAATGATAAGCTCAACAAAAACTTTCACAATTATCAATCATAACCATCATTACCTCACAAAACAAGGGCACACACCAGACATTGGATGAATCGTTTTCATTATTACATACATAATAGTATGGGTATTTTTAAACAATTGAAAGATTTCGTTTTCATTGAACAACTTGTACAACTGTTTACGAAAAGCTCATCATTATTCAAAGGACTATGTACTAAGTTAATTTATTTTCATGAAATGCTCAATATTATTCAAAGCTCTACAAATTTCCAATGCCTCACTGTGTCCACCCTGCACACCTGTGTGCACAACACCTCCATGTATTTCCTCAGCATGTGGGACAGGTTATGAAATGCCCATGTCTAAAGCTCTAAGCGCTTTACAATGCCTCACTGTGTCCACCCTGCACACCTGTGTGCACAACACCTCCATGTATTTCCTCAGCATGTGGGACAGGTTATGAAATGCCCATGTCTAAAGCTCTAAGCGCTTTACAATGCCTCACTGTGTCCACCCTGCACACCTGTGTGCACAACACCTCCATGTATTTCCTCAGCATGTGGGACAGGTTATGAAATGCCCATGTCTAAAGCTTTAAGCGCTTTACAATGCCTCACCTGTGTCCACCCTGCACACCTGTGTGCACAACACCTCCATGTACTTCCTCAGCATGTGGGACAGGTTCTTCTCGCGGATGCCTCGGTTCAGCAGGCAGGTGTACAGCTGCCGGATCTGCTGGGCATCCTCCACCTTCCACCACCCCCGCTGCATGTCTGTGTGCATCATGACAGAAATACGTGACAGAATGCACAAGAAAATCTAGATCTAAGAGAACTTTAGGCAACCCTCAATCTCAAAGTCTGCTTCTTTCAGTTTTATGAAAATACAGTATTTTACGGACTACAAGGCAATACTTTTTTCCTCAATTGAGACCCCTGCAATGCGCTGCGGCTAGTTTATGACTGAAATCTGATTGAACAAAGTTGTGAATTCCATTCATATTGTAAGTATTGAGATCGACTATCAAAACTGGAAGTATTTCTACGCTAAGACAATCGCCTAACTTCCATACAACGCACTTTCAAATAGGTCAAATTAACTCAAACTCACTATTTGGATAATTGGGATTGAGTAAATATTTCACAAAGATTCTTGACTTCCACGATTGCAGAAAGTGAATATTACGAAGATCAAAAAAAAGCAGGCAAGATGGCCGGACTTAGAAACTTACAGGGTTTGTACAGATCTGTATACAAAAAATTCCAGGACTTTTCCAGGACCAGTTTACTAAATTTCAAGGACTCAATCTGGCATACCAGTCAATCATAATGCCGGTTTTGTTCCCGCCTGTGTTGCTTGTACTTCTGGCCTTGACAATGGCTTTTTACAGCACTCTCGCCCATGCTGGCGATGTCTTTTTGCATACTGTGCAATTAGCTTTCAGTTTTGTTGACGGAGCTAACCAGCTCTGATATTCTTTTTTGCAGCCAAACATCGTTGAAAATGCAGTCTCCTTTACCGAGAACGGAAGTACAGTAAAGGGAAGTAACTTCAGCGGCAGACAACTCGCGCAAAATAATGTCGTCTGCTATGATCGCGATATCGGTATGACCATGAAAGTTTTTGGGGGTTTTTCATTTGAATTTAGTTTTAACCTTCAATATTTTTTGTGGAGGACATATTTTGACTTTGATGGATTGAGATTAAGGACGTGGTCAGACGATACAGAAAATTCCAGGACTTTTCCATGAGTTTTGGGGCCTTTGCTGTTTTTCAAGCACTTTTCAAGCCCTGGAAAAGACCATGTCAATTTTCCAGGACTTTCAAGGTTTCAAGGACCCTGTATGAACCCTGAACTTAGTGGGTGCATACTCACCACTACAGACGAAAAAGAAGGTTGTACGGTAGAGTAAACAAAGCAAAAGTGACATAGTGCCTTCTGGGCGTCAGCCGACCAGTCATACACGCTACTCACTGAGGGGAACAGGCAAGCACTCTCAGCCTTCTTCATTCCCTTTGTATACATACAGTGCCTCTGGCCGTCAGCCGGCCAGTCATACACGCTACTCACTGAGGGGAACAGGCAAGCACTCTCAGCCTTCTTCATTCCCTTTGTATACATACAGTGCCTCTGGCCATCAGCCGACCAGTCATACACGCTACTCACTGAGGGGAACAGGCAAGCACTCTCAGCCTTCTTCATTCCCTTTGTATACATACAGTGCCTCTGGCCGTCAGCCGGCCAGTCATACACGCTACTCACTGAGGGGAACAGGCAAGCACTCTCAGCCTTCTTCATTCCCTTTGTATACATACAGTGCCTTCTGGGCGTCAGCCGACCAGTCATACACGCTACTCACTGAGGGGAACAGGCAAGCACTCTCCCTGGATCTTCATCAGCTGGGCAGTGGGGTCAAAGTTCACCAGCACCTCGGACGACAAAAACGACCCGTCCGACGGCAGAGCGGGGGCGGCCGGCACTTTGAAAGCGTCAGTGCACAGCGACAGATCAGACGTGTTGGTCGCCGTGGATACCGTCATCATGGAAACGTCCTCCAAGCCGCTTTGCGACGACAAGTGCGCATGGAAAGCCGACGTCAAATCCAACAACGCTTTTGTCTGAGATTCCGTCTGCGTCTGGCAGGTCTGGGAGTACGATGGCGATGACGATGACAACGTCATCGCAGACGATGAAGCGATGGTCGTTGACAGTGTGGACGATTTCTGTTCCTGCAAGTGCTGCAGGGGCAGCAAGGACAGCAGCGATAACGAAGCCGACGCGATATTGTCAGAGGAAACCACACCCAACCCGGGCACCGAAGTTGCGATACCACTACTACTACTACCGCTGCAGGTAGCAGAAGTTGTAGCCTTGGGCAAGGGCAAACTGTTAGAGGTCATGACCTTGGAGGTCAAATTGCTGACCTCATCGCAGGGAATTCTGGGCAGGATGCTGAACCAGGGTTTCTGATCCAAAATGTCCACGTAGCTTTTCAGCTGGTGATCGCTGACCAAAGGAGACGGCGGGAACAAACTGGGGTTCAGGAAATGTTTGTTGTTGTTGTTGTTAGATGATGACGATGATACTGGGGTGGAGGTGGAAAGGGCGGGGGTGAGGGTGGCTGAGGAGGAGGTGGTGGTTGGGGTGGGGGTAGTAGAGAGGGAGGGTGACGGTAGAGGGGAACAACTCTGACTGTCCTTCTTGAGCAGAGCGTCAATACTGACGAAATTGGATTTCTTATCTTTGAACGGAGTAAATGATGATGACGATGGCGATAGTGATGAGACAGAGAGAATAGGCGATGTGACGGGAGTGCTGTTCAGCGTAGCGTGTTGCGATGATGATAAATGTGACAACGATAATGAGGATGTCACAGGTGTAGATGACAGCTTCAAGAACGGCGCGATTTCTGCTGACACAGACGCTGCTTTAGATGAAGGAGATAACGTCATCGCTTTCGACATCGCCGCCAACATTGATAAAGGTGTCGATGATGATGACGCCATCATCATTGTTGCCCCTGACGACAGAGTTTTGGGATCACTTGCACAAGATTCGGGAGTCGAAGCACCAGCCTGTGTCAAGCGAGGCGAATTATCTCCCTGCTTTTTTGTCGTGAAGGAAAATTCGGGGCTGAGCAGCGAAACTGTTAGCAAAGATTTTGACGTTTTGAAAGGGGAGAGAACTGATGCGGGATTGGTTCCACTAGGGGCGGCGCCACCACCACTAACCGACACAGAGAGAGGGGAGGTGAGGGGGGTTGGGGAGAAGGTGGAGGTACATGATAAACCGTGAGTGGTTGTGGGAAGAGGGGGGGAAATCAAGGCAGTTAGTGATGGGGGTAGTGGGGGAGGTGGTTTCAACTCGCACGACAACGATCCTGTGGCCGCTGCTGCCGCCGCCAGCGATGATAACGTCGATGATGCTGACGAGGATGACGACAGCGTCAGCAGAGGAGATGGGTACGAAGGAGTCGACGACACTGTGGTCGCCGTGGTTACAGTCAACATGGTGGATAGCGACGACATTGTCAAGGTCACGGCTGACGGGGCAGAAACCGATGATGAAGGTGATAGTAATAACGATGATGGCGACAACGATGACAGTGATGGAACAGCAGTGGAGACTGTTACCTTACCATCACCACCCTCTTCCAGCCTGGACACAGACACTCGGGGCTGGAGGAGTGAGAGGTGTGAGGGGGATGGGGATGAAGGAGAGGAGTGTGGGTTGGAAAGCAGGGGCAGGGGCAGTTGAAGCAAACGGTTGGACTTGCACAAGGCAGGGTCCTGTTGACTGGACCCTGCTCCTCCCCCGGGGATCACTTTCTTGGCAGGAGAGGCTGCTGAAAGTTGAAGGGGCTTTTCTGGTGCCATTCCTCCTCCATTAGTCACACAGGCAAGCACTGTGTCTGTTGGAAATCTTCCCCCTGCGTTATTCACGGCAGCGACGAGCAAAGCGTGAGACGCTGTTGCCGAAACATCCACCGAGTTTTCCTGAGTTGCAGCTTCCGTTCTTTGAGCCGCTTCAACAGAATCACGCTCTCTGGCCACAGGCGACATGAGAGAACTGGATGCTGGGTCGTTCTTCGAGCTGTGAACAGAATCGCAGTCCATTGATGAAGAATGCATTTCGCTTGTTGCACAAACGACTCCCCCTTCAACGCTTTCCTTCGGAACGGATGCGGATTGGTCAGCCTGCGTGTTCTCACAAGCCTCTTCTTTCAATGTCATGGACGAATCGAGCAAGGATGTCGCTTCTTCTGTAGTCTTATCCTCCTTCTCCTTCATTATTACTTCCGATGCTTTTTCATTCTCCTGCCTAACAGCCAGAATACCTTTCTCCTCCAATTTAATCTCCTTTTCCTCCATTTTAGTGTCTTTCTCTTCCACTTTTATCTCTTTCTCTTCCAACTTAATTTCTTTTTGTTCCAGCTTCATCTCTTTCTCCTCCGTTTTCACAGAAGCATCCTCCGCGTTTACTTTGTGCTCCTCCTCCTCTTCTCTAGCCTGGAGTCTGGCCAGCAGTTCAGCCTCCAGGGGCAGGGCCTCCGTGTCTCCAGACTCCATGCCTTCCACAAACACGCCCCCCGTGTGCGGCAGGATCCAGTAGAACCGCTTGAAGCGGTCCTGGCCCAGGCACGTCCCTCTCAGCTGCTTGCTGACATCCGCCACTTTGGAGTCGAACGAGTTGTGTTGCTGAAACATACATTTAGACATGGACGACAATGCTGTAAGAACAAAAATGTATCATTGCTGAAAGATTACAGAAAACTTCCACACAAAGGTTCAACAGAGAGGGAGATTTATATCATAAAAGGTAAAACTGTGTATTTGGCAATATATTTAAAGTTTGAAATTGCATAATGAATCGATGCTTAAATTTGAAGAAAAGAAAACCCACACAGCTGTGTAAGAGATTGGCTAATGCAGTTGTTTTGAGTGTTGGTACAGTATGATTAAATTAGATTAGCAGATTTATAAAAGACAAAACCCTGACAATATATTTAAACTTTGAAACTTACAGAATGTAGTTCAGTCACAAACAAACAATATCCAAGCCTAACAAAAAAAGGTGGGAAAATATGATGACTTTAAAAGATTCTTGAATAGCACCAGAAGTGATTGCTCATATAACCAAAATATCCGGGGTAGTGTTAAAAATAAGCAAAACTTCTCTTTCTTTCAATACCTGTTCATGGCCCATAGTAAAAACTATGTAAGAGCATTGCCAAGGCCTAACTTGAAGGCTTTTTGTTGTCAAGATCTGTCTTTCATTTCATCTTCCAATGCTTAATTGTATGTAGAAGATAGCAGAGAGTTTATGTCTCGTAAACTTTAAATGCTTGGTGATTTTTCTTCCTTTTTTAACTTGTTTTTATTTTCATAGTAATTTTTTACAATACAAACAAAACAAACAGTACTATTCACATGACCAATACATGAAATACCTGAGTACACACACACACACACACACACACACACACACACACACACACACACACTCCATCCCTTAGTTCATGGTGATTTTTTTTCATGTATGACTTATGAATTTAACAACAAATTAAAACAAAGTCGAAATTGAAACCCAAAATAAAAGATTTAATCACAGAAACAAAACAAGTCACACCATTTCAGGCTCAACCTGTTGTCCAGTGATAAAAATAGACATGACATACATGTAAGGATGCAAATACATAAACAACTGGTGATTTTACGCTGATTAAGGAGTTGAATGTAGTCTACGGTTTTTCTTTTAGAATTTTTATATTGTAACTTTGCTCTTGTATAATTGTGTGTGTGTGTGTGTGTGTGTGTGTGTGTGTGTGTGTGTGTGTGTGTGTGTTGTGTATGTGTGTTGTGTGTGTGTGTGTGTTGTGTGTGTGTGTTGTGTGTGTGTGTGTGTGAGGGAGAGAGAGAGGTGCGAGCAAGCATCATGTGTATGTTACTTTCTAGTGAATTACTGTTTGTTTGCTTTTAATTTTCTTGTTCTAGGTGTAAAGCGCATTGAGCCCATGTGAGAAAGAGTGGCATATAAATCCACATTACTATTATTATGATGATGCAAGCTTTTGTCTGTGTCTGCTTTGATGCTCTGTACTTACAATGCAAGTGAAGGCTTACCTTGGCCAGTCTGTCAATCTTCTTGTCCATGTCTTCCTTGGACAGCCCTTCATCCTCCTGGACACAATGGGGACACACACAAAGTGAACAGCTGAGGCCGAGAAATCATACGTCTGTTTATAGTTTATAAGACAGACAGAGAGAGGGACAGAGACAAAGAATACGGGTATGGTATGTACATGCTTGCCAATGCAAGCGTGTATACACGCGCATTGTGTATATGCCTAGGCATGTGCTATGTCTGTATGGTTGCCAACAATAAAAACTGAGAGAAAAGTTGTGTTGATGAATCAGCTCATTGACGGTTGATTTTTTTGTTCGTTTATTGCTGCTTTTTTTTTATAGTAAATATATCGATGATGTATAAGTTTCAGACTTGGGGCCTTTAAAACTTCCACTAAGTTGATGATGACTTGCATCCTGGTTTGATGGCATGCATGATATCACTGAGTATTAAAATAAATCACACACGAAAATGTTTAAATATTAATGTTAACTTTTTCTGAAAGGTGTATACATCTGTTGTACATCCGACAGTAGTTGAAGAAGCCCTGCTGCTTGGTGACTGACTTTAGATGAGAACTAAAGACAAAGACAAAACACAGTAGTCACTTTGCCTGAAGGTGTTTTCTAAACAGCTACATCTTCTTGTACACCAGGACAGAGAATGAAAATAATTCAAACAATATAAACATCGCACAAATTCAAATAAGAAAACCCCCATCACACACACAAATTCAAACAAAAACAAACACAAAAATATGAACTGTATAATATTTGACACAAAAAGTAACTGCACGAAATGAGCTAGTTCAAAGAAGAAGACAAGAGGGAACTCCACCAAATCAAACTGACATCTTCAGAGCGGTTGCCAGTGGTACTGTTGTCATCAAAGCTCTCCATCTCCTCCTCCTCCTCCTTCTCCTCCTCCTCTTCCTCCTTCTCCTCCTCCTCGTCACTGCCGGCCTTGCCAGAGGTGGTGGTGGCGTTGGTCAGACTGTCTTCGTCAGTGGCTGGCTGCGGCGCCGTTGGTCCCACGCATTCCAACTTGAGGTATTTCCGCGCCCGCACCGTACGCAGCCTGACACACACACACACACACACTGACTCTTAGTGCTGCAGCCAAGGGGATGGGTTGGCCTTTGGTACCTTCCCCAACGCCAGCTGTCTTCAAATCATTTTGGAAAGAGAGTGGGGATGTACCCTGGGCAAGACATCTCCAACACAAAGTTCTAGTCCAGTCATCCTGAGTAGCAGCTGCCCCCTGTGCTATCTGGCAGCGACAGTAGAAAGTGACAGACTGGCATGCACACTTGTCAGAGAATGCACAGTCTGAGACACAACCAGTCCTTATTTGTAAGTAGTTAGGGAAACTCAAATTGAAATTCAATTATTTATTTTCATCCCTTTAGGAATATAGAGAATTAAACAAAATGATATTTTACGCAACACATAACTGAACGGAAATAACCCATGCACGTGACATTAGGAATAAAGATAAAAGGGAAATAACCCATGCACGTGACATTAGGAATAAGGATAAAAGGGAAATAACCCATGCACGTGACATTAGGAATAAGGATAAAAGGGAAATAACCCATGCACGTGACATTAGGAATAAAGATAAAAGGGAAATAACCCATGCACGTGACATTAGGAATAAAGATAAAAGGGAAATAACCCATGCACGTGACATTAGGAATAAAGATAAAAGGGAAATAACCCATGCACGTGACATTAGGAATAAAGATAAAAGGGAAATAACCCATGCACGTGACATTAGGAATAAAGATAAAAGGGAAATAACCCATGCACGTGACATTAGGAATAAAGATAAAAGGGAAATAACCCATGCACGTGACATTAGGAATAAGGATAAAAGGGAAATAACCCATGCACGTGACATTAGGAATAAGGATAAAAGGGAAATAACCCATGCACGTGACATTAGGAATAAGAAATGCACGTGACATTAGGAATAAAGATAAAAGGGAAATAACCCATGCACGTGACATTAGGAATAAAGATAAAAGGGAAATAACCCATGCACGTGACATTAGGAATAAAGATAAAAGGGAAATAACCCATGCACGTGACATTAGGAATAAAGATAAAAGGGAAATAACCCATGCACGTGACATTAGGAATAAAAATAAAAGGGAAATAACCCATGCACGTGACATTAGGAATAAGGATAAAAGGGAAAGTGATGCATAAAATTCAAAATCCTGACAAGATGTTAAATTGTGTCCTTCACCCCTGGATAAGATTTCGCCAATAAGACATCAGTACACCCTTGCCATAGCATGTCAGTAAGCAGTATTACCAACTCTTTTCTTTATAATTGAACTAAAAACATCAAAACGCTACACTCACACAAGCACATGAAGGTGAAATAAACAATAAACACGGTGAATAAAACCAAATTTTCGTCTTTAAAAAGACTTTGACGAGGTTAATACAATACACTAAACTTAACAATGACGGCAGTGAATGGATGGAACTCTTTTCTTTAGAAAGCTAATGAGCAGCACACTGTGACAAAGAACATACAATTCGGCAGTGGCTGCAATGCTTCATGGGAAAGAAAACTTATTTTTTTAAAACACGGACCTTGCTATATCTGCTTGTTTTAATTCAGTTCTGTACTATAACTTTGATGCAAATGTAAATACATTTTCTTGTATGCTCAATGTAAACTGAGGCTTCATTAGTATTGAGTATTAGTAGTATTACATGGGCATAATTTTGCTTTGAAATGTAACACAATTACTTTACTTTGCTTTACAAAAAATGGCAAGGCAGTGTCTTACTTTCTCAATTTCCCCTCCACAATCCACTTGTCTCTACGAAGAGTGTTGATGGCTTCCAAAGTTCGCTCTATCTCTCTGCACACGAAAGATCAATAAAATCATACAACCACAAAATATCCAAGCAATCATGACTCGGTACCAAACCGTCAAACGCAATACAACAACATGAATGAAATGCTCAAATAAAATGGTCAATCACAACTCAATAATATTAATATTTCAAAGCCACATAAGATTATATACTTGTCGTATCATTTCTACTTTTACACAACACCACCACAAATGTGAGTCTGCCTCTTCCGTCCCAATACACATAAATGTACACCCAGCCAAACGCAACACACCCAGCCAAACGCAACACACCCAGCCAAACGCAACATGCTCTTCTTCAAAGAAGAAGAAGTTGCAAGTACAGAACTTCCAGAATGCCAGGGAAAACCATCTATAGTGAAAGTGAAAGAGCCTCCTCCACATGCCAACATGGAGGATGGTGCCCTACACCAAACTGAAGCAGAGTTCACCCCGACAGTCTCTTGAGGCTCAGAAGTTCGTTACAGAGAAAGGAAATGATGGCGGCCTTTTTCGTGCATGTGTATGCACCTGTGTAAGTGTGCGCACTTGCATGCGTGCGTGCATGTGTGTGCGTACGTGTGTGTATGTTGTATATAAAAAAAAACTGAAGCAGTGCTTACCCCGACAGCCTCTTGCTGCTCAGCAGCTCGTTGCAGAGGAAGGCAATAATGGCGGCTTTTTTCGTGGCATTCAGGGCTTCCAGGGGGATCACCTCCAGCCACTGACTCATCTGAAACAGTTCACACAACACAAGCTACAGCACACAGATGAATAGAGAAACAGTTGACACAACACAAGCTACAGCACATAGATGAACAGTTGACACAACACAAGCTACAGCACATATATGAACAGTTGACACAACACAAGCTACAGCACATAGATGAACAGTTGACACAACGCAAGCTACAGCACAGAGATGAACAGTTGACACAACACAAGCTACAGCACATAGAGAAACAGTTGACACAACACAAGCTACAGCACAGAGATCAACAGTTCACACAACACAAGCTACAGCACATATATGAACAGTTGACACAACGCAAGCTACAGCACAGAGATGAACAGTTGACACAACACAAGCTACAGCACAGATGAACAGTTGACACAACGCAAGCTACAGCACATAGATGAACAGTTGACACAACACAAGCTACAGCACATAGATGAACAGTTGACACAACGCAAGCTACAGCACAGAGATGAACAGTTGACACAACACAAGCTACAGCACATAGATGAACAGTTGACACAACGCAAGCTACAGCACAGAGATGAACAGTTGACACAACGCAAGCTACAGCACAGAGATGAACAGTTGACACAACACAAGCTACAGCACATAGATGAACAGTTGACACAACACAAGCTACAGCACATAGATGAACAGTTGACACAACACAAGCTACAGCACATAGATGAACAGTTGACACAACACAAGCTACAGCACATAGATGAACAGTTGACACAACACAAGCTACAGCACATAGATGAACAGTTGACACAACACAAGCTACAGCACACAGATGAACAGTTGACACAACGCAAGCTACAGCACAGAGATGAATAGAGAAACAGTTCACACAACACAAGCTACAGCACACAGATGAACAGTTGACACAACACAAGCTACAGCACATAGATGAACAGTTGACACAACGCAAGCTACAGCACAGAGATGAACAGTTGACACAACACAAGCTACAGCACATAGATGAACAGTTGACACAACGCAAGCTACAGCACATATATGAACAGTTGACACAACGCAAGCTACAGCACATAGAGAAACAGTTGACACAACACAAGCTACAGCACATAGATGAACAGTTGACACAACACAAGCTACAGCACATAGAGAAACAGTTGACACAACACAAGCTACAGCACATAGAGAAACAGTTCACACAACACAAGCTACAGCACAGAGATGAACAGTTGACACAACACAAGCTACAGCACAGAGATGAACAGTTGACACAACACAAGCTACAGCACATAGAGAAACAGTTGACACAACACAAGCTACAGCACATAGAGAAACAGTTCACACAACACAAGCTACAGCACATATATGAACAGTTGACACAACACAAGCAAGCTACAGCACATACAGCACATATGAACAGTTGACACAACACAAGCTACAGCACATATATGAACAGTTGACACAACACAAGCTACAGCACATAGAGAAACAGTTCACACAACACAAGCTACAGCACAGAGATCAACAGTTCACACAACACAAGCTACAGCACATAGAGAAACAGTTGACACAACACAAGCTACAGCACATAGATGAATAGAGAAACATGAGCTAGTAATAACATAGATGTCTACCTTCATTTTTCATTTTCAAGAACAAAAATGCTAAAAATCTGGAACAAACCATGGTTTTCAGGACCATGGCATGGAACTGTAGCTTACTCTAAGTTAGATCGCCGATGTGCTTCCTCTTCTGGCTCTTGCTATGCCCGAGTCGCAATAGTAAAGTTAGCAAAATGCATGAAGGTTGATTTTGTTTAGTTTTCTGCCATAGCATGATAAACTACCCCATTTGCGACTTTAGGATCGTTTGATGATTACTCTCTTCTTTACAATCTTTGGGGCTGAAAAAAAATCTGTGATATACAGACAAAACAACCCTTCGTTCATATTTGCCACCATAACTGAAAGTGTTCTACAGTTAGGAAATGACACCAGCCATTCCACAGCTTCTAAATGGTTCACTATTTGCCACCATAACTGAAAGTGTTCTACAGTTAGGAAATGACACCAGCCATTCTACAGCTTCTAAATGGTTCACTATTTGCCACCATAACTGAAAGTGTTCTACAGTTAGGAAATGACACCAGCCATTCAACAGCTTCTAAATGGTTCACTATTTGCCACCATAACTGAAAGTGTTCTGCAGTTAGGAAATGACACCAGCCATTCTACAGCTTCTAAATGGTTGCAATCCACAATTTCGGCAGTTTAAAATTTCACTATTGGCGATTTTCAATCTGCCGAAACAAGCAGCGGAAAATCGTATTTTCAGAACACCATGACCAGGTTGTTGTTTTTTCTTTTCTGGGACAAATACGGAACTGCCGTGACAGTAAGCATCTCTGCATGTTTCCCAGACTCTAGGCAGCTAGAATTCTTGCCTGCTTCAAAGCTTTTACCTACTCACCTTTCTCCTAACACAGACCCAAGACGCGTTTCCATGACACTAGGCAGATAGAATTCTTGCCAGCCTCAACAGGGAAAGCTTTTTCCACCTTATCTCTTTCTCCTAACACAGACCCAAGACGCGTTTCCTAGACTCTAGGCAGCTAGAATTCTTGCCTGCCTCAACAGGGAAAGCTTTTTCCACCTCACCTCTTTCTCTCCATGAGCCCACAGGAACAGTCGAGTGATCTCCGACATTGTAGCGTCCGTGATCTCAAGGTCAGTGATCTTCTGGTTCAAGGCCGTCATCGCCTGGATGAAAAAAAACACCCAAACAGAGAGATCTGTTTTGCGTTGTTTGAAGCATAGAGACATCAAAACAAAACATTATTTGACACAAACGTCTACTGTGCTACTGCACCCTTGTAATCTTCATACAGTGGAACCTTCCTATTAAGACCTAAGAAATTATAATTTTATTTTATTATAAAAACATAAAGAGCATACCTATTTTATATTATTTTCAGTCTTTTTTTTAATATGTTATTAGTTTTGGCAATAAGTTCAATGATAAGTCAATGGACTGTCTGAAGATAGTCCGTTTTGACTGTAAGGCATCTATCTGTTCACTCACAGACTTAGGGTTGGGCACCCCCAAATCATCGAGGGCGAATCGCAGCAGGTGGAGATAGAGGAAGTGACCACCTACACACATACAGACAGACAGACATGATATTCACTCACAGACTTAGGGTTGGGCACCCCCAAATCATCGAGGGCGAATCGCAGCAGGTGGAGATGGAGGGTGTGACCACCTACACACATACAGACAGACAGACAGACATGTTGTTCACTCACAGACTTAGGGTTGGGCACCCCCAAATCATCGAGGGCGAATCGCAGCAGGTGGAGGTAGAGGGTGACCACCTCCTCCACGTCTTCCTCGTTGCTGTTCAGCAGACCGTTCTGGAACACCTCCAGTGACGGAAGGCTCTCAGAATCTGAACACCACAAAAAACAAACATCTATGTATGCATATGTATGTCACTCAGTCGTTTCCAAAGATGACTGCCAGATACAGAAAGGGCAGCTGCCATTCCAGCCGACTGTTTAAGCCCACCACCACCCATCTCCCCCTTTAAGTACTCTCCCCAAGTTTTTCTGTTGGCTGAATTATGCCAGAATTGGTTGCTGCGAACGTACAGGCTGAAGATACAACCTTGTGTTAAAAACAAGGGTATTACAGAATACATCTTCCATATAAACATTTGCAGCAAAGTAAGATTTCAATAGCAAAATATTAAAACAAAACAAACAAACATAAAAATCTGTGAAGATTACACTTAGGTCATAAGCTTTCTTCTTCATCGATCGCTAAGACAGTCTCCTGTCATATGAGCGCAAATGCATCATGCTTCAGTTACGTGCCAAAATAAGAAATAGTTAGGCCCAACATGTCAGTCTTCGGATGGAGAAAAGCTATGTAAGAGTTTCTAGAGCAAAGGCAGGAGAATGGACCACTAAGGTAGAAAGATAGTAGATTGCAATAAGCAAAGGGAAAAGGCAGTCAAAGAGAGTGACAGATTAGAGGAAGTCACAAGCACAGAACTTTCAGAAGGTGGGGAACTATTTGTATGAAAGATTCCTGGTATCCACGAGGAACTCGGGTCAAAAGTGATGTTGTTCTTGTTGGCTTACCCTGGTTTAAAGACTCCAGGGATCATCCCAACAGCGGAAGCACTTGAACATTATGGTACAGTCGACCCCCTCTTTTAAGACCTTCAAAAAATCGCGCAAAATCGGTCGTAAAAGAGGGGGGTCTTAAATCAGGGGCGACCAAAACAATGCACTCAGTGACTCACTACACCGTATATGACGCACAGCGCATGCATACATTAGAACTAAAACATGCTTTCTCCGTCATTCTTGAATGAAACATCGCGGTCTAGCTAATATACGAAAACGGGCTAAAACAGAAAGTGTGCTCGCGGTCCGTGTTGCACTCACACACAAACTACACATAACAACAGTACAGACCTAATTTTCGCCATTTTACGCTCTGGCAGTTCATTTTCAATCACAGTTTGCACACACGGAACTTTTACCGCGCATACAACTCGGCTGACAAAATGGCGCCGCATATACCGCAAATACGAAATCACGGCAAACGCTAATGCGCCAGCTGCTTTCATTTATCGGATTTTGTGTGTTGTTTGCATTCAGTGAGTGTTTCAGTGCACGCACTAACGCCGATTTATCAGTTTGATAACGGAAAGGAGCTGCTTTTCAACTTATTTTTTGTAAAGTGAGACCATTCACTGAGTTCCATTCATGGAGTGACCGATCACCTAGTTTCAACTTGGGAGTTGACTTCGCATTTAGGCCTACGTGTGCACAGAGTTCGTAAAGATCGACACGATCGCGACTGTTTCAGTTCAAACTTTGATCATAAACTGCTCAGTGATGACACATGTGCATAAAAGTGGTGACATTTAGTGGTCAGATCGTGATATCGCTGATTAAATTCTTCAATTTCGGCATGAGAACGGTTCGTTTTTACCGAGATTGACCTAACAACAGTGGTACCCCAGCTGTGCGTCGGCTCGAACTGAGGCAGAAGGATAGATATCATCGTTTTTGCGACTGATAATTGTCAGAATGTGTTGCATCGGTCGTAAAATCAACAAGATTTACGGTCGCAAGACGCGTTAGAGGGGGAGTCGTAAATGAGGAGGCAAGTTTAGAAGAAAAACGATCCGTCATTCATATTTCAGTCGTGAGGGGAGGTCGTATTAGAGGGCCGTGTGAGGGGGTCGACTGTACAAGTGCATCAGCTAGGGATGAGAACATTATGTGTGTGACCGTTTTTGATTACCCCGCCATGTGGGCAGCCACACTCCGTCTTCGGGGGGAGGTCAAAAGTAATAAAATACAAATCTGTGAAAGCAGAAGAAGCCTGACCCAGTCCTAAGGCGTCTGCAAAGTTGTGGACAAACTCCACCACCATGAGGGAATCAGAGAAGGCAGGACCGGGAAGCTTGGCTTCACTGCATCGCGGGAATTTGGGCAACGGCTGAAAACACAAAAAACAGAACAAAAAAGGACTAAATTCAAATGTTAGTACATATAACAATAAACATGTCACAGTAAACGCACCACTATTAGGGAGTTAAAGAAAGCAGGGCTTTGGCTTCACCAGACCTGCCAACGAGGAATAGAGGAATATTTGTAGCATAGAGGAATTTTGGGGATCTAAGAGGAATTTTGACCCGGCATCTTACCTATCGCGCGCAAACGTAATTTGAAGCAAGCACTTTTTAATCCTTGTGAACTTGTCTTGTTTAAAACAAGTCTTGTCTGGAAGTGTCACAACCATTCTTACACAATAGGAAGCTTTTGGTTTGTTCCTCTGCTTTTTATTTGGCAGACCGAGACGGTTGATGCCATAGATGACTTAATAATGAGACTTGGAAGGAAGATAATGAATCCCTTCAACTTCATCTTTGTTCTCCTTTCCTTCCGTTGGCTTGAAAAAGTCGGTGACTGTGGAAGACGAAGCCAGGGAGTTTGCAGTTTCGATAATATGACGCTGAGATAGAGAGAGGTAATGCGGCGTTCGATGTTGACGTCTTCAGTCTTGATGCCATCCATGGGAGACTTCAAAGTCCAGTGAGCACATCGTAAATTGAGCGTGATGCACACTTTCTTCATCTCTGAATGCACGGAAACTTTTCCATGTGTTGTTGGCGCAAATGTTGATCTAAGCTCTTTCTTTTCTTCAACAGGTAAGCAGCTAGATTGTTGCGCACATCGACTTCTAGACGGAAGTACGAAGCCGGGAATGATTATATAGACTGAAAAGTTGGCTATGCGCACGGCAGCTGTACCACTCTGTATATAAGATGATCGGTTTGCGTCACTAACAAAAATTTTATTCAAAAGTTTGGAAAGCGGAATTTTATGGACTCAAGTGGAAGGGCAGAAGAAATTTAGTCTGAGCGGAAGAAATTCCACTCAAAGTGGAAAGGTTGGCAAGTCTGCTTCACTGCATCACGAGAATTTGGGCAACGGCTGACAGTATAATTCAACATTGATCATAATGCTGTTGGCATTTCATTACAGTATAAAACCAATGTCAAAACCAAACATAATCATCATCTGTTGATAAGAACAGAAAAACCCCAGACTGATACACACACAAGGACACAAAAATAAAACTTGGAAAGGTCAATAGAATTACTGACGCAACAAAACCATAACAAGGATGACGGTGGTTGTAAAAGGAAAGAAGATCTGTTAGAGACCCACATGCCCACAGACACAGAAGTTAGAAGAAACTCCCACAACTGTCTGACCACTACCGTCTGACCACTACTGTCTGACCACTACCGTCTGACCACTACCATCTGACCACTACCGTCTGACCACTACCGTCTGACCACCACCGTCTGACCACTACCGTCTGACCACTACTGTCTGACCACTACCATCTGACCACTACCGTCTGACCACTACCATCTGACCACTACCATCTGACCACTACTGTCTGACCACCACCGTCTGACCACTACCATCTGACCACCACCGTCTGACCACTACCGTCTGACCACTACTGTCTGACCACTACTGTCTGACCACTACCGTCTGACCACTACCGTCTGACCACTACCGTCTGACCACTACCGTCTGACCACTACCGTCTGACCACTACCGTCTGACCACTACCATCTGACCACTACCGTCTGACCACCACCGTCTGACCACTACCGTCTGACCACCACCATCTGACCACTACCGTCGGACCACCACCATCTCACCACTACCGTCTGACCACCACCGTCTGACCACTACCATCTGACCACTACCGTCTGACCACTACCATCTGACCACTACCGTCTGACCACTACCATCTGACCACCACCGTCTGACCAATACTGTCGGACCACCACCATCTCACCACTACCGTCTGACCACCACCGTCTGACCACCACCATCTCACCACTACTGTCTGACCACCACAGTCTCACACCACCATTTCACCACTACCATCTGACCACCACCGTCTCACTACTACCGTCTGACCACCACCGTCTGACCACTACCGTCTGACCACCACCGTCTCACCACTACCGTCTGACCACTACTGTCTGATCACTACCGTCTGACCACCACCGTCTGACCACTACCGTCTGACCACCACCGTCTCACCACTACCGTCTGACCACTACTGTCTGATCACTATCGTCTGACCACTACTGTTTTACCTTGCCGTTCCTCAGCTCCATGTCATCCATGGGCTTCTTCATCTCTCTGGCCAGCAGCATCTCTATCTGCCTCTGCACCTGAACACACAACACAACACACCGTTTATCATCTGCACCTGAACACACACAACACACCGTTTATCATCTGCACCTGAACACACAACACACACCGTTTATCATCTGCACCTGAACACACAACACACAGTTTATCATCTGCACCTGAACACACAACACACCGCTTATCATCTGCACCTGAACACACAACACACACAGTTTATCATCTGCACCTGAACACACAACACACCGTTTATCATCTGCACCTGAACACACACAACACACAGTTTATCATCTGCACCTGAACACACAACACACCGCTTATCATCTGCACCTGAACACACAACACACCATTTATCATCTGCACCTGAACACACACACAGTTTATCATCTGCACCTGAACACACAACACACCGTTTATCATCTGCACCTGAACACACAACACACCATTTATCATCTGCACCTGAACACACACAATACACACAGTTTATCATCTGCACCTGAACACACACAACACACAGTTTATCATCTGCACCTGAACACACAACACACCGCTTATCATCTGCACCTGAACACACAACACACCATTTATCATCTGCACCTGAACACACACAATACACACAGTTTATCATCTGCACCTGAACACACAACACACAGAGTTTATCATCTGCACCTGAACACACAACATACAGTTCATCATCTGCACCTGAACACACAACGCACACAGTTTATCATCTGCACCTGAACACACCTGAACACACAACACACAGAGCACCTGAACACACAACACACCATTTATCATCTGCACCTGAACACACAACACACAGTTTATCATCTGCCCCTGAACACACAATACATACAGTTTGTCATCTGCACCTGAACACACACAGCACACAACACACACAGTTTGTCATCTGCACCTGAACACACAACACACAGTTTATCATCTGCACCTGAACACACACAACACACAGTTTATCATCTGCACCTGAACACACACAGCACACAGTTTATCATCTGCCCCTGAACACACAATACATACAGTTTGTCATCTGCACCTGAACACACACAGCACACAACACACACAGTTTGTCATCTGCACCTGAACACACAACACACAGTTTATTATCTGCACTGAACTGCACTGAACACACACAGTTTATCATCTGCACCTGAAAACACACAATATACAGTTTATCATCTGCACCTGAACACACACAACACACAGTTTATCATCTGCATCTGAACACACACAGCACACAGTTTATCATCTGCACCTGAACACACACACAGCACACAGTTTATCATCTGCACCTGAACACACACCACACACAGTTTATCATCTGCACCTGAACACACACACAGCACACAGTTTATCATCTGCACCTGAACACACACACACACACAGTTTATCATCTGCACCTGAACACACACACACACACAGTTTATCATCTGCACCTGAACACACACACAGCACACAGTTTATCATCTGCACCTGAACACACACACAGCACACAGTTTATCATCTGCACCTGAACACACACACACACACACAGTTTATCATCTGCACCTGAACACACAACACACAGTTTATCATCTGCACCTGAACACACACACAGCACACAGTTTATCATCTGCACCTGAACACACACACAGCACACAGTTTATCATCTGCACCTGAACACACACACAGCACACAGTTTATCATCTGCACCTGAACACACACACACACACACAGTTTATCATCTGCACCTGAACACACACACACACACAGTTTATCATCTGCACCTGAACACACACAGTTTATCATCTGCACCTGAACACACACAGTTTATCATCTGCACCTGAACACACACACATCTGCACACAGTTTATCATCTGCACCTGAACACACAACACACACAGTTTATCATCTGCACCTGAACACACACACACACAGTTTATCATCTGCACCTGAACACACACACAGCACACAGTTTATCATCTGCACCTGAACACACACACACACACAGTTTATCATCACAGTTTATCATCTGCACCTGAACACACACACACACACAGTTTATCATCTGCACCTGAACACACACACACCACACAGTTTATCATCTGCACCTGAACAGCACACAGTTTATCATCTGCACTGAACACACTGCACACACACACAGTTTATCATCTGCACCTGAACACACACACACACACAGTTTATCATCTGCACCTGAACACACAACACACACAGTTTATCATCTGCACCTGAACACACACAGCACACAGTTTATCATCTGCACCTGAACATCTGCACCTGAACACACACAGTTTATCATCTGCACCTGAACACACACACACACACACAGTTTATCATCTGCACCTGAACACACACACACACACAGTTTATCATCTGCACCTGAACACACAACACACACAGTTTATCATCTGCACCTGAACACACAACACACACAGTTTATCATCTGCACCTGAACACACACACACACACAGTTTATCATCTGCACCTGAACACACACACACACACAGTTTATCATCTGCACCTGAACACACACACACACACACAGTTTATCATCTGCACCTGAACACACAACACACACACAGTTTATCATCTGCACCTTTTATCATCTGCACCTGAACACACACACACACACAGTTTATCATCTGCACCTGAACACACACACAGCACACAGTTTATCATCTGCACCTGAACACACACACACACACAGTTTATCATCTGCACCTGAACACACACACATCACACAGTTTATCATCTGCACCTGAACACACACACAGCACACAGTTTATCATCTGCACCTGAACACACACACACACACACAGTTTATCATCTGCACCTGAACACACACACAGCACACAGTTTATCATCTGCACCTGAACACACACACAGCACACAGTTTATCATCTGCACCTGAACACACACACAGCACACAGTTTATCATCTGCACCTGAACACACACACACACACAGTTTATCATCTGCACCTGAACACACACACACACACAGTTTATCATCTGCACCTGAACACACACACACACACAGTTTATCACACAGTTTATCATCTGCACCTGAACACACACACACACACAGTTTATCATCTGCACCTGAACACACACACACAGCACACAGTTTATCATCTGCACCTGAACACACACACACAGTTTATCATCTGCACCTGAACACACACACAGTTTATCATCTGCACCTGAACACACACACACACACAGTTTATCATCTGCACCTGAACACACACACAGCACACAGTTTATCATCTGCACCTGAACACACACAGCACACAGTTTATCATCTGCACCTGAACACACACAGCACACAGTTTATCATCTGCACCTGAACACACACACACACACAGTTTATCATCTGCACCTGAACACACACACACACACACAGTTTATCATCTGCACCTGAACACACACACACACACACACAGTTTATCATCTGCACCTGAACACACACAGTTTATCATCTGCACCTGAACACACACACAGCACACAGTTTATCATCTGCACCTGAACACACACAGTTTATCATCTGCACCTGAACACACACAGCACACAGTTTATCACACCTGAACACACAGTTTATCATCTGCACCTGAACACACACAGCACACAGTTTATCATCTGCACCTGAACACACACACAGCACACAGTTTATCATCTGCACCTGAACACACAACACACACAGTTTATCATCTGCACCTGAACACACACACACACACAGTTTATCATCTGCACCTGAACACACACACAGCACACAGTTTATCATCTGCACCTGAACACACAACACACACACAGTTTATCATCTGCACCTGAACACACACACACACACAGTTTATCATCTGCACCTGAACACACACACACACACAGTTTATCATCTGCACCTGAACACACACACACACACACAGTTTATCATCTGCACCTGAACACACACACACACACAGTTTATCATCTGCACCTGAACACACACACACACAGTTTATCATCTGCACCTGAACACACAACACACACAGTTTATCATCTGCACCTGAACACACACACCACACAGTTTATCATCTGCACCTGAACACACACAGCACACAGTTTATCATCTGCACCTGAACACACACACAGCACACAGTTTATCATCTGCACCTGAACACACACACACACACACACAGTTTATCATCTGCACCTGAACACACACACACACACAGTTTATCATCTGCACCTGAACACACACACAGCACACAGTTTATCATCTGCACCTGAACACACACACAGCACACAGTTTATCATCTGCACCTGAACACACACACACACACACAGTTTATCATCTGCACCTGAACACACACACACACACACAGTTTATCATCTGCACCTGAACACACACACACACACACAGTTTATCATCTGCACCTGAACACACACACAGCACACAGTTTATCATCTGCACCTGAACACACACACAGCACACAGTTTATCATCTGCACCTGAACACACACACACACACACAGTTTATCATCTGCACCTGAACACACAACACACACAGTTTATCATCTGCACCTGAACACACACAGCACACAGTTTATCATCTGCACTGAACACACACACACACATCTGTTTATCATCTGCACCTGAACACACAACACACACAGTTTATCATCTGCACCTGAACACACAACACACACAGTTTATCATCTGCACCTGAACACACAACACACACAGTTTATCATCTGCACCTGAACACACACAGTTTATCATCTGCACCTGAACACACAACACACACAGTTTATCATCTGCACCTGAACACACAACACACAGTTTATCATCTGCACCTGAACACACACATCTGCACACACACAGTTTATCATCTGCACCTGAACACACAACACACAGTTTATCATCTGCACCTGAACACACAACACACACAGTTTATCATCTGCACCTGAACAGACACACACCACACAGTTTATCATCTGCACCTGAACACACACACAGCACACAGTTTATCATCTGCACCTGAACACACACACAGCACACAGTTTATCATCTGCACCTGAACACACACACAACACACAGTTTATCATCTGCACCTGAACACACACACAGCACACAGTTTATCATCTGCACCTGAACACACACACAGCACACAGTTTATCACACCTGAACACACACACAGCACACAGTTTATCATCTGCACCTGAACACACACACACACACAGTTTATCACACACAACACACAGTTTATCATATGCACCTGAACAGACACACAGCACACAGTTTATCATCTGCACCTGAACACACACACAGCACACAGTTTATCATCTGCACCTGAACACACACACACAGCACACAGTTTATCATCTGCACCTGAACACACACACACAGCACACAGTTTATCATCTGCACCTGAACACACACACAGCACACAGTTTATCATCTGCACCTGAACACACACACACACACACAGTTTATCATCTGCACCTGAACACACACACACACACAGTTTATCATCTGCACCTGAACACACACACAGCACACAGTTTATCATCTGCACCTGAACACACACACACAGCACACAGTTTATCATCTGCACCTGAACACACACAGCACACAGTTTATCATCTGCACCTGAACACACACACAGCACACAGTTTATCATCTGCACCTGAACACACACACAGCACACAGTTTATCATCTGCACCTGAACACCTGAACAGACACACAGCACACAGTTTATCATCTGCACCTGAACAGACACACACAGCACACAGTTTATCATCTGCACCTGAACACACACACAGCACACAGTTTATCATCTGCACCTGAACAGACACATACCACATGCAGTTTATCATCATGTGATTTCACATAAATTATAATCTTGATACTTCAAAAACATCGTGCTTTGATGAGGGTGTGCCAGGCAGGGTGGTTTGGGGCAAATTCTTCCCATGTTTGTATGTCAATACAACATGACTTCAGGGAGACTTCCAAGGAGTCTTTATTATAGTCATTAGTGCATCTTTTGGCCACTAGGGAAATGCGGTGTCAATACAGTCTATCTATAGAAAGATAAAGAAGGCACACAGATCACTTTGGAAGGAAATCCTTGTGCTTCTTATTTTGCCATTCAGATAGAAGTGGAAGGAAAGAGTGGAATAAGCTGGAAATTAACTACTCACCAGTTTCTTTTCTCTTTCAATGTTTTGCTTCCGTATTCTCTCCTCCCTCTGTCTTTCCTTCTCCTGAAACAAAGAAGAGGGGAGTGGACATTAAAAAACAGGTGATGAAGTGAGTGTGTGTGTGTATGTGTGTACATGTGCATTTGCATGTGTGTCTATTGTACATGTGCACATATGTATGTTTTTGCATGTGTGTGTGTGTGAGAGACAGAGAGAGAGTGTGTGTGTGTAGCTTGTGTGTGTGTGTGTGTGTGTGAATGTGACTCTGTGTGTGTGTGTGTGTGTCCACTTGTGTGTGTGTGTATTGTACATGTGCACGTATGTGTTTTTTGCGTGCGTGTGTGTGTTTGTGTGTGCGTAAAAGTGCATGAGTATTGAGTGAAAGAGTACT
This sequence comes from Phymorhynchus buccinoides, assembly GCA_017654935.2. Taxonomy (NCBI): domain Eukaryota; kingdom Metazoa; phylum Mollusca; class Gastropoda; order Neogastropoda; family Raphitomidae; genus Phymorhynchus; species Phymorhynchus buccinoides. The sequence continues at coordinate 27,541,659 of CM065703.1, forward strand.
GCACATGTGTATGTATGTATGTTTATGCATGTGTGTGTGTATGTTGTGAGCGTGCATGCATGTGTGCATATTGTACATGTGCACGCATGTGTGTGCGTGTCCATGCGCTAATGCGCATGCATGCGTATGTGTGCAAAAGTGCACTTGCCTGTATGAGTATTGTACATGTGTATGTAGGTATGCTTATGCATGTGTGTGTGTGCGCACGCGCATATGTATGTGTGCGAGTATACATTTGCATGTGTGCACATTGTACATGTGCATGCATGTGCGTTTGCGCATGCTGACGTATGAGCATAAAGCAATGAACTGAAACAAACGGGGCGCATTACCAGTCTTTCTTCTTCTTTCTTGCGTTGTTCCAGCGCTTTGACCAGGAGAAAGTGCTGACGCCTTCGCTCCTTCTCCTGCTCTTTCTCCATAATCTGCTGCTGCTTCTTCATTTCTCGCTCCTGAAGGACACACACATACATGCTTAAACACACACACACAGACAGACAGACAGAAAAAAGTCACTCTCTCTCTCTTACGTAAATATTCTATGGCACCAATGTTGTGTCAATAGTGGCTCATCCATGTGATGGGCCAGAGGCTAGAGATTACCATATATTGTTTTTTTAATGTATGAACATTATTATATAGGCTCGTCTCCCAAATTTTAGAGAACATTTTAGATTTCATTGTTAGACATATTTTAAGGCGTTGGGGTCTCAGTCTGTGAAAAGTGTATCACCTTATAATCTGCAACATATGGTATACATACACATAGTTTTCTTACTTTGAGACTTTTGTTTCTCCAGTTTTTAAAGATTACCATATTGTTTGGACTAAGGCACCCCCCAAAATGTTTTACACAAAATTCAGATTTGTTATAACACTTTCTTACTATTTCATTCATCATATTATAGCAGGCACAGGGGTCTCTCTGTCTGGGAAAAAAGTATCGCCTGATAGTCTGTAGAACACGGTAAACTGTCACACTACAGACACCTACATTCAAGGTACCTGCACTTTTGCTTAGGTGTGTTTCACTGATGCCTCAACTGTGAAAGATGATTATTACTGATAATACTTGTTCACATTGAACATTCATTTGCAAATATCAAGCAAGATTATATTACTTTATTATCTAAAAGTCACAACATGCATTGTTAACAAATCAAAATTGGAAAGCTAAGTCACCCTCATTGGGTCATGGAAATGATCATTCATCACATTGTGTCCGGTTGGTTTTCCTAGTCATTCCTAGGGAGCTTGGGATCCTCAAAAAGTGTACACATGTGAGCCCATTTCTCCTGTGGTTCTCAAGCACGGTTACACAAATTACGTCAGTTTTTCTCTATCGTGCACGCCATAAGCCTCAACTGCATGCCACCCAAGAAGACTGAGTGTTGATCTAATTTACTCTACTCTTTGCCAAGACTAATGGGTAACATGATATTATCACTAACGTAAATAACAAAAATAACGGACATAAAAAATGCTGGTCGTAAAGTTTCACACATGCTACTCAAACATGATTTCATTTCTAATGATGATTGTGTAGCCTATAGGGTTCTACTTTGATATCTTGGATGTCTACTGTGGTGTTTTCTTTTCTTTCAGCAGAAAACTTCTTCTTCTGCATTCCCAGCCATATGGTCATAATGGGTGAGGTACGTATATGTGTCCAGTTTGCAGTTTTTCATTGGTCTCCCTGCTGCATTCAGCTGACACATTCTGATTTCGGAGGAGCTCAAAGGAAAAAATCATTTGGAAGATCTTTTTCTTTTTAAAAGGCAGGAGAATGGACCAGTAAGGCAGAAAGATATTAGATGACAGAAAGCAAAGGGAAAAGGCAGAGTCATAGAAGGAAAAGGCAGTCATAGAGAGGGACAAATTGGAGGAAGTTTCAAGCACAGAACTTCCAGAAGGTGGGGAATTATTGATACTTAACTATATTCTTACATTTTTCTTCTCTGTTCTCTCAACTTTATCACTTACTCTCTTCGCTAGGTTAAGTTTGGTTTTATTTAAACTCTGAGCGGTTCAGGGTACAGATTTTTGCTTTGTTTAATGAAGAAATGAAGAAAATATGACATACAATTAAAACATCCTCATAGTTCATACTGTTGCTTTTTTTCAAATTATCTTTTAATCGGGATTAATATTGTTTCATATTTGCAACAAAACCCAACAGTTTTGACATTGGAAATGAAAAAACACACCACCTTTTGATAAGAAAAAAAGAAAGAATAAAAAAAGTTGCAAAAAATAACGATGCCCATGCTTTGAGAATATGCCATGACATTGCCTCAGCAGTAAATACTTATGAAAATGGTTTTAAAATGCCACCAGGTAAGTCTGAGTTTAAACTTAAAGACTCAAATCTGAATGCAAATTATATAAAACATGTCAAAATAGAAACAGAACAAACTGAAATAAAGCCAAGCATCATAAAACATAACTTTCAAATTCAAAAGAATAATACCAAGAACTAAAAAAATAATAATAGGGCAACTAATGGAATCTATCATGTCAGTTTCTTCTAAACATTCTGGTTGCAAAAAGACAACAGAACTAAACAAACCATGCCTTATTCCGTTCTGACATGCTTTAAGCTTCTGCGTGCTAAATACCATACATGAAAGTAGATACCATGCTAATCAATACATAGGCAAGGCTAAACACAATCAGCCAATCAAAGAGCAAGGCTAAAATACAATCAATCAATCAATCAGAGTGATCAAGGAGACAAGAGTTAACACAACCAACCAATCAAATGGTTTTGTCTTCAGGCAGCAATGTGGTTATACTAACTCATGGAAGTCTACAGAATGGCATGGGTTTAAGCTCTGCACACTGCAAGGAATGATTAAATGTTGGACCAGTTCTGTGCTATACAGAATGCACTCCAGAGAAGAATAACAAGCACAAATTCAATGTGTGTGTGTGGGGTGGGCATGCATGCATGCGTGTGTGTGTGTGTGTGTATGTGTGTGTGAGCATGCATGCTTGTGCATATGTGTGCATGTCAGTATGTGTACGCTCGCGCATGTATGCATGTGTGTGTCTGTGTGCGTGAGTGTGTGAGCATGCTTGTGTGCAGCGTGTACAATAATGCAGAGTACACGAGCATGCTTTTACATAAATAAACAACCACATGTATTCAAGCCTATTCTCCCCACAGTTTAAGGAGCCAATCCCTCTTAACACCAAGAACAGGGCCTAAACAGAGAGGTGAATGACTAGTTGTCAGCAGAGCCCCACACAAGTCTTCAACAGGTATCAACTTTGATTTTCATCAAGTCTTATGACACAATACAGCTAGTAGGCCTCTATTTCTGAAAAGGGCAAGTGTGCCAAACGGCACAACATCTGGGTTACTCCTAATTTAATGGGTAACTTGTCCTTTAACCTTCTTGCAGTCACATTTGTTACAGAAAAAACCCCGTCTTCTAGTGTTCAACCCCCCCCCCCCCCCCCCCCCCCCCTATTTTTGGAAAATCTGTCTTTTGAAGCACACAGGGTACCATACAGTTACTATTACATAAATGCAAGTGAACTGCTTCTTCACAGTATGTCTATAACAAGCCAGAACTTAGTGCATGATGGAAATGCCATCAGAGGGGGTCTCAGAGTGGGGGCAAGGTATGGGCGGTTTTGGGCGGCTTGAATACACAGAGGCAACATCTGGCTGGGCGGTTTTGGGCGGAATAAATGCAAGAGGGTTAAAAAATACAAACAAACAAACAAAAACTAATATAATCATCAGGAGACAACCCAACAAACAGAAATGAACACGAACCAAGGCTTGACCAAAATGTTAACGAGACCCATTAAGACAAAGACCAACCGGGGAACGATGAACACCCACATCGAAGAAGTAAAGCGCTTAGAGCTTAAAGAATAAGCGCTCTAGAAAAATCATTTATAAAAATAAAGACGCGGTGCACAATACTGAAGACAGACAGAGAAAACACATAACCATGAAAGAGGACAGAAAAACAAAAGTTGTGAAACAAGACCACAAGAAATTTGACAAGATGAAGCCGAATGAGATAACAGTCGATATTGCCTGACAGGAAAACAAGATTCACACATTTCTTGCTGTACTAAAATGGTCTTAAAGTTAATCAAGTTTTCACAAACTATTTTCTTTTTGTACTGTTGACAATGATGACTTTTTTTCTTTCTATGTGACGAGGCATTTTAGCATCTGTTCACTAATAACTTAAACAAAGGTAAGGTCAAAGGTAAAGGTCCCATAGTCTATCGGCCGTAGGGGCAGTGAACTGTTAGAGGTTCACCATGTCAAGGGCACGGCATCATGGAAGGCGGACTCCATCCCTCTCCTTCTGCCGCCTTTTAACCTTCCCTGAATGAATCAGGTACCCATTCACTGCTGGGTAGACAGAGAGGGATTTTAGGTCTGAAAAATCTGACTCCAAGCTGGACTCGAACCCGCGACCTTCCGCACCGCAGCTGAGCGCTCTAACCACTCGACCACAGGCCCCTCCTTAAATGATGATGAAGCGTAAAAAAATTGAAATAGGCACACACAAAAATTAGGCGATTTTTTTTCCGTCTTTTAAGCATGTTTGAATCAATTTCATACGTTTTTTGGCAATTGAAACACTGGCTATCTTCCAATATAATTTCAGTCCTTTCCATTTCACCTTACCCGATCATAACTGTAGGTTGTGGAGTTTGAAATGAGCTTAGAGTCAGTTGAACACAGAGCATACACGTAAGGTTCTCTTTTTTCCTTGACATAGTCCTATAAAAATTGAAAATGTCTTATTGTGTTCTCCCCTGTCAAGACAAATATCCTATTGAAATCTAAACATTGTCCTGTGATTTCTGCAAGAGCCAGGACGATGTGTTGTTGATTTTTCTGGTCTCAGGACACTTTATCCTGTGATTTCTGCAAGAGCCAGGACATTGTGTTGTTGATTTTTCTGGTCTCAGGACACTTTATCCCATCACCGCTTGGTCATTGGTTCATCAGTGCCTTGTACTTTGATTCTAATTATTTTCATCTTAAACATTGACAGATTGAATGCTTTAAAGAAGAAAAGCATCAGAAGAGTATCTTCAGATCTTAATGACTGATACACAAGAGGAAGCCAAAGACTCACAACCAACACAGGAGTGACAAAGAACACAACAGAGAGAGAGGGGGGGGGGGGAAGACAGAGAGAAAAGAAGTCACTTAGAAAGACAATAAGACCAGCGCCACAATAAGTACTTAACAAGGACACACTAGCTTCAGGCAATACACCAGTGTATTTGATGTGGTTCTGTACAGTGGTTCGCAAGAAATTGCACAGACAAAGAAAGAAAATGACAGACACAAATGTTCACAATACTCCACTGCTCCGCATGGAGACGGTAGGCTAAAATAAAAGAAGACAAATCTCCAAAGCAGCCACGGCTTAACAAACACAGATAGCAGACAGGGGGTTGAGAGGACAAGAATGGATAAAAAAGAGGAGAACTATTGGACTTCAATGTTCAGTAGAACAACATTAACATGGCATGCATTGAGCGATGCACATCTGCCCGGAAAAACCTACCTTAGTTACACGTAGCTTAGTAACATCAGGCAACACGCCCCACAAAGGGCTTGCTTTACTATCCCAGTTTGTTTGTTTTTCCCCCAAAATAGACCCCTGCTACGCCTTGCCTTAAGGCTATGTCAGACCAATTGACATAGGCTAGAACACCAGGGCTACATCAAAATGTTGGTATGCTATGCATAGATATGCGGGGATTGTCTTTATTAGCCATGACATCATCAGTCTCCAAAATCCTGTGAAGACAGTGTGTGGCTGCCCACGTGGCGGGGTAATCAAAAACTTTCACACATGTAATGTTCTCATCCGTAGCTGATGCACTTGTACCATAGACTTCAGCTGTTAGGATGATCCCTGGAGTCTTTTAGCCAGGGTACGTCAGCAACAACAACAAAGACCCCTGCTCTTGTCCACTTTTTAATGAATCAAATTTCCTGCATCTACATTTCCGCACCCCACCATTCATCAATGGCCTTTATGCTACTTCTTGGCCACGCACAAGGGCGATAACTTTATGTACTGCACTGAGCACCCCACCATTCATCAATGGCCTTTATGCTACTTCTTGGCCACGCACAAGGGCGATAACTTTATGTACTGCACTGAGCACCCCACCATTCATCAATGGCCTTTATGCTACTTCTTGGCCACGCACAAGGGCGATAACTTTATGTACTGCACTGAGCACCCCACCATTCATCAATGGCCTTTATGCTACTTCTTGGCCATGCACAAGGGCGATAACTTTATGTACTGCACTGAGCACCCCACCATTCATCAATGGCCTTTATGCTACTTCTTGGCCACGCACAAGGGCGATAACTTTATGTACTGCACTGAGCACCCCACCATTCATCAATGGCCTTTATGCTACTTCTTGGCCATGCACAAGGGCAATAACTTTATGTACTGCACTGAGCACCCCACCATTCATCAATGGCCTTTATGCTACTTCTTGGCCATGCACAAGGGCGATAACTTTATGTACTGCACTGAGCACCCCACCATTCATCAATGGCCTTTATGCTACTTCTTGGCCATGCACAAGGGCGATAACTTTATGTACTGCACTGAGCACCCCACCATTCATCAATGGCCTTTATGCTACTTCTTGGCCATGCACAAGGGCGATAACTTTATGTACTGCACTGAGCACCCCACCATTCATCAATGGCCTTTATGCTACTTCTTGGCCATGCACAAGGGCGATAACTTTATGTACTGCACTGAGCACCCCACCATTCATCAATGGCCTTTATGCTACTTCTTGGCCATGCACAAGGGCGATAACTTTATGTACTGCACTGAGCACCCCACCATTCATCAATGGCCTTTATGCTACTTCTTGGCCATGCACAAGGGCGATAACTTTATGTACTGCACTGAGCACCCCACCATTCATCAATGGCCTTTATGCTACTTCTTGGCCATGCACAAGGGCGATAACTTTATGTACTGCACTGAGCACCCCACCATTCATCAATGGCCTTTATGCTACTTCTTGGCCACGCACAAGGGCGATAACTTTATGTACTGCACTGAGCACCCCACCATTCATCAATGGCCTTTATGCTACTTCTTGGCCATGCACAAGGGCGATAACTTTATGTACTGCACTGAGCACCCCACCATTCATCAATGGCCTTTATGCTACTTCTTGGCCATGCACAAGGGCGATAACTTTATGTACTGCACTGAGCACCCCACCATTCATCAATGGCCTTTATGCTACTTCTTGGCCATGCACAAGGGCGATAACTTTATGTACTGCACTGAGCACCCCACCATTCATCAATGGCCTTTATGCTACTTCTTGGCCACGCACAAGGGCGATAACTTTATGTACTGCACTGAGCACCCCACCATTCATCAATGGCCTTTATGCTACTTCTTGGCCACGCACAAGGGCGATAACTTTATGTACTGCACTGAGCACCCCACCATTCATCAATGGCCTTTATGCTACTTCTTGGCCACGCACAAGGGCGATAACTTTATGTGCTGCATTGAGCACGCCACCTAGTGACGATCAGGGATAGAGAATGTTCAGTGGTTCTACACTGCTTCTTCATGACGTGCAAGGGCGACAATTTCATGTAGGTGGTGATCACAATTCAGTTCACGAGTCAGGGGCAGAGAATTTTCAGCATAAAGCCTCATTGTTATTAAGAAATCAGAGGTGCATTTCTTTCTTTTTTTAACATGCCGCCAACAGTGTATTTAAATCACGCTACTTCTATGTACAGCCCCGGCTTGAAGGCAATCATTCATTCTCTGCATTCACAACACAGCAGCTGGGAGGAGGCCGGGGGTGGGGTGGGGGGAACTTTTACACTGAAAGTAAGCGTACAAGAGCAAAGAAACAAAGAACAAAACAAAAACTAGGAGGCGGGCTGTCAGAGGGGGGAGCAAGACGCATGTGTGTGTGACTTAGTGACATGAGCACTCACTCTTTCCATTTGTAGCCATAGCAGATTGGACTGAAACAGACAAGCATTCCCCAAATTGGTCAACCAAAGACAGCACACGGTCACAGGCAAGGCACACAAAGGAAACTGAATCAAACCTTAGAAAAAAAATGAAAGAAAAGAAAGAAAAGAAAAGGAAAAGCACAAGAGTGAAATAATTTGAAATTAAAACGAGGGTGATTAATATAGACCACAACTACTGAATTGTAGACCAAACAGAAGACACATACAACCAACGGAAAACAATCTATTCAAGGACAGGGAGAGACAAACAAGGACAGTACACACGTTCAAGTAAAGCAAACGCTTTCACCTACAAACTAAAAGAGGTGTATCTCATTTTCATTACTTTACAAAGAAGAGTTCCCAAGTTTACCTTTATATATATTTCTTTTAGATTTCTTTTTGATTAAAGCCATAGAATTATGGCATGTAGCATGCTGCATATAAAATATGTCAAGTATATTGTGAATTGTACAGAATACCTCTAACTTCGTCTTAGAGATATGCACAGCCCAACACCATCTTCAGATAAAAAGATGATATTACAGCGGCGAAACCTTTGTTTTTGAAACTTTTTTTAAAAATCCAAATTTATGTACAGAATATTTTAAAATAAAGGGCATACCACCGCACTGAACAAAAAACCAACCCAACCAGCCCACATTATCTATCATCTTTAAACAAAATCCAAGTGTAACTGTGATCTGGAAAAGCAATCAAAACTCTCATGAATTCAAAATAAAAAAAAATTCTAAATTATAAACTTTAGTATTTCTTTGCTTTCTTAAATTATGGGTTACACAAACACCAAAAAATTAAAATTGTTAAAGGACACTGTCGGCGCTGGAATGAAGTAACCTTGATGTGACCTTCATGTAACCTTGATTTGAGATTGTAGAAAGTTTTGAAAGTGGCAGCATGTATACAGTGATGGCAAAGTGCAAAGAAAATGATGTCAAAAATAAACATGTATGATCTGAATCCAGCATTCACAGGTAGGTTTGGCACGTACTAGAAAGGCATGAGCAGTTAGAAATCGAATAACATTTCCCTTACGATCTAAAACCAATGGATTTCATGACATGATGAGGAAAAAACCCAAACAAACGTACAAAAACAAAACAATGAAACACTACACAACACAGATGATCCACATGCATCATTTTCACGTCCTTCAAAAATATCCACACTTTCATACTCCACAAACTAAAGCCATAATTTTCAAAAAGACAAAATCAACGGAAATCTAAACACCATGAACACACACAAGACAACGTTCATGAAAAAAAGAAGAAAAATTCCACAGAATGACTACACAAGTTCTAAATAAGCACAGAGACACAAAAAATACATATTTTCACCACAGACGCTGTAAGCATAACCACACATTCACCAAAGAATATCACAACTGTGCTGCATATCAGCATAGCAGCCGTATGCACACACACACACACACACTGCTGAGGCAATATCACGGTCATAAATCTCTCTGTACCCTTCTTGTTTTGTTCTTCTTAATTTATTTTTTATATTATTATTTTACATCACCTTAACTTAGCACTACTCCGAGAATATTTCCCATGGTACAAGTTTTCTTGTTATTTCTTAATTTTTTCAGTTTTTGTTTTTAATTTAATTTTTTGTACCTGCCACTTGCTTTCTTTTAACACTCTTGATTCATGATTACATACTTATCAAGGGAGAATGACAAATCAAAATAAAATCAATGCGCAAAAAAAGAAAAAGAAAAAAAAAGAAAACAACATAAAAGCTTTTTCTAGCTTGCAACTTTGCCCCAAACTCAAAAATTGGTTTGACAATATCCTACTAGAACTTAAAGCAAAACAAAAAAAGTATGCTGAAGGAAAATAACAATTAAAAGAGCCCAAACCTCGTTTTTGCGAGCGAGTTCTTTCAAACGCATTTCTTCCAGCTCCACCTGCCGCCTACGCCTGGCCTGCACATCGACACACATCACCACCACACATGACACGAAACGGGTCAAATTTTACACATCTGACACATCAGCTTCACAATACAGCACACAACACATACAGCCATGTAAAACAAACGGCATGACAAAAGCACATGTCAAGTTCATACGAACCTGTAATACCGTGTGTAATATAACACACACCACCAACACAAGCACACATTACCGCAGCGCACAATACAAAAACGTCATTGTAACGCACACCATCATGTCTATGCCACTTAGGTCAGACACAACATACACAGAACTGTCAAACCAAAACTGTTTCCAATTACTACAGTACTCGAAGGCCCATTAGATGCAGATTATTCTTAACTCAAACGAGTAGATCTTTTACACACAAGTAAACGCTTTTTTTCATAACCATAACTTACATAATAAATCAAAACGAGATATGCAGACTTCTTTCTTTAATGTTAAAAAAATTTGCTTTAAAATGGTTATACGATTAGGGCTTGTGCACATTTATGAAAAATTCCGTACGGAAACCCATCCACAAATACATGTAAAGTGAAAGAAAGTAAGAAATCAGGGGATGGGTTTCCACGTGTAATGTGCACACTCCTTCAGATTTCTTACTAAATGGATGGAACATGCCCATGGGTTTCCACGTGTAATGTGCACACTCCTTCAGATTTCTTACTAAATGGATGGAACATGCCCATGGGTTTCCACGTGTAATGTGCACACTCCTTCAGATTTCTTACTAAATGGATGGAACATGCCCATGGGTTTCCACATGTAATGTGCACACTCCTTCAGATTTCTTACTAAATGGATGGAACATGCCCATGGGTTTCCACATGTAATGTGCACACTCCTTCATATTTCTTACTAAATGGATGGAACATGCCCATGGGTTTCCACATGTAATGTGCACACTCCTTCAGATTTCTTACTAAATGGATGGAACATGCCCATGGGTTTCCACATGTAATGTGCACACTCCTTCAGATTTCTTACTAAATGGATGGAACATGCCCATGGGTTTCCACGTGTAATGTGCACACTCAGGCATGAAAGTGGATGAAGATAAAAAAAGATGAATTTTTTTCAGCCGAGAAATCCTTCGACCCAGATTTTCACCTAACATCTGAAGTTTTGTTGGGGGGGGGCAGAATATTCCCAAAAATAATTTTTCCGCACAAACATCTTTCAGGTATGAAAGAATTAGATTTTTGCAGCCGATAAATCCTTCCACCCGGATTTTCACCTAACGTCCAAAGTTTTGCAACGTTCCACACAAAAATTTTCAAGCCCAGTTTTCACCTAACTAACGTCAGAAATTTTGTTCAGCGGAGAAGGAGGGTAATCTATTCCAAAGATATTTGGTCGGCACAAATATCACATTTTCAGCTCACATCGCTACTTTTATTGAGCGGGAGGTACTCATTTCGCCTTCCTTAGCACAAATGAAGCGAGTGAGCTAAAGCGACTTCCGGTTAACCCCTTCAGTGCCGCCTACTACTTGCGCATGCGCCGCCGGCTTGCCGCGCGATTTTTGAACACGGCAATATCGCTGCTTAGCGGTGACGTATATATACGTCGGTGGCAAGTACTGAAGCGCTATAGAGGACGTATATATACGTCGTGGGGCAGTGAAAGGGTTAATCAGTTTGAGAATCGCCAAATAGAGAATAAGGCAAGATCGGTCCTTTACTTCTATACAAACATTTTTGGAAAAAGGCGGATTTTTTTTTTACCGCAGAAGTTTTGAAAAGATTCCGCGAATTCTTTCATGCCTGACACTCCAGATTTCTTACTAAATGGATGGAACATGCCCATGGGTTTCCACGTGTAATGTGCACACTCCTTCAGATTTCTTACTTCCAGATGTTTTTTTCTTTGCAGAATGCGGACAGGTTTCCGTGCAGAAGTTTTCGCAAATGTGCACACAGCCTTATGCGAAAACTGTGTCTCTGCTTTCTGTCCACACACACTACAGATAATGTGCATAAGTTCAAAATGCTAATATTCTAAAGTTAACTAAGATGAAAAGCGGACTGACGATGAAGCAATGACAAGGCAGTGATGACACAATAACAATTTCTTGAAAATGAACAGATCTATATGTAAGCTTTACAATATTTCAGAATACATTCTCATTTTACAACTCAACAAATGTGCATTACTGTCTCAAAGTTTGTCCGAAACATAAAATAATCCAACAAATGGACTGAACACATTAACCCTCTCGCATTCACAACGTAACGCTACGGGAATTCCCCAATACCCCCCAATGTGTTCATAGCGTAAGTCGCCATGACCTTCAACCTGGTAATTTTCCGTCATGTGCTGACCCCGTGAAAGTGTGTAGAATGGACCAAAAACTTCGTAGCATCCTTGAGACAGACCAATGAAACTGCTTCTAGTATTATGGGATAGTAATTCGTGTCCATTCATAGACGAGGAGCTAAAACTGCATGCGTGTCAGTGTAGCAAAGCGTGGGTACCAAATTTGTCGTCTGCTCGAGCACTGCTGTGTGTGATTGTTTGATTTAAACTAATATATCTATCTATTCTATCTATATACTTACCGTTTCACTACGAACTGAGTTTACTCTTCCAATTTGGAGCAAAATGCCATTTTACCAAAGACTATAGTCTAAATAAAAGACTAACTTCCTTCCCTTGGCATGGCTGCCGTGTGGATATGCAGTGGTAAGCCCTGTGTGACGTCACTTCCGTAGCGCCTATTTCAAGTCAGGATCAAATTTTAATATGATAGAATAGATTGTACGGATTTCTCGGCATTTCGGAAGATGAGTAGGATAATATTATTGAAGAAATGGAAAAATATGACCATGAAGAGTTAGAAGAGAGTCAGATGTGGATTTAGGAGGTGGTGTAGAGCAAAACGTTAGCAATTACGAAGTCTAGTCAACACTCAGCTTGCATCGCGTCAAACAAAATGGCGGACTAGGTACAGCATGCCAGGATGCCAGCATTTCGAGAACCAACATGGCCCATACACGCATTTCCAAACACTGCGGCCCCTCTCGATTATTTCTTTTTACCCCACCTATTCTTCAAAACAGCAGCAGACAAAGCAAACAGGTGTGCAACACACAAGCAAGTAAACAAAGGTCCACACTTGACCCACTTTTGTGGGTCATAGCAGACGATACGTATAGGCCTAGGCCTACATGATTTGGGGAATCAGGCGACAGTGACAGTCCGTCCTTGGTCTACATCACTGTGCTCGTCTGTCAGCTAGTTCTCTGTTATTGCAAGAATTAGTGTTTTTTGTGACTACCATGACACAGTAGTAGAATGTATGAAGGGTGGAGGGTAGGGGATGGGGGTGGGGTATGCACACCTGTATGATGGGGTGACACCAATGACACAACGACAGTGGTGGTACACACTGTGACTTATCACTGTACAGCTCTGGTTGAGTGTGTGTATGTGTTTTATAAAGTGTATTACAGTGTGTGGAAGTGTATACAAACAATGTACAGTTGTGGTTTGAACTACATCCAAATAGGTTTTATTGGTGACAGTTGACTTTTCTGTGTCACTCACTGGATTAGCAGTATGAACTGAAGTGACGGACAGAGTACAGACTAGGTGAGGTAGGCTTCAGCTTTCATTTTCACCCTAGTAACGTGCATGTGCATGAATAAACTGCATGTCAGTGTGCTGTTTTACAATGTTAACCATAATATGTGACACATTTGGTGACATTTAGTTGACAATGACACGACCCTTCACTCTGAGACACACAAAACACACTTCACACCCGCGAACAAAGCCTCATGACCACACATGCAAAATTTTATGGCTGTAGACATTTATTTCTAGCAATGGTGAAGCATAAACCACACTAACCCATTTTGGGCTACATTTGCCAAAAGAATACGAAATCTAGCAGAAGTTTAGTCTCAAACAATCCGAATATAAGAGGGTTAAGGTGAGTGAGGCCTTCTAGGCAAACCAACAACAATCAAAACAAACGCCTTGTTATGTTCGTATGCTATCATTTGTGCTAGATTTTGGTATGTAGTCTTAGAGGATGTGCATTTCCTGACCTCCGTACAACAGTAACCAATACATTCACTGAACTGACATGGAGTGACATCTATTAGTGCGATGTGTCATCTACCACAATACATAAGATCTTAGAAATACACAGTGAAGGAAGCCACACTTTTTAACAATGTGAATACGATAAACAGGTTTGGAACCATGCCATAGTATGGAAATAACAAGAACACCTTCAACATTGGCTCATCTTTCATCTCCTCTTTTGCACTAAGCTTTACAATCATTTATATTCTAATGAACACACACACACACACACACACACACACACACACACAGAACAAACCTTGACAAGAGGTTCACTCGTTTTGCACAATGTTGCCCAAAGTCTGGGAATCAAACTACAGTGGGAATCACGCAAATCAAAATGGAAAGCACTGACATTTTATTTTGAGACAGCCAATATTTTCAGATATAAAAAAAAAAGGTATTTAAAGAAATAAAGATTAAACTGTGAGCAGTCATACAGAATGATCTGATAGCTTGAAGTAAAGGATTTGGGGTTAGCTGGTTTCCACTGTATCGGTTACAAGGCGTACCTCCAATATTTGCTGTGCTTTCATCTCACGTTCCATGCGGAGCTGCTCCTGCAAACGTATCTTCTCCTGCTGCTTCATGATCCTGCTGCGCTCCTTCTCCCTCTGTCGCTCCACCACTGAAACAGGCAGCCCAGCAACAAACAGTCAATCCACAGCACTTTAACAGGCGTTTTTCAGAAAAACACTGTGCTACCTATCTTCTTCTTTACGCATCCCCCTCCATTTTTTGCATTGAAAATTTCACTGAGAAGCAACATTCTGCCATTCTCAGGAAAGGAATTGGGTTAGGATCAGCCTAGGATTATTTTCATAAAATTGAAATAAAGGAAGCAGACTTTGAGATTGAGAGTCGTAAACATGAAGGGGGCGTCTAGAGTACAATTTTGCCCGTAGTGTGACTTTATACCGCAAAACAGAGCTGTAGCCCTCCCCTGCCCCCTCACAAAAGGTTGGACAAACACAAGACAAGCCTGACATGTAAGGGACTGACTATGAGCAGCTTACAACAAACACAGCTTTTTGAAAGGATCATCACCAAAAACTCCTTTCACACCCATGTCAAAAGTACCATTATTTGGTGGAGAAATCTGCACACTGGATAAATACATGAGGTCTTTACTTCTTTGTTCGTCCTATCAGGTCAATTGCACATCGTTTTGTTCAGTCTTTGTGTATATTCTCTAGCATTCTAGCTAGTCTTCAGGACGGTGTAAAAATGAAGCAAATGGAGTTGGAATACAATGTTGGGCTACTTACATCTGTCCTCTTTAGCTTTTTTCATCATATCTTTCTGCCGTTCCTTCTCTAGCCTCATCTGGTATCTCATCTCAGCAGCCTTGCGCGCCATTTCTGCAACAACAGTCAACGTCTGACTGAACTCAAACTTCTCGCCTAGTGCGCCATTAATAGATATAAATCTGACTTAACAGAAACTTCTCATATAGGGCGAGTTTTTGAAACCAAGTCAACATTTGACTTAATAAACCCATGTGGAGATATCGCGCGAGTACAAATAGCTAACCCACCTTCTGGAAGTTCTGTGCAAGCAACTTCCTCTAATCTGTCACTCTCTTTGATTACCATCTACAATATTTCTGACTTACTGGCCCATTCTTCTGTCGTTTCCCCCCAAAATCTTCCAAATAATTTTCTCCTTTGAGCTCCTCTGAAGTTGAATGTAATGCAACGAGGAGACCAGTGAAAACTGAAAAAACGGACACATGCATACCTCACCCATTATGCCATGGCCATATAGCCTGGGAACTTAAGACTTAATGAAACTTGTTGCCTTACTTGGCTTAGTTTGCTTAGTTTGATGAAAACAAGAAAAAAAGCACAGAAAAGCAATGAATGGAAAGAACTAAAGAAGGCCTATGCTTAATATTGGACTTTTTTAATGGCTGGAGAAAAATAAGACAGATAGGAAAAACTTGTACACCTTTTATCTCTTTCTTTCAACATACACACACGTACATATCATGCACACACACACACACACACACACACATGCATGCACGTACAAACACAACATACACACACACACACCATACAATGGGTGCGTGAAGTTACCCAAAACTTTCTTCTGAACTTTCTTGCCGAAACCAAACATTCAACATTGTATTAAAAGAGCCCTGTCTTCAGGCTCTCAGCTGCCTGAAGCTGCATCAAATTGCCTGAAATCAGGCTTGGCCTCCATGAGCCGTTTGGCCGTAGAAGTTTCTCGCACTTCTTCTTGGTCAGCATCTGCATGCGCGCCCGTTTCCCCTTGGACATCGCGATGCCCCCATCCTCCCTCCACTCACCCTCACCTTGCTGTTCCTGGCGTTTCTTGAACTTGGCCTCTATGAGCTGTTTGGTGTTAGAAGTTTCTCGCATTTCTTCTTGGCCAGCATCTGCATGCGCGCCCACTTCCCCTTGGACATTGCGATGTCCCCACCCCCACCCCCCCTCCACTCACCCTCACCTTGCTGTTCCTGGCGTTTCTTGAACTTGGCCTCCATGAGCTGTTTGGCCAGCTGCTGCTGCCTCAGCTGTTTCTCGCACTTCTTCTTTGCCAACATCTGCATGCGCGCCCGCTTCCCCTTGGACATCGCGATGCGCTCCTGGATCTCCAGCTCCGTCAGGTGCACCTGAAGGTCAAGGTCGAGGTTAAGTCGGAACCAGAGGTCAAGAAAATAGGTCAATGTTGAGGTTCAAATCAGGTCCAAAGGTCAAGAAAATAGATCAATGTCCAGATTAACTCTTCTAGCGCCATGTATTTTATGACGTTCTTGGTTGTCCGTTGCATCTCAACCGACAAGAGGGGAGTAACTATGTTTGTCGAGTGCGCATGCGTTGGCTTAACAGAAAAATCGCTGACACAAGCTTTAATAACAGACAAACACATGGCAGGGTACCTGGCAGTGAATGTCTTAGCATTTGGTGGGCGTATGGTGTGATGTACTGGGCGAATGCACGCCCATAGTACTAGAAGAGTTCAGATGTAAGATTAAGATTAAGATTAAAATGATTGCCCCGTCGACAACTAAGGCCACTAGAAGAGTTCAATCAAGTCTGAAGGTCAAGAAAATAGGTCAATGTTGAGGTTAACTCGGGTTTGAAGGTCGTGCATGGCAGACACGACACTTCCAGGATCAAACAAACATTCATGCACACTTTAAAAAAACCAATCCTTAATATCGTTTGAAGCAATCACTTCAAGGGTCAAATGAAAGGTCATCCAGGTAAAAAAATTAATTTCCTTTATATTGTTTGAAGAAATTTATTTTGCTAATTCACAAACACGCCAACAACTTTAATGCTGCTAAAAATATAGAAATCCTTGTTGGAAAATGAGCTCTTCTGGTGCTCTGACAGGAGATCACTCTTATGGCTCATTCTATTTCAGGGACAATCTATTTTTGTTGCAGGTGTGTGAGAGAGACAGAAACAGGAAGAAAGAGATCGTGAGCTTGCCGTCGCCGACAAAATGACTTCTATTGCGCCACCTATGTGAAAGGGGGATAAATCCACCTAATGTGCTGATTGTTTACATTATTTTTACAACTTTAAGAAAAATGAGAGAAAAATACCAAATAAGCAGTATTATAAAAGTTTGTCAGAAACAAGTCTGGATCTATGCAGATCTTCTCTATTCAACGATGTGTATGTTATGATGTGTATGTGTATGTGTATGTTATGATGTGTATGTGTATGATGCTTACGAATGCAAGAGCGTCAAATGCAGAACTCACCACTTGCTTGTCACGGATTTCGTAGAACTGTCCGATGTTGACTTTGGTGTTGAAAGTGAAGTTTTCACGAGAGAGATCATTGATGCCGTGACGATCCAGATACTGAACGACAAAGAAAAAGAGACATGGTTATCACACTCAAGCATTCCGTTTCATTTGTCACAAACAGGTGTCATATTCAAGAAACATAGGGAATGATGCTTTATAGGTATTAAGGAATATAACACTGTAATAAAAATAATATTGACAAATTTGTAAAAAAACTAAATTAAAATTCTGTTAGCGTCATTTAAATTGACATTCGCTATGTAATCTTTTTTGGCGTGGTTTGTTTGTATTTCGAAAGTTATCATGAAAAAAGTGTTTCCATACAGTAAAGTGCAAACTATAATGACAGCCCTATTCTCTACCTCCTCCATTTCTTCTCCCTTTCCCCACCCCCCCCTCCCTCCCCTGCACACACAGACTGACCCTCAAGACATCGGGGATGGTCTTCATCTTCTAGTTGCATGGAGCAAAGTAGAGCACCTCCCCCACAATGCCCCTCCTTTCTTTCTTACTTCTCTTCTCCACTCCACAAGAGCAAAGTTCACATGGCATATTTTGGGATCGTTTGACAGTTAGTTTCTTCTTTTAGGCAGAACATTTGTCACACTACCCCGTCAAAATTGTCTTTTGTTTCACTATCTGATGTGATCTTTGAAGCAACACTGTGACTTATTTTCTTTTTCTGGGACAAATGTGGGCCTGTCGTGATGGTAAGCATCTGTACCCTGCACACAGACTGACCCTCAAGACATCAGGGATGGTCTTCATCTTCTTGTTGCAGGGGGCAAAGTAGAGCACCTCCCCCACAATGCCCCTCCTGCCCTCTTTCTCTCCCCCCCCCCCCCCCCCTCCAGACTGACCCTCAAAACATCGGGGATGGTCTTCATCTTCTTGTTGCAGGGGGCAAAGTAGAGCACCTCCCCCACAATGCCCCTCCTGCCCATGCCGTGGATAGTGGTCTGTCGACGCCACCCGTGCTCTAAGGGAATCAGCAGCTCCTTCTCGTTCAGCACAATGTTCCTTTTCTTGGACGGATCTGAAACAGTCAACATCATTGTTGACATCACAGTCATCGTCGTCATTGTCATCATCATCGTCATCATCATGTCTGATGATGAGTGAACGCCATCCGTACTTCAGGAAAATTAACAGCACTTTCTCATTCAGTATGCCATTTTTTTGGCCCCTCTTTCTCTTATGACTACCTTGCATGATATAAGAGGTATGATACAAGAGGTACACCTTCTCAGTGTGAACTCCATGATGATCCTCTTTCTACCCCACCCCCCTCTTTCTCTTATGACTACCTTCTCCATGATGATCCTCTTTCTACCCCACCCCCCTCTTTCTCTTATGACTACCTTCTCAGTGTGAACTCCATGATGATCCTCTTTCTACCCCACCCCCCCCCCCCCCTTTCTCTTATGACTACCTTCTCAGTGTGAACTCCATATGACCTCTTTCTACCCCACCCCTTCTTTCTCTTATGACTACCTTCTCAGTGTGAACTCCATGATGATCCTCTTTCTACCCCACCCCCCTCTTTCTCTTATGACTACCTTCTCAGTGTGAACTCCATGATGATCCTCTTTCTACCCCACCCCCCTCTTTCTCTTATGACTACCTTCTCAGTGTGAACTCCATGATGATCCTCTTTCTACCCCACCCCCCTCTTTCTCTTATGACTACCTTCTCAGTGTGAACTCCATGATGATCCTCTTTCTACCCCACCCCCCTCTTTCTCTTATGACTACCTTCTCAGTGTGAACTCCATGATGATCCTCTTTCTACCCCACCCCCCTCTTTCTCTTATGACTACCTTCTCAGTGTGAACTCCATGATGATCCTCTTTCTACCCCACCCCCCTCTTTCTCTTATGACTACCTTCTCAGTGTGAACTCCATGATGATCCTCTTTCTACCCCACCCCCCTCTTTCTCTTATGACTACCTTCTCAGTGTGAACTCCATGATGATCCTCTTTCTACTCTTTCTCTTATGACTACCTTCTCAGTGTGAACTCCATGATGATCCTCTTTCTACCCCACCCCCCTCTTTCTCTTATGACTACCTTCTCAGTGTGAACTCCATGATGATCCTCTTTCTACCCCACCCACCTCTTTCTCTTATGACTACCTTCTCAGTGTGAACTCCATGATGATCCTCTTTCTACCCCACCCCTCTCTTTCTCTTATGACTACCTTCTCAGTGTGAACTCCATGATGATCCTCTTTCTACCCCACCCCCCTCTTTCTCTTATGACTACCTTCTCAGTGTGAACTCCATGATGATCCTCTTTCTACCCCACCCCCCTCTTTCTCTTATGACTACCTTCTCAGTGTGAACTCCATGATGATCCTCTTTCTACCCCACCCCCCTCTTTCTCTTATGACTACCTTCTCAGTGTGAACTCCATGATGATCCTCTTTCTACCCCACCCCTCTCTTTCTCTTATGACTACCTTCTCAGTGTGAACTCCATGATGATCCTCTTTCTACCCCACCCCCCTCTTTCTCTTATGACTACCTTCTCAGTGTGAACTCCATGATGACTACCTTCTCAGTGTGAACTCCATGATGATCCTCTTTCTACCCCACCCCTGTGACTACCTTCTCAGTGTGAACTCCATGATGATCCTCTTTCTACCCCACCCCCCTCTTTCTCTTATGACTACCTTCTCAGTGTGAACTCCATGATGATCCTCTTTCTACCCCACCCCTCTCTTTCTCTTATGACTACCTTCTCAGTGTGAACTCCATGATGATCCTCTTTCTACCCCACCCACCTCTTTCTCTTATGACTACCTTCTCAGTGTGAACTCCATGATGATCCTCTTTCTACCCCACCCCCCTCTTTCTCTTATGACTACCTTCTCAGTGTGAACTCCATGATGATCCTCTTTCTACCCCACCCCCCTCTTTCTCTTATGACTACCTTCTCAGTGTGAACTCCATGATGATCCTCTTTCTACCCCACCCCTCTCTTTCTCTTATGACTACCTTCTCAGTGTGAACTCCATGATGATCCTCTTTCTACCCCACCCCTCTCTTTCTCTTATGACTACCTTCTCAGTGTGAACTCCATGATGATCCTCTTTCTAACCCACCCACCTCTTTCTCTTATGACTATCTTCTCAGTGTGAACTCCATGATAATCCTCTTTCTACCCCACCCCCCTCTTTCTCCCTCCCTCCCTACCTCTCTCTCTCCCTCCCTCCCTCTCTCTTTATATCCTCCCCCCCCCCTCCCTCCCTCTCTCCATGTGCTGTGTACCTTCAGCGTAGGACGGTCCAGGGGAGGCAGAGGATGATGCCATGTGGTGCGAGGCGTCCTCCTCACTGCCCCAGCCTGAGGGGGACTCAGAGTCCATGAGGCGCTCACTGCCCGAGGTCAGCTTGTCCTCGGCTTCAGAGTGGTGCAGAGACAGCAGAGAGTCCTGAGACTCCTCCTTGGAGTGCTGGTGGTTGGGCCTCAGCTGGAACAAATGAAGGGAAACGGACTGCAGCATTAGTAAGATTAGGGTAAGGGGAGATAGTGGAAACCAGCTCACTCAAAAACAGCTTACTCAAAAACAGGTACCACCCAAAAATTGGATGAGCGAATAATTTTTTCGTCCCTAACTTATCTTTCTTATAGCAAAACTTTGGCAAAGCTGTATTTACATACACACACACCTCCACTCCCCCAAAAAAAATCCCAGCTAAACATTACTCAAACTTTCCATATATATCTCTCTCCTTCCGTTTGACTCCAACTATCTCCCTTCCTCTCTCTCTCTCTTTCGGAATCTATATCCTTCTCATCCAGTCTGTCTCCCCCTCTACCTCCCTCATTCAATCTATGTCTGAGACAGTCTGTGTCACCTTGGCAGGGAGGAAGGAGAAAGCTGCCGCCAGTGAGGGGAGGTGGCCTGCAGTGCAGCACAGATCCCTCTCTCCCTTTGTAACTCTTCTTTCTTTCTCTCTCTCTCTCTCTCTCTCTCTCTCTCTGAGAGAGAGGGCTGAGTGAAAAAATGCTGTAATTAATTAGCTTATCTCATTACCCTGAATAAATAACATTTCGTTTCGTTCGTTCGTTCGTTCGTTCTGTCCATCTCTCTATCTTTCTCTCTCTATCTCTCCCTTCCTCCCTCTCTCTGTGTCTGTGTTACCTCGGCAGGGAGGAAGGAGAAGGATGCAGCCATGTGAGTGGAGGGTCTCTGTTTCTACAACTCTCTCTCCCACCCCCCTCTCTCTCTTTCTGTCTATATCTTTCCTTCTCTCTCTCTCTCTCTATCTCTCTCTGTCTCTCTCTCTGTTTCTGTGTGTCTGTGTCACCTCGGCAGGGAGGAAGGAGAAGGATGCAGCCATGTGAGTGGAGGGTCTCTGTTTCTACAACTCTCTCTCCCACCCCCCTCTCTCTCTTTCTGTCTATATCTTTCCTTCTCTCTCTCTCTCTCTCTCTCTCTATCTCTCTGTCTCTGTGTCACCTCGGCAGGGAGGAAGGAGAATGCTGCAGCCAGGTGTGGGGAGCTAGCGTGCAGTGCAGCAGAGGTAGACGGCAGACCCAGCAAGTCTCTATCCAGCAGCAAGTTTTCAGAGCGAGGGTACTGCTCACACAATAACACACACACATGCATTGTGCATGCACGCACACACATGAACCTCAACTTAAAAACAAGGTCAAATTTCTTATTTGTTTATTAAAATATGAAGCAAAGCATCTATCAGACAAAGTTTCATTATTATTTCATTCTTAATACGCTCGGGTGTGTGTGTGTGTGTGTGACAGAGAGGAGAGAAAGAGAGGCAGTGTGTGTATGTGTGTGTGTGTGCATGCATACATGCCTGCGTGCATGCAAGTGTATGCATTTGTGCACGCATACATTCGTTTATGTGTGCATGCATGTGTTCATACATTTGAACATATGTAAAAAAGCAGCTGCAAGTTGACCTTTTTTGAGTGATTTCTGACATCAAAGTGGTCGACATCAGCGTATGTGTATGTGTATGTATATGTGTGTGCGCATGCACACATTTATGAAACGTACATGCACACGTCTTGTAGTAAAGGTATGCCAAATGGCCACAATGCATGAAATGCGTGTTGTATACACATCAGGCCACCTACATCATGCACAAAGTTGAGCAAGGACAAGGGTGCCAAGTGGCTGGTCCCCTTCTTGCCCCCTCTCTCCAACTCCCCCTCTTTCCCGGGACGTGAGCGCAGGGAGGGAATGACCAGGGGGGTGGGCTGGTGGGGAGAGGAGAGGGACAGGGAGGGGGACAAGGCATCGGCCAGGATGTGCTGACGAATCTGGTGGGCCAGCATCTGTTTGCGACTGCCGTCAATCTGGTGGGACAGTCTGTCCCCGTCCTGAAACAGAGGGATAGAAAAAAAGGAAACCTGGCTGTTAACGTCTGTCAGGAGAAAAAAGGGAAACCTGGCTGTTAACGTCTGTCAGGAGAACAAAAGGAAACCTGGCTGCTAACGTCTGTCAGGAGAACAAAAGGAAACCTGGCTATTAACGTCTGTCAGGAGAACAAAAGGAAACCTGGCTGTTAATGTCTGTCAGGAGAACAAAAGGAAACCTGGCTGTTAACGTCTGTCAGGAGAACAAAAGGAAACCTGGCTGTTAACGTCTGTCAGGAGAACAAAAGTAAAATCTCATTAGACAGAAAGAAAGAAAAGCTTCACTGTTTTCCGAATGTTCACCTTCCTGGAGAGTTTTAAGGACACATCATCTACAAAAAGGAGAAATATCTTTTTCTATTATGTTTGTATGTGTATGCGTATACTGTGTTGCGTGTATGTATGATTATGTGTGTACATCTATCTCTTTCTCTCTCTCTCTTTAAACATGTGTGTGTGTGTGTGTGTGTGTGTGTGTGTGTGTGTGTGCGTGTGTGTGTGTGTCTGTGTACAAGTCTAAATTAAGGACTTGTGTGTGTCTGCCTGTCTGTGTGAATGTGCATATCTGCATGTTTATGTCTTATGTGTATTAATAAACTAGCACTTTTTTTGCGCAAAACGTTTTTTTTAAAAGCTGCAAGTTGACCTTTTCTGACTCAGAGTGATTTCCGACATCAGAGAGGTCGCTATCGGTGCCAGCAGGAGTAATGCCCCCTGACAGCGTGGTCCCATTGACTGCCGTCCTACCCTCCTTGTCACTTCTCTGAAACATAGGAAGATGATGATGATGATGATGATCATCATCATGATGATGATGATGGTGACGAAGATGATGATGATGATGGTGATGATGATGATGGTGATAATTGCTGTCTTTATTGTTTTTTTAATTATTGTTTTAATCATTGCTTATCAGCAGCAGCTGTTCACTATAGTAGTAGTAGTAGCAGCAGTAGCAGTAGTAATGCTATGGTTAAAAAAAAACCCACACACACACCAAGAAACTCCAACAGTGTCTCCTCTGCTGGTTGCCTCTTGATGACCCAACAAACCAAACCAAGAAACTCCAACAGTGTCTCCTCTGCTGGTTGCCTCATGATGACCCAACAAACCAAACCAAGAAACTCCAACAGTGTCTCCTCTGCTGGTTGCCTCATGATGACCCAACAAACCAAACCAAGAAACTCCAACAGTGTCTCCTCTGCTGGTTGCCTCATGATGACCCAACAAACCAAACCAAGAAACTCCAACAGTGTCTCCTCTGCTGGTTGCCTCTTGATGACCCAACAAACCAAACCAAGAAACTCCAACAGTGTCTCCTCTGCTGGTTGCCTCTTGATGACCCAACAAAACCAAACCAAGAAACTCCAACAGTGTCTCCTCTGCTGGTTGCCTCTTGATGACCCAACAAACCAAACCAAGAAACTCCAACAGTGTCTCCTCTGCTGGTTGCCTCTTGATGACCCAACAAACCAAACCAAGAAACTCCAACAGTGTCTCCTCTGCTGGTTGCCTCATGATGACCCAACAAACCAAACCAA
This sequence comes from Phymorhynchus buccinoides, assembly GCA_017654935.2. NCBI lineage: Eukaryota > Metazoa > Mollusca > Gastropoda > Neogastropoda > Raphitomidae > Phymorhynchus > Phymorhynchus buccinoides. Next base: position 27,566,474 of record CM065703.1, read on the forward strand.
GAAACTCCAACAGTGTCTCCTCTGCTGGTTGCCTCATGATGACCCAACAAACCAAACCAAGAAACTCCAACAGTGTCTCCTCTGCTGGTTGCCTCATGATGACCCAACAAACCAAACCAAGAAACTCCAACAGTGTCTCCTCTGCTGGTTGCCTCATGATGACCCAACAAACCAAACCAAGAAACTCCAACAGTGTCTCCTCTGCTGGTTGCCTCTTAATGACCCAACAAACATTTGATTCCCTTATTCCCCTGTGGGGATACCAGGGGGGGGGGGCCTTTTGCATAAATAGTCCCCCCACCTTCTGGAAGTTTTGTGCTTGTAACTTCCTCTAATCTGTCACTCTTTAAATCTGCCTTTTCCCTTTGCTTACTGTCATCTACTATCTTTCTGCCTTACCGGTCCATTCTCCTCCCCTTTTTCAAGAAACACTTTCAAAAAGATTTCCTCCAGCCGAAGTCGGACATAGCGGGCCTAATTATTTATTACTTAGGCGCATAACAGCAGCATGACTCATCTGCGCTCATAATTGACAGGAAACAGTCTGAGCGATTGGGGAAAAAAAAATCCCTTAAACTGGTGATTTTGGATTGTGCGACCTGCCAAACCAATGTGTGGCTGTGAGTCACTGAGTGTGATAGCCACGCCACTGTACGGCCCAGAAAATGGAACAGCAAAAACAAAACAAACCCCCAAAACACGACAAACTTATATTCCTTTGCCGACCGTTAATTACTTATCGGAAAAAGGAACAACAAAAATGCTGACTGTTACCTACCTTGATGGACAGGTCTTCCACACCAGGGGTGGGTGGTAGGGGGGAGGTAACCGTAGCGCTGGGGGCTGACTTGCTTAAGTTGAGCACCCCGTTCTCCTCCACCCCCACCTTCCCCCCCACCCTCCGCTCCCTCTCCTCCTTCCGCCCACCCCCCACAGACAAAGACGACCCAGAATGTGCGGGCCGAGCCATTTTCGCCGCTTTGCTCTCCCGCGAAGAAGAAGACGAGCCGCCGTCTTTGTGGCGACGTTTTCTCGACGAAGACGCGGCGGCGTGTTTGGACGTCAGAGCGCCCAGGCTGAACGCGCTGCCGTTGAGGTGCCAGGGGTCCTTCCCTTCCAGGGAAAAAGGCGGGTACAGGTGCAGATCTTTGGAGGAGGAAGAGGAGGAGGTTTTGGTGGAGGGTTTCTGGTGGGCGGGGGCAGGGGTGGGGGTGCGGGATCGTTTGGAGGAGGAGGAGGAGGAGGGAGTGGGGGTGGAGGTGGCAGGGGAGGCCATCTCCGAGAGGTGCTTGGACATGCCGAACAACGCCGCTAGAAAGAAAACAGAGAGAGGGGAGTGGTAATTTGTGGTTTGATTTCCACTAAGCATATAAGGAAACACAAGAGTTGCCCTGTGTCGCTGCTGGAAAAAGGATTGCAAAATAAATCTGAAATATTGTGAATATGTGAAAAGTGTTGTTCTTTCACGCTGATATTGAAGGAAAACAGAGAAAGAGAGGGCGGTGTTAAATTGTTGTTTAAGTTCAACTAAACAGAGAGAGAGTGTTGAATTATGGACTGATTTTAACTCAATGCCTAAACTGTATGATAAACAATGATAAAGAAAATCCAAGGTACACAACTTCTGACAATGAAAAAGAAACACCCGAAGGTGCTGATGGGACCCAGAGACGCACTGGCCCCACCTGCCCTACCAACACAAGAGCAGGCCTACACCAGCCTTGGAAGCGTGTGCTATGTTACATAGGAGTAGGCATGTACAGGAAATTCCAAAAAGCAAAGGCACATACCTGCTGTCGACTTGGCGACCTACCTACAAAATCAATTCACCTTGCCCTGTGCAGGTAAATACAGAGAGGGGGAGATAAATGTGGTTTGATTTCTACAAGATTTCTGAATTGTACGAAAAGTAATGGCAAAGAACACTTCATTTGAAAGGTGTACAACTTTTGTCTAAACTGCCTATAAAATCACTTCGCCTAGCCCTGTGCGGGTAAAACAGAGAGAGAAGGGGAGATAAATTATGTTTGATTTCAACAAAATTGCTGAATTGTACAACAAGTAATGGGTATGTACATAGCTTCTGTCTAAAAGCTTACAATTCGCATAGCCCTGTGCAGGTAAAACAGAGAGAGAAGGGGAGATAAATTACGGTTTGTTTTCAACCAAATTTGTAAATTGTATGACAACTAATGGCAAAGAACACTTCATTTGAAAGGTATGTACATAGCTTCCGTCTAAAGAGCCTACAATTCGCATAGCCCTGTGCAGATAAAACAGAGAGAGGGAGTGATGAATTATTGATTTCAACCAAATTTCTGAATTGCATTGAGTTGCTTAGCAAGATTATGCGCTATGTAACCACTATTCATTATTATTAGTATTATTATAAACAATGGTAAACATTGCACTTGAAAGGGACATAACTTCTGTCAAAACTGTCTGTGAAACCAATTCGTCTAGCCCTGTGTAGATAAAAGCAACTCAATAAGAAACCCAGCGAATTCCTCGAGGAAAGGAAGTTCCAGGTTTGTTCACATAGCAGTACCCCTCACAACACAACACAGCCACCAAGACAGAACAAAGGGCATTAATTAAAACAAATTACCGGTAATCCAAAACATGCCTCAGGTTTGTGATTCATAGGGAGCTTGCCTATGTTCCAGCATTTAAAAAAACACCTAAATGTTCACTTTATTGACATTTAAAAAACCCACATTCATGTAAATATGCACACACAGACAGACACAAACGCACACAAACACACACATATACTCTCTCTCTCTCTTTCTCAAACACACACACATGCACATGCACATGCACACACACGCACACGCACACACACACGACAGCTCTAAAAGTTTTATTACAAACAATTTTTGTAGTATTCAAGCTGTTTTGCAAAAGTTCCCGAAATTTAAAAGAAAAAGCTGAGGTTCAAACTCTTACCACAAATCTATAAAAACAAAAGTGAAGGACAAAATTATTAGTTCAGTGGAAAATGGAATGGAAAAAAAGCGAAGAAGAAAAAGAGAGAAGTGAAGGTAAGGGGGAGTAAGCATGTCACCACACCACAGGAAGTCAGAGAGAGCAGCATACAAGGGCTTGAGTTTCCATGGCAACCAAACCAGCACAGCGTCAGAAGAACAAGAACAGGTAGGGAGGGCTTCTGACAAAACAAATGCTTAAAAAAAGAGAGAAAGATATAAAAAGTGTAAGTCTGCATCGATGTTACAAATGGGAAAGGCCAAAAGCACAGGAAAGGGTAAATAGCCACATACAGGAGCGGAACATGGTTTAAAAAGCACAGGAAAGGGTAAATAGCCACAAACATACAGGAGCGGAACATGGTTTAAAAATCAATAAAAACAGGGGTGGAGGAAAGGGGGCAAGGTGAGAAAGAATGAACACAAATGATTGAATAAAACAAAGAAATGCTTATAAAATATCCATCAGAATGAATGGTTTCATTAGCTAAAGTTGACTATCAAGAGAGTATTTTTTATTTTTGCTATCCTCTGCATTAAGGCCGAATGTGTCTTTTTGTTTCGATTATTTTGTATCACAACAAACTGTAAGCTTGCAGACACTCTCCCTGGGACCAAATTTGATGAACAATTTATAAGACGATGCTTGTATCTTGCACAAAACCAAAATGTTCCTGTGACAGGAACTGAGCACAAATTGTTGCAATATATCTTTTGTAAAACTTTGTTGTAAAACTCATACATTTTCCAAACTTTCCACCCCCCACCCCCCTTAGGGATACCGGGTGTGTGTGTGGGGTGTATGTGTGTGTGTGTTGTGTCTTTCATACATATAGCTTCCTCACCTTCTGGAAATTCTATGCTTGTAACTTCCTCTAATCTGTCACTCTCTTTGACTCCGCCTTTTTTCCCTTTGCTTAATGTCATCTACTATTTTTGTGCCTACTGGTCCATTCTCCTGCCTTTTTTTCAAGAAACTCTTACAAAGAATTTCTCCAGCCAAAGATGGACATGCTGGGCCTAACTATCATTAGATAGGTGCATAACAGCAGCATGCTGCATCTGTGCTCATGACTGACAGGAAACTGTCTAAGCGATCAACAACGAAAAAGAAGAAGACTACTTTTTCATACTCTTTTCCACATCTGGAATATCGATCACTTCCCAACATGTCTTTTCTGTTGAGACTTTTACAACTCTGAATGAAAATCTGTTTAAGTTTTACTTTAACGTTCTCCGATCTGGAACAGACACATATCGTCGCTGTCCGACGCTAACCGTGTATTTACACAATCAGTGATTTTACAGGAGCATCAAAACACATGTTGTCGCCTGCTACAAAGTCAATCCCCATTTGATATACGCTTGACCCTTCTTCTTTACCGATGAGTAAACATGTGACACAATAAAAGTTGCATTAACACCCAAAAGTTTCGTGATAATTCAGTTACACGGTTAGTCACAAAGTTAGTGCATTGTTCTCACAATGGGAGATACAACAGCTGCCGGCAGTTACACGATTAGCGTGACCAGTTACACGCTTATCGCGTCAAAACCAGCAACAACCCACCACATACACGATTATTTCCGTATAACATGTGACAAATTTGAGCGTTTTCATTGGTCGCAGACACAAGATATTTATAGAAGACCTGCGTGAGGTCACTGGAAGGTGTTTCAGTAAAAAATCTATTTTTGTCAAATTTTGTAGATACACGGTTAGCGTCGGACAGCGACGATATTATGGTACATTAGTAGATATAAAGATGGTGGGAACGATCCTGGAGGCAATGCCCAGAGGCTGTGCAACACCAGGAAAGTCCATTAACTTTTACAGCTCTGAAGTAACCCACGGTTTACAAACCTTGCCTTCATCAAAGGTTCAAGGGATGATCGTTGAAGAAAAATAATGGTTGTGACAAAGCTAGTTTGGCCTATCAGTGACTTTGCAGCTACTGAACATTCCAAAATTAAATCTATAATACATTTCTTTTTACTAATACTCATCCAGCAATCACCCAAGGATGGTACCAGACCACACTTTGAACCTCCAGAGCAAACCTCCACCAAGGAGCGTGACTCAATGAAGGCACTGGGGGACATTTTGAACCTTGGGTGCAAACATCTGCCACAGAATAATTCACACGAAGCGAAGCGAACGGGGCATAGCTGCTAGTTAGTAATACTAATCCAGCCACTCCTTATTTCTTCACAAAGATAAGAACCCCTTAAAAAACAAAAACACAAAACAACCAAAGCTCAAGTTTATATTCACTTTCTCTGACAAGAATACTTTTTTTTAAAAAGACCAACTAAATTTGAAAAACAGAGAAAAAGGAATTGTAAACAAATCTCAAGCTTGAATATATACATAATCATAAAAAAGGCCCCAAATCCCTGACAGGTAAAATTTAGAACCCATCTGTTTAAATAACATTTTTTTTAAATGAGTAAAACTTTATAGAAAAGATTAAATGAATGAAGAAGCATTGCATATTAAGCTTGGATATACTACAATAAGAAGAAAAACATAAGGAAAAAAGTTTGTTCCAACCACCAAAGCTTTGCATTCTACATCTAGTGTGCAAAGGGGGGGAAAGTGCGACTTCCAAAGAGTTGGACAAGGGGAGGGAATAATCAAACAGGGAAAGGGGGGTAAGTAAACAGTTATCACTGCTCTTTGGGGTAAAAGAGGAAGTGCAGAAAGGTACTCATCAAACAGCAAAAGGGAGATCATTCAATAAACAGTTAACACCACTATTCAGAGGTGAAAAAAGGGTAATGCAAACAACAGTTGTAGCCCTTGAAACCTGGCAGCTTACATTTGTCCCCATGAGAGGGCGTAGCGGCCAATAGAAACTCAAGCCCGGGGCTGCTCTCTAAGCCTAGCGTGGCGCCCAAACTGTGCGCTAAGCCGCGCTGGGCATGCTCAGAGGCTGCACGCCACCAGTCAACACCAACGCCACCTGGTGAGGGGCAGGGGACAACACTCTTCAGATTTCATTCTTCTTGGTGTTATCCAAAATGTTTTGTTTCCAATGTGTGTGTGTGTGTATGTGCGTGTGTGTGTGTGCGTGTGCGTGTGTGCGTGTGTGTGTGTGCGTATGTGTGTGTGTGTGTGTGTGAGAGAGAGAGACACACACACAGAGAGAAAAAAACAGACACAAAACAGCACACAGACACAAACACTATTACAGTAACCTTCCCCACTCTGCATGAAAGCAGGAAAAACTAACATGGCAAAGGTATCACTGACACTTCACAAAACATTCCCAAAACATAATTATGTGGTGACACTAAACAGTGACCATCTCCCCAATGGGGATACAGGGAGGGGGGGGGGGGGGCCAATCTCTCAAAACAAATAGTTCCTTCACCTTCTGGAAGTTCTGTGCTAGCAACTTCCTCTAATCTATTACTCTTTGACTCTGCCTTTTCCTCTTCTTTCTATCATTTACTATTTGTCTGCCTTATTGGCCGATTCTCCTGCCTTTTTTCAAAAACAATCTTCAAAAAAACTTTGTCCTGTGAACTCCTCCAAAATACAAAGTCTTGGCTGAATGCAGCGGGGAGACCAGTGAAAACAAAAAAGATGGACACATAAAAGTACCTCAGCCATTATGGCCATATGGCCTGGGAATGCAGAAGAAGAAGATCTGACCATAGTTGTTGATAAGACTATATATTAAGCAATCAGGGTTCCCAATCACAAAAGCAATAATCTCTAAAATCTGTGGGAAAAAGCTAAAACAATCCCACAAATAAGCACAGGGTTCTGGCACCCCTTATCAGCCTTTTATAACTGCTGCTGTGTAATGGTCATTTTACATGTTAGAACAACATAATTCTTAAAACAACTGGCACTTTTATAACTGAAACAACAAATTGATCGAAGATCTCATTGCTCAACTGACGTTCTATACATGTATATCTCTTCCATCCCTTTGATACCAAAAAATGACATTTTCCCCACAATCTTCTTTTTCAATTTTTGATGAAATCTGCAAAATCGCAGGATATTGGGAACCCTGACAATAATAAACGTTATAAGATAGATAAGAAAATCTCACCAAAGTCTGCTGTCTGGGGCAGCCCATGGGCCAGAAGGGGGGAGGGCAGGGCCCCCAGCCCCCCAAAGAGGGCGGCGGGGGGGAAGGCGGGGGGCCGGGCCAGCCATGGGTTGTAGGCGGCAGGAAGGTGGGCTAGGTGGGGGAAAGGGAGTCCTGCTGCCGCCAGACCCAGGGAGGGGCTGCCTGTACATGCACAACCAAACACACACACATCAGTGATGCACCCACAGTGGACAGACCCAGGGAGGGGCTGCCTGTACATGCACAACCAAACACACACACATCAGTGATGCACCCACAGTGGACAGACCCAGGGAGGGGCTGCCTGTACATGCACAACCAAACACACACACATCAGTGATGCACCCACAGTGGACAGATCGTGTCATGAAACAAGAGAATGAACAGAACAAAATGTCCTGGCTCGTGCAGAAACCAATAGGACAAAGTGTTGAATGACAATAGCCTCGTCCTGTCAGGGGGAAGCACAGTAGGACAGTTTCAGCTGCAATCGGACTATGTCCATTGACCTGGGCATCGGGACATCACTGCATGCATTGATCTAACTGGACAAGACTGTAACCGTGAAGATGTGAAAGATATGCCTGCAAAATGAAGAAATTGATACGGTTCAAAGACAAAGGTCAAGGTCATTCATATTTGTTATGGAAATCATTATTTCTCAAAAGCTTGCATCTACATGTATGGTTATTGAGTGCCTTGTAGATCCACAGAAAACCTTAAAGTTTACCATGGACATAGGCATGCACGCACACAAACATGCACGCACACACGCACACGCACGCACGCACTCTCTCTCTCTCACACACACACACACACACACACACACACACACACACACACTGAAGTCATGAAAACATACTCACTTTAACACACAAAAATCTTGGCAAAAATATGGGATGCAAAGCTACTTAAGACTTGGTTGGACAGACATGCAGAGGCTGACTATAAAATCTGTGGCACAAATGGATACAGTACAGTACTTAAACATGTTCAGCGACAGTTTACAAAACAGAACAGATACCAGGCTATACTATTACATAGAATGACTAACACTGCAGGTGTCTGCAGTTCTCAGGCCTGGCTACCTATGGGATATCATCATGACAGGAAGTGCAGAGTACAGCCCTGTCATGAAGTCTCAGACCAATAAGGAACTCCATAGCATCATCATCATAACCATCTCCATCAATCATCAAAAAGAAAAAGTTGTCTCAAATTCTGTAGCCTTGCATGCCCTGCTATCATGGTGACCTCAGTTTCGATTTCCAATGCCCTTGGTGCCTTTGGGTCACAGACTTGTCATGAAGTCTCAGACCAATAAGGAACTCCATAGCATCATCATCATCATCATCATCATCATAACCATCTCTATCACTCATCAAAAAGAAAATGTTGTCTCAAATTCTGTAGCCTTAGTAGGTGGTGTCCTGCGTATGTTAGCCCAGAACAGGCTCCACATAACTCCTCCGAAGTGACTCAGCAGCAGTGCAGCGTCTCTTCTGGTGGTTGTCTCTTGACGGCCTCACATAGATTCGCTCCCCTTGAACGGCTGGTTTCGGATTCCGCGAGCTGACAAAGCAGGGTGTGGCTGCGAGATGGGACCTGGAATGAGCGGCGTGGGAGGAACACCACTGTACAGCCGAACATGGGACAGTAACAACAACAAGGAAAATGACTGACCAAACTCACCAAACAAATGAGCGGGGTCGAAGAGTCCATGGTTGGGACTGGGGGGAGGCTTGTCTTCTTTGCTCATGTCATCTGTACCTCTTTAGCGGCCTGCGACAAACATAAGAAGTAGTCATTAAAGAAAAAGTATAGTATTTTGTCACGAGGATAGCGTGTTTCAGTATGTATTTGATATGAGAACACAAACATTGTGTGTGCGTGTGGCGCACACGTGCATGCGCATGCATGTGTGTATGTGAGGGGGAGGGGGGGGGAAGAGACAGAGAGAGAATATGAATGTTTTATTGAGGGCAAAAATGATAAGCTACAATAGCTTCTTTGCACCTTGCCCTCTCACTCACACATTCATACTATCTTAGAGTCCTCATGAGAGAGAGAGAGAGAGAGAGAGAGAGAGAGAGAGAGAGAGAGAGAGAGAGAGAGAGAGGAGAGAGGGGAGGAGAGGGGGGGGGGGGGGGGGGGGGGGGAGGGGGGGGGGGGGGGGGGGAGGGGAGGGGAGAAAGAAAAGAAAGAAAGAGAAAACGAGAGGAAGGGAGAATAGACAAACAGGGGGAAAATGGTATATAGGAAGAGTCAAAGAGGACATGAAAAACAAGATTTGACAGACAAAATCACAAATTTAAGATACAAAAATTATCTTTATCCCCCCCCCCCCCTCTCTCTATGTCTTCCTCTCTCTCTCTCTCTCTGTGTCCCCTGAACCCCCCCCCCCCCTCCCTCTCTCTCTAACAGTATGTACCTGAATGCATGTGTGAGAATGGAAATCTATGGGTCAATGAAAGGGAAAACCAACTTGACCTGTAGTACTAGTAGACCAACCCCAAAACCTTTTTTTACTGGACGCATACACAAAGAAAGAGACACACACATATGACAGCTGCTGTGTTGGTTGGCCTTAACCCCTCCTCCCCAACTGACCCCCCACCCCACCCTCCCCAGCCTGTCTTGTGGTGGCTTTTAGTCCTACTTCTTTTGGGGTGACTGACCCACCACTGTGACATGTACAGGTGAGGTGGCCTTCTGTTCACTGACCCACCACTGTGACATGTACAGGTGAGGTGGCCTTCTGTTCACTGACCCACCACTGTGACATGCACAGGTGAGGTGGCCTTCTGTTCACTGACCCACCACTGTGACATGTACAGGTGAGGTGGCCTTCTGTTCACTGACCCACCACTGTGACATGTACAGGTGAGGTGGCCTTCTGTTCACTGACCCACCACTGTGACATGCACAGGTGAGGTGGCCTTCTGTTCACTGACCCACCACTGTGACATGCACAGGTGAGGTGGCCTTCTGTTCACTGACCCACCACTGTGACATGTACAGGTGAGGTGGCCTTCTGTTCACTGACCCACCACTGTGACATGCACAGGTGAGGTGGCCTTCTGTTCACTGACCCACCACTGTGACATGTACAGGTGAGGTGGCCTTCTGTTCACTGACCCACCACTGTGACATGTACAGGTGAGGTGGCCTTCTGTTCACTGACCCACCACTGTGACATGTACAGGTGAGGTGGCCTTCTGTTCACTGACCCACCACTGTGACATGTACAGGTGAGGTGGCCTTCTGTTCACTGACCCACCACTGTGACATGCACAGGTGAGGTGGCCTTCTGTTCACTGACCCACCACTGTGACATGTACAGGTGAGGTGGCCTTCTGTTCACTGACCCACCACTGTGACATGTACAGGTGAGGTGGCCTTCTGTTCACTGACCCACCACTGTGACATGTACAGGTGAGGTGGCCTTCTGTTCACTGACCCACCACTGTGACATGTACAGGTGAGGTGGCCTTCTGTTCACTGACCCACCACTGTGACATGTACAGGTGAGGTGGCCTTCTGTTCACTGACCCACCACTGTGACATGTACAGGTGAGGTGGCCTTCTGTTCACTGACCCACCACTGTGACATGTACAGGTGAGGTGGCCTTCTGTTCACTGACCCACCACTGTGACATGTACAGGTGAGGTGGCCTTCTGTTCACTTTCTCTTTCTGCTGCCAAGTGAAATGCGTCCTTTTCTACACCCCTTGAATAGTGGTGGCCTAGCTTGTACACTAACTACACTGGCGTGTGTGTGTGTGTTGTGCGTGTGTGTGTGTGTGTGTGTGTGTGTGTGTGTGTGTGTGTGTGTGCGTGTGTGTGTGCGTGTGCGTGTGCGCACCTTCCCATTGTTTTCCCAATTCTTTAATGCTTTGAGTTGAAACAAATTTTATTTAGTTATCTTTTTTATTGTTTTCAATTCTTATTTAAATTTTCTTTCTTTCCCTCTCTTTCTTTTCTTTAACTGTAAGCATGCCTTCAATGTTTGAAAATTCAATAGTCAATGGCGATGAAACCCCCCAACAAACTATTCAACATTACAGCAATGAAATTATTCACTCAGCAAAACCTCATGTTCACTCAATAACAAACAAACAAACAAACGCAGTAACAGTGCTAGTAGTAGGCTTACAGGTCACGCACACACAAAGAAACAGTCTCTACTACCTGAGGAAAGAGTACATCAGCGTACATTAACATTTCAAAGGATGACAACTCAGCAAAGCCTTGCAACAGCGGATCACAGAGAGTTGTAGCCCTTGGTTTGCCGCACAGTTTTGCGTATTCTAAGTGAATCTAGCCCAGCCTACCAGAATAGCAGCTGCCATTTTCTGCTATAGTAGGAAACAACAGACTGGCATGTGATACATATCAATTACTTTAATGAAAACTTTGCTTTTTCAAAGCAAAATTGTTTTTTTCATGCTTCATAGTTCAGAAGAAGAAAAAATCTGAAAAAAAGAACTATCATAGGTAGATCTTGCATCTGGGGACAGGCCATGTAGACAAAGATAGTGACCACATACATACATGCATGCATACATCCATATATCATGAATATTATTTTTGTGTTCTTTTTTAACATTTTAACAGAATTTCAAGATTTTGTTTTGAGGGAATTTACAAGACCTAGAATCCCCCTCCCACATTCTTCCCATCTGACTTGTAAAAGACCAATACCGAGTTACCTGATTTTTAAAAATTTCATTCTTTAAATAAGTCAGATTGTCTAGACAGAAAGACAAGGGGGTGATGTATGATGATCTGGGATCAATGGAAGATCCCTCCTCAATCGATGATGGATGCACCAAGCCTTTTGACTGGTGTTCATTTTGCTACGATGATTCACGTAGTCTCCATGTACTGTATGAATCTATGATGGTATGATGTATTCTATAGCGTGACTTGTGTTGTGCATTAATAAGCATGGAGATATTGTCTGATATGCACTTTTTCTTATACTGAGCACGCCATAAGCCTAGCTTATTGCTGCTTCAGTTTTGTTGCTTTGTATGTTTGTTATGTAACGACAATAAAAAACGTTTAAACCAGAGAGAGAGAGAGAGAGAGAGAGAGTATTTGTGAAGACTTCTTTATTTATTATTTTCTATTCTTTTCTTTTTCTTTCTCCGGTGACATCTCCAAAGTGTGTACAATTACTTCTGAAGAAGTTGGTCTGAAGTTGGTCACCACCCTGGAGGAGGAAAAAGAAGAAGAAGAGAGAGAGAGAGAGAGAGAGAGAGAGAGAGAGAGAGAGAGAGAGAGAGAGAGAGAGAGAGAGAGGAGAGAGAGAGAGAGAGAGAGAGAGAGAGAGAGAGAGAGAGAGAGAGAGAGAGAGAGAGAGAGAGAGAGAGAGAGAGAGAGAGAGAGAGAGAGAGAGAGAGAGAGAGAGAGAGAGAGAGAGAGAGAGAGAGAGAGCTCTACGCTGTGTCGGGTTGGCTTATCTAGACGGGTATAGGTGTGAAATGAACATCTTCTCTTGAGGGCCCACGGTCAACTGACCATTCTGGCACCTTTTGAGAAAGAAAAAACCCACTGAAAAAGAGGGGTTCCGATGGTGGACAAATTCCAGTTGGCAGTGGTGGAGGTAGGAAACAAGGGTGGGGGGATAGGGGTAGGGGGGGAGGGGGGGGAGGGGGAAGGGGTGGTGGAGACTGGTGGGTTACTGGTGTTCGACCTGCAACTCTGATGTCAGCAGTGAAGGCTGCAATAGAATCCCCCATGGAGATACCAGGGGGGTGTGGGGGTCTTTTGTATAAATAGTTCCCCCACCTTCTGAAAGTTCTGTGCTTGTAACTTCTGTCACTCTCTTTGACTCTGCCTTTTCCCTTTACTTACTGTCATCTACTATCTTTCTGCCTTATTAGTCCATTCTCCTGCCTTTTCTCACGAAACACTTTCAAAAAGATTTCCTCCAGCCGAAGGAGGACTTGCTGGGCTTAACTATTTCTTAGTTAGGCGCATGACGGCAGCATGACGCTTCTGTGCTCATAATTGACAGGGAACTGTCTGAGCGACCGAAGAAGAAGAAGAAGAAGAAGAAGAAGAAGAATCCTGCCGGAGTTCGTTCCACTCCCTGATGGTCCTTGGGAGGAATGAGTTGGACCTATATTTTGTGCGGCACTGAATTCGCTGGAACAGCAGTTGGTGTCCACGCCTTTGCTCACACTTGATGTTGGCCTGTACTGGTTGAGCACAAATCGTGCTGTCCTACGCTGGATCGCCTCCAACTTGCCAATGTTCTCCTCAGTGTATGGGTCCCAGACGGAGCAGGCCTACTCAAGCAAGGGACGCACGAAGGCTTTGTAAGCTCGTTCCTTGATGGTGGTGCTGCTGATCTTTAAGTTCCGTCTGAGAAAACTCAGGGTTTTGTTGGCCTTAGCATTGATGTTGTCGACGTGGCAGCCCCAGGAGATCTCACTGTTGATGGTGATGCCGATATATTTGGTCTCCCTTACGTTCTCAATGGTGTGCCCATGTAGGATGTAGTACTACGAGTACTGTAGGGGACTCCTGCTCCTGGTAACTTGCATCGCTTGGCACTTTGCAGGACGAAATTCCATGTCCCAGCTCTTCTCCCAATCTGCTTGGCGGTGTAGGTCAACTTGCAGCTGGTCTTGGTCTTGGAAGCCGGAGATCATCCTGTATGCCGAAGTGTCGTCTGCAAACAGTCTGTAGGCTAGCAACAAACATGACCCTAGCACTGACCCCTGGGAAACACCCGACGTGACATCCACAAATGAAGACGTTGATCCGTCCACCAGAACTGCTTGGCAGCGGTCTTTGAGGAAACTGGAGATCCATGCGAGTGTAGGGCCTCTGACACCGTAGCGTTGGATCTTATGCAGAAGCAAACTGTGGTTCACCTTATCGAACGCCTTCGAGAAGTCCAGAGCAAAAGTTTACTGTCTGGTGTTGCTGTCTTTTCACTAACAATGAGAATAGTCGTCATAGTATTTGTGACTTGCATGCCTATGTCCTGTAAACTGTAACAGGATCAAGACACACACAACTGACCTCTTTGTTTCATTAGATTTGTTCCAGTATGTGTTTGGTGTCTCCCCCCCCCCCCCCCATCTCCTTCCTTTAATAGGCATCCAACTTCATCACGTTAAAGAATCTCTCTCTCTCTCTCTCTCTCTCTCTCTCTCTCTCTCTCTCTCTCTCTCTCTCTCTCTCTCTCTCATGTTTGGAATGTCTGGGGTATTACCTTGCTGCCATGCTGACAATCATCGTTGCTGTACTATTTTATGAATCGATACAAATGACTAGGGAGAGCCATCACGATCAAGACACAGTGACCTGTGTGTGTGTGTGTGTGTATGTGTGTGTGCGTGCATGCGTGTGTGCATTTGTATGGTTTAGACATAGACTCCTATGTTTGTGCAATTGCAACAACAATTTTTAAGACATACATGCACACAATTATCCTTCGTGTGGGGACTTAATAAAAAATTGATTGATTGATTGGCAAACATGCACGCGCGCCAACAACACATCCACAGAGACAGAGAGGAAGAAAAAGAACAGACAGGCAGACAGACTGCCGGAACAAAGTGTCCGTTCGTGCAGCACAGAAACAAAGGGGCCATGCTCTTTGTGAAGTGAACAACAAAGATCGGCAAAGATATACTTTAGACCCCCCCCCCCCCATGTTTACGACCCTTGATCTCAAAGTCTGCTTCTTTCAGTTTTGTGAAAATAATCCTAGGCTCATCCTAACCCTAAGGCCTGGTACACAGTACATCCGGATTTTCCGCACGGAAATAATCAATAAGTAAAAGAAAGAAGGGGAACAAATATACGGATTAGGGGAAATAGGGACACGTCCGCTTATTTTTGTTCTTCTTTCTTTTACTTATTTACTGATTGCGCATGGGTTTCCGCGCGGAACATCCGCGTGTATGTGTACACGGCCCAACTCTTTCGAGAATGGCAGAATGTCGCTTCTCAGTGTGTGATGCGCAAATTATAAGACAGCCAAAAATTCAATCTCGGTTTTGCTGCCATTAAAAAAGAAAAACAACAAACAAACATGACATAAAAAAGAATATAAAAAAGAATGAAAATAACAGAAAGGACGACAGAAAGAATGGAAAGGGAAAGAAACAAGCACAGGAAGGAAGAAGATAATAAAGGGAGAAAGAAAGATCAAAATAATGTGAAGTAACACACTTCACATTATTTTGATCTTTCTGGTTGCTTAGCTGTCCCATTTTCAAGGCAAGTCAAAGGGCAATCAAAGGCAGTACAAACGGGATTCCACCTCTTCAACGTGTGTATATCTTTCCCTTACTTGTTCAGTTGTCTTTTCTTCCCCTGTCTTCTTTTCCCCCCTTTCTTTATTGAAGGCAGGGTTGTTCATTCCTAGTGAACCAGTGAAAGAGAAGTATGCGTGTGTGTGGTTTGACTAACGCACTGAATAATGTCATTATGCAAAGGTAGCGCAGGTAAAAACTTGCAAGTAAACATAGAGAATGACTAATCTGTTATTGGGAAGAGAGAGAGAGAGAGAGAGAGAGAGAGAGAGAGAGAGAGAGAGAGAGAGAGAGAGAGAGAGAGAGAGAGAGAGAGAGAGAGAGAGAGAGAGAGAGAGAGAGAGAGAGAGCGAGAGGGAGGGAGAGAGGGAGAGAGAGAGAGAGAGAGAGAGAGAGAGAGAGAGAGAGAGAGAGAGAGAGAGAGAGAGAGAGAGAGGAGAGAGAGAGAGAGAGAGAGAGAGAGAGAGAGAGAGAGAGAGAGAGAGCTTCTCTGCAAACCTGTCACTGTACAAAACAGTTGGAAACAGATCTTTTCGTTTCCAAGCACCACACATCTCGATGATCTGGAACAATTTCCCTTCTCTCTCCGCAGCTCTCAATCTGTCTTCTTTCAAAACTGGCCTGAAGACTCACCTTTTCAGAAAACATCTCTGTTAATTTGTGTCTGTCCATCCACCCAGTAAAGATTTGTTATTTAAAATTTTAAAAAAATGTGTGTTTTATGTAGGTATTTTAATGTGAGTTGTGTGAGTGCGATAATGTTGCTTTTTTCATGTAAAGTGAATTTTTGTAAATAAATTTAAGTACATGTATTTTTAATATCTTTTGTGTGCGTGAGGTAAACTTACTTTTTTTTTCTTTTTTTCATGTAGGTGAGTCCTGCTGTGTCAGAATAGCGCTATAAGTCATAAGTTTCTTTATTGTCCATTGGCATTGTACAACGCACATGGAAACTTGTCTTCCACCATGTAAAATAAGATGAGATATATCAAAATAAAAATATGAAACATAAATTTACATTAGAACAAATATGTAACTCTCATACCACACCCAATCATTCATCTGCTCTCCACCATCTTGCTCATTCATGCAACCCACCGTTTTCTTCTTCTTTTTTACCCCCCTTTTTTTTTAAAGGTAAGCTTTTGCCCCCGCTCTCCTTTATCCTATTGTTTGTGTGGCTGACTAAGATGGACATTTCCAAGAGCCTTAATTTAAACAGCGGAGTTATAAGGCCCCGTTTCCCGTTGGTGCTGCTCTGAGAGTGACGTGCTCTCCCTAGCAATGGCAACGCCTAGTAACGGTAACGCCAAGTACTGGTAATGCTGAGTACAGCAAATTTGAAACGATTCGGTGAAGAAAAGGTGGAGTTATTAGGCCCCGATTCCGGTTGGCGCTGCTCTGAGAGTGATGCACTCTCCCTAGTAACGGTAATGCCTAGTAACAGTAACGCCAAGTACTGGTAACGCTGAGTACAGCAAATTTGAAGCGATTCGGTTAAGAAACGGCGGAGTTATAAGGCCCCGTTTCCCGCTGGTGCTGCTCTGAGTGACGCGTTCTCCCGATTCTCTTTGCGTGTTTATGAATCGATTTGGCACACACATAGTCACTGTCCCCGGTCATCTACCTTCCAAATGCGAAGGCAATCCGTCGAGAGGCCGGCGGATACGCATTTCGCGCATTTGCCAAACCGCGCAAATGACACGGCTGCCTCGGTTGCCGTTGCCATCGCCCCGTTAGGGCTCATAGCAAATTTGAAGCGATTCGGTTGAAAAACGGCGGAGTTATAAGGCCCGTTTTGTGTTTCACACAGACAGACAAACACACACACACACACTTGCCTTTTTATTATATGATTAAGTGTTGTTTGATACAAAAATGTCTGGGTTTCTATGTGACTTAGTGTTTGGTGTACTGACACGTTCATACTGTGTGAAGCTGGTGTATGTGTGGGAGAGAGAGAGTGTGTGTATGTGTGTGTGCGTGCGTGTGTGTATGTGTGCGTGCGTGCGTGTGCATGTATATGTGCGTGTGTGCGCATTCATATGTGTGTATGTGTGAGTGCGAGTGGATAAATGTGTACATTAAAAGAGTTAAGTGGACAATCACTACAACAACAACAAGAGTGCTAATGATGAAGATGATGATAAATAATGAATAAGTAAAATGGGAACCACCACCACCATTACTACTATTAGTAATAATAAGAAAAACAAAAATGATGATGATGATGATTATTGTGATGATGAAGATATAACAGCACATCAGTAGAACCATCAATGAGGACAAAAACAATAGAAGATTTATTTATTAATATTATGATTATTATGATTATTATTATTATTATTAAGTGACGTTTCGAAGAATCCACATCCAAAAAGCGTGGAGTTTTGGGGTGTTTTTTTTTAGGGGTGAAAAGTGGTCAGGCCCTGGCCTGAGGGCCTGACCTGGATGCTACACCCCTGTGAATATCTCAAGACAGTTTGTCCTATCACTTTAGATTCTCGGTACATCACTGAAAGCAAGGAAAAAGGCAGAGTCAAAGAGAGAGACAGATTAGAGGAAGTTACAAGCACAGAACTTCCAGAAAGTGAGGGAACTATTTGTATGGAAGACCCCCGGTATCCCCACGGGGGTCATGCGTTTCAAAGGCCCTTTATCACGCAATGTTTTTTTGCGTTGATACAACTTTTCAAAATCTGCCTTGAATTTTTGGGGGGCATGCCAAGGTTGTTTTGGTTTTTACTCCAAAAGAATACCATAAAGGTGACACAAACGGAGGGGGTGAGGTGAGGGTATGGCAGTCATTGACAGTAGTCATAGAAGAGGACTGACAGCAGTCCTCACTACAGTACAGTGACAGCCCACACGGCAAACACCCTGACAACAGCCCCCTCTTTGTTGGGCCCTCCTCTCCGATGCACCAGATGGTCTGTACGTGTGTGTGTGTGCGTGTGTATGTGTCCAGAGGGCCACATAACAAGTTGGCCCAATAACACTCACACATGCACGCACACACGCGCACGCGCGGCACACACACACACATGCATACGCACACGCACACACAGTGTACAAAACAGATGGCTTTAATACGTGCACCGAAAATAGTAAAAGTCATTGTATGTCTGAATTTTTCTCTCTCTCTTACTTAATACGTGCACAGAAAATAGTAAAAGTCATTGCATGTCTGAATTTTTCTCTCTCTCTTACTCGGATATTTTACAGTCAAGATAAGGCAAAAAACCACATTGGTATTGTGTGTGTGTGTGTGTGAGGAAATGTAGATCACAAAAATAAATATACTGAAAGTTACAAAGGATGGAAAGAAAAGAGGATCCGCCACTCGCCATGGTCTGAAAATAGAGTGTCAACTGTCATCTGAGTGTATGACCTCGTAATATTCACTGATCCTATCACCAATGCACAGCGATTTGTCAGGTCACACATCTTGATGGCTTACTTTCATCAGTAGTTCATCATCTGTTTTGTCTTCATGTGTGTCTGTTCTGTACCAGGAGAGAGAGAGAGAGAGAGAGAGAGAGAGAGAGAGAGAGAGAGAGAGAGAGAGAGAGAGAGAGAGAGAGAGAGAGAGAGAGAGAGAGAGAGAGAGAGAGAGAGAGAGAGAGAAGTCTGAAGTCTGAAATGATTTAATTTGTTAGGCCACAGGCCCATACAAATGGAGTTCACGTTGACAAAATTAGGACACATGTAATAACAAGACATTACTGAAGTGCTTGCAGAGCATTTTGCCTGACTATATATGCCTTATACACATATTTACAAACTCTAAGAACTATATTTTCATTTTCATTCGACAATAATAATGTCATCTTGTTCAATGAAGGACATCGGAAGTATTTACGAGGTATCAACTGAGCACGCAAAGAAGTGTATTTTGGACATACTAAAAGGAAATGAAGTTCTGTTTCATCACAATCAGAACAAAATGGACAAAGAGTATTTACATTATTAGAAGCACGAGTAAAGTTCAGAAAACGTGAACGCAAAGATAACATGCCTAGTCTGAACCTACTAAATATTTTGCGTACGTTAATACATCTCACCACTCTAAAATAAGGACGTAATGACAATGATTGGCCATATGTTGCATAAATATTATAGAATGTATGTGATTCAAGTTCAGAGTGCCAATCTTGTCTACAACAGTCAATCAAACGTTGCTTTAACTCACAAATAAACATATTCACATTCCCTACACACTGAGCTTCCCACACAAACCCGAAACCAAACATATAAAGCATATTTCTAACTCTGCCTACCCAAGTGGAATAATTTTGTCTTTCCAAACAAAGAAGCATTAAATACGCTTTTTTAGGAAATCTACATTCATCCATGTTTACGACTCGCAACCAAAATTTTACACATTTAATAAATACATTGACTTTCAGGGGATATCTTCCCAGTTCCCCATATACTAAATGCCTTGGCGTTCTGGAGAGAGAGAGAGAGAGAGAGAGAGAGAGAGAGAGAGAGGGAGAGAGGGAGGGAGAGAGAGAGAGAGAGAAAAAAAGAGACAGAGACAGAGAGACAGAGAGAGACAGAGAGAGAGAGAGAGAGAGAGAGAGAGAGAGAGAGAGAGAGAGAGAGAGAGAGAGAGAGAGAGAGAGAGAGAGAGAGAGAGAGAGAGAGAGAGAGAGAGAGAGAAAAAAAGAGAGACAGAGACAGAGAGACAAACAGACACACACAGAGAGTGAGTGAATAAATTTAATTCCGTGAGGAACAGATTACATGATACAGGATATTAGATGAGAAAAATACAGATGGGAGATAAAGAGCGGGATAGGGGGAGGGGGGAGAGACAAAGAGACAAAGAGACCAAGCGAGCAGTCGGATTCTGGTCAGATGGTCAAACCAACACTTCAGAGATTTCCTACGATCTTTGGTCAAACCACAGAAAAAGAATGGCTTTTTTATACAGCAATGTCGTATGTGAGTAGGTGAACAAGCGCCAAGGTGTAGACTAGGTGTAGTTTAGACCCCCACCTCCTCGAATGTTCGCATCGAAAGCAACATTCTGCCGTTATTGGGAAAGGGATAGAGTTAGGATCAGCCTAGGGTCATTGTAAGAAGAACATGAGCTTTACGTCCTCCGGCACTGGAACAGGCACATAATAGAGGGGTAATTGCCTAAACGTGTTATCACCCTTCTTTATTCCTCTTATGATAACACGTTTGGGCAATGACCCTCGTAAAAAATAAGTCTTCTAGCAAGAAAATAAATAAATTATGGAACATTTTTATGAGATAAAGATAGAGAAGAAAAAGAAAAGGGAGGTTTAATTTCAAGGTCACCGTCATGTATATCATAGAAGAAAGGTATAATAAATAAAGTTGCACAGAGGTGCATATCGCAGATTGGTTAAGTTTTTACTACAGATTAAAAATTACAGGTATATCACAGATGGTTTATGAATTATGGTTTATGATATTATATGAATACATACTATGTTGTTGTTTTTTTGGTGAAAGCTGTGGGATAAAGAGAGGGGGGGAGCATGCACCAACCCCTACCCCACTCCCCAACCCTCTGGTATGCCTGCCGTGTCACTGTGGGGAGGGCCTTGGGCCTTCCTCGAGGAAGTCCCCCAGAGGGGGACCTCATTTACCTGGAGCCCATGGAGCGACCAGGAGGGTAGGCCCCGTGGTAGGGAGATCCTGAGGGAAGCTCCCTTCAAGGCGGTGCCGCCCGCAGTGCCCGCCAAACACAGGACCCCAGAGGGGGACCTCATTCACCTTGAGCCCATGGAGCGACCAGGAGGGTAGGCCCCATGGTAGGGAGATCCCCGAGGGAAGCTCCCTTCAAGGCGGTGCCGCCCGCGATACCCGCAGGACACAAGACCCCATTCACCTGGAGCCCATGGAGCGACCAGGAGGGTAGGCCCCATGGTAGGGAGATCCCTGAGGGAAACTCCCTTCAAGGCGGTGCCGCCCGCGATACCCGCAGGACACAAGACCCCATTCACCTGGAGCCCATGGAGCGACCAGGAGGGTAGGCCCCATGGTAGGGAGATCCCTGAGGGAAGCTCCCTTCAAGGCGGTGCCGCCCGCGATACCCGTAGGACACAAGACCCCATTCACCTGGAGCCCATGGAGCGACCAGGAGGGTAGGCCCCGTGGTAGAGAGATCCCCGAGGGAAGCTCCCTTCAAGGCGGTGCCGCCCGCGATACCCGCAGGACACAAGACCCCATTCACCTGGAGCCCATGGAGCGACCAGGAGGGTAGGCCCCGTGGTAGAGAGATCCCCGAGGGAAGCTCCCTTCAAGGCGGTGCCGCCCGCGATACCCGTAGGACACAAGACCCCATTCACCTGGAGCCCATGGAGCGACCAGGAGGGTAGGCCCCGTGGTAGAGAGATCCCTGAGGGAAGCTCCCTTCAAGGCGGTGCCGCCCGCGATACCCGCAGGACACAAGACCCCATTCACCTGGAGCCCATGGAGCGACCAGGAGGGTAGGCCCCGTGGTAGAGAGATCCCCGAGGGAAGCTCCCTTCAAGGCGGTGCCGCCCGCGATACCCGCAGGACACAAGACCCCATTCACCTGGAGCCCATGGAGCGACCAGGAGGGTAGGCCCCGTGGTAGAGAGATCCCCGAGGGAAGCTCCCTTCAAGGCGGTGCCGCCCGCGATACCCGCAGGACACAAGACCCCATTCACCTGGAGCCCATGGAGCGACCAGGAGGGTAGGCCCCGTGGTAGAGAGATCCCCGAGGGAAGCTCCCTTCAAGGCGGTGCCGCCCGCGATACCCGCAGGACACAAGACCCCATTCACCTGGAGCCCATGGAGCGACCAGGAGGGTAGGCCCCATGGTAGGGAGATCCCTGAGGGAAACTCCCTTCAAGGCGGTGCCGCCCGCGATACCCGCAGGACACAAGACCCCAGGGGAGGGATTAAAAGAAAAGCTTGCCTCCGTGTGTGTTGCGTGTGACTGCGCCGTGGGCGCGTGTTTGGCTTAGGAGTGGTGATAAAAACGGGGAGACTGGAGTAGGAAAAATGTGTCTGACCAGCACCCCAAGCGCTAGGGTCATTGTCAAGAAACGGAAAGAACCAGACTTTGAGATTGAGAGTCGAAAACATGAAGGGGGGTGGGTAGGGGTGGTGGTGTAAACTACACATCAGCCGGGGAAAGATGTAGCACAGCAGTGTCCAGGCAGTCAAAGCTGCTTAATGAATGATTATTTACAGTGATGGAAAACCATATCACAAGCCGTGTCTTTTGTGAAAGACTACGACTCTCATTTCAGTCTCAAACTACCATTCTTAAGCTCCGTGCTAGGAGGCAATGGCATTGGGTATTAATTTAAGTGCTGCACACAAAAGGATTATTTGGACTTTTGGTCACTTTTTTCAACGCCAAGCTGTCTTCAAGTCCGTTTGGTATTTTATAGTCACAGAGAGGCGTCTCTGTGAAATTTGGGCTGCTCCCACCTGGAGGCGCGCTCCCTTTTTTTCAATTTGCATGCCACTTTTGTGTGACTGATGAGGAAGGAGGTGTGTGTGTGTGTGTGTGTGGGGGGGGGGGGGGGGGCACATTTTGACCAAATGACAACTTTTTTCGTTGCCACTGGGTTTAGCATGTGCTAAGTGCATGGGCCTTACAGCATGTCTGAGAGTGGGGATACACCTTAGGCAAGGCATCTCCACAATAAACAAATACTAACCCAGCCCTCCAGAATACCAGCTGCCTCCTGAGTCCTCTGCTATCTGGAAGTAACGGTACATCAGAGATGTGCTAGAAAGACAACTCCGGGAAGAGCACATGGAGTAAGAAGGCCTACATGAATCAAGAAAATGTGCTAGAAAGACAACTCCGGGAAGAGCCCATGGAGTAAGAAGGCCTACATGAATCAAGAAAATGTGCTAGAAAGACAACTCCGGGAAGAGCACATGGAGTAAGAAGGCCTACATGAATCAAGAAAATGTGCTAGAAAGACAACTCCGGGAAGAGCACATGGAGTAAGAAGGCCTACATGAATCAAGAAAATGTGCTAGAAAGACAACTCCGAAAATGTGCCAGAAAGACAACTCCGGGAAGAGCACATGGAGTAAGAAGGCCTACATGAATCAAGAAAATGTGCTAGAAAGACAACTCCGGGAAGAGCACATGGAGTAAGAAGGCCTACATGAATCAAGAAAATGTGCTAGAAAGACAACTCCGGGAAGAGCACATGGAGTAAGAAGGCCTACATGAATCAAGAAAATGTGCTAGAAAGACAACTCCGGGAAGAGCACATGGAGTAAGAAGGCCTACATGAATCAAGAAAATGTGCTAGAAAGACAACTCCGGGTAAAGCACATGGAGTAAGTAGGCCTACATGAATCAAGAAAATGTGCTTTCACCAACCAAGCCAGATCGTGTAAACCCTGGAGTAAAGGCCTTTTGGCTTATTGCATGCAAATTCCTGAGTCGTCTCCTCACTCACTGTTTCACAGCAGATGCCAATAATGAAGGGGTCTGGCCAATTAGCAGCACCCACCCCATCCCACTCCTTCGCTCTTTAACCATGGAGGCTAGATTAGATGGATAACGTACGTCCATGCTTTAACTACTGTCCGCATCACCACCTGCATTGATACACGCGCACGTACACTCGCGTATACAAACACGCATGCGCGCGCGCACACATACACACACAACCATCTTCAAAAGACAGGAGAGAAAAGATCTCTCCTGTAGCCATGGGTGTGATGGCTAGGGCCTACATACGGAGAGCCCAGAGAAAATAGGCTTTTACGCCCTCTTGGCCATGTGGGGCATTTGTAAATACAAAGATGGTGGGAACAATACTGGAGGCAATGCCCGGAGGCAGTGCTAAACCAGTAAAGTCCCGATTTTTTAATAATACATATATGTGTAGCAGTAACCACGCCTCGGTTAAACCTCATCGGGCCATCGGCTATGGTACCACCACAATAATTTGAGTACGGAGAGCCCAGTCAAATAAAAGAGGTGAGTGGTGAAAATGATGTTTTACGTCCTCTCGGTCATAGACACACATGGGACATTTGTAAATACAAAGATGGTGGGAACAATACTGGCTGCAATGCCCGGAGGCAGTGCAACACCAGTAAAGTCCCGAGTATTTAACAATATAGATAGGTGTAGCGGTAACCACGCCTCGGTTAAACCTCATCGGCAATGGTACCGCCACATTGTCTAGTAATAAGGACCTAGCAATGCTGATGATGAAAATGGTGCTTTACGTCCTCTCGGTCTGGAACAGACACATATGGGACATTTGTAAATACAAAGATGGTGGGAGCAATACTGCAGGCAATGCCCGGAGGCAGTGCAACTCCAGTAAAGTCCCGAATTTTGTAGCAATGCAGATAGGTGTAGCGGTAACCACGCCTCGGTTAAACCTCATCGGCTATGGCACCGCTACAAGCGTTGTAACTTAGGACCTAGCAATGCTCAAATTAAAGAGGACGAAAATGGTGTTTTACGTCCTCTTGGTCTGAATCAGACACATATGGGACATTCGTAAATACAAATATGGTGGGAACAATACTGGAGGCAATGCCCGGAGGCAGTACGAAACCAGTAAAGTCCCAATTTTGTATTAATACAGATAGCTGTAACGGTGACCACGCCTCGGTTAAACCTCATCGGCTATGGCACCGCCACAAGTATACCAATATATAAGTATATGACAAATAAAAGAGGCTTTTATAGTAGGCGTTTTATAGTTGGCCGACGGACACTCAGCTTCTTTCACGGCTAACTAATAGTATGAGAGTGTGTCTGCTGGCCCTTTTTGGCCAGCTCGTAGAATGCCCCCCCTCCCCCCACCCTGCTATCTGGCAGTCATAGTCAGAAACGACAGACAGGCATACACAGATTCGTGCTTTTCCAACAGTGACAACTTGAGAAAAAATATTTATACAAGGAGAAATCGCCAATGATACAACCAGAGGGAACTGTGGGGGTGGGTGGTGCAAAGGGAGAGGAGAGAGCAGAGGAGCGAGGAAGAAGAGACGGGGAGGGGTGCTGTGAGAGACAGCAGACACTTTAAAAACGTCCAGTGTTGTCCTCGTGTTCTGTGACCTCACACGGCGTGCTGTCACACTGTCCTGTTGTTGCTCTCATCAGCATACCATTACCATCATCCTCCTTCCCTCTCTTGAGCTGGGGTTTTGGGGTGGTTGTTTTACCCTGGCTTAAAGACTCCAGGGATCATCCTAACAGCCGAAGCACTTGAGCACTATGGTACAAATGCACCAGCTAGGGATGAGAACATTACGTGTGTGACCGTTTTTGATTACCCTGCCACGTGAGCAACCACACTCCGACTTCGGAGGATTTTAGGCTTAAGACAATGCAGAACACAACATTTTGATGTAGCCTTGGTGTTCTAGCTTATGTCAACTGGTCTGACACGGCCTCATGCCAAGGCGTTCTCCCTCGAGCTGACCTCTTGATTTCTTACACCCCCTCCCCCACTCTCTCCGTCAAGTTCATCAACACATACCTCCCCCCCCCCCCCCCCCCCCCCCATGCACACACACACACACCCCTCCCCCAAACCCCTCCGACCCGCAAATTTTAAAATACACGTATTCCACCGCAATATAACTGCAATTACACAACACTTTTGCTGTGTTCATAGTTATGTGTATTTCTGTTTTGATCTAGCTTCTTCTATGCAGCCCATACCAGAAACCCTGCCCATCCCAAACCACTGTTCTCCTAGCCGTACTTGTCTCGGCTGACACACTCAAATCCGGTGCAGCACGCGCTGTTGTCTCGGTTAATTCGTCCCCTCGTGGGCAGCAGTCTAGCACGCGCACGATGATGAATCATTGGAATCATCAGGCGACTAGACTAGAGGACAACTTTTCCACAGCCATGGTAGATGCTGGAAGGATTCCACTGAAAGCAGTTAGGCCTAGCAGTGAAACTACCAAATTCTGTTTGTTTTCCCCTTTCTCTGTCTGTCTCTCTCTGAAAGAAAAAGATGGACATCCGAACTGCACAAACACTAACAATACTAACAGTAAGACAGAGAAAGAAAAAACATAGATAAACAAAAAAGGAGAAGGGACGAGAAAGAGAAAAAGAGAGGGTATGTGTATGCATGCGTGCGTGCGTGTGTGTTTGGGACATAAAGTGGGCAAGCAGGCAGTGAGTGAAGTTCAATACAGTACAATGCAGGCGTGCTGTGTGACACGCTCCACAGACCACAGTATTAGGCAGTACTAGACACGGCCAGTCAGCAGCAGGTAGGCAGGAGGAAACAGGTTGTGGAAAAGAGAGAGACAGTACACAGAGAGATGACGAGAGAGAGAGGAGGAGGTGGGAAGTGATAGGAAGCGAGGAAGCACAGAAAAAAGAGACCGTACACTTAGGGGGGGTCGCAAAAAAGGCATGCTGTAAACAAGTCAACACTATGCTGCCCACAAAAAGTTAGGGAACACTTTCAAAATACATGTTTTGGTTATTTGCTTGTAGCTTCCAAACGCGTCACTTCTAGAACTTAAAACTTGGCAGTTACATACACAAGAAATACTAGGGGATAATTACTGTGTGTAGCTGCCAGCCAGGAGCGGGGACTAGTGATTCAGATTGTGAGGAGAAGAAGGGAGAGGACGAGGAGGACAATTCAGTGCCATGTCACACTGTCAGTTTCTGCAGACACAGCAATGGAACGAAGAAAAGGAAAAAGGCCATTTCAGTGCTTTTCTTCCTCACTTTTTCCCTTCCAGCTGCAGCCTGTCACATCAGCCCAACGCAAGGTTTTATCAAGAAAAATGCTAATAATCAAGGGTAGAAAAACAGCGCACGCGGACGTGTGCGCACGCACGCAAACACACACGCGTGCGCGTGCGCTGTTGAGAAACATTATGTTGTCAATTCTAATTTTCTTGGGCAGAAAGTCTAACCCTCTAGTTTATTTTAGTGTTATGTTTCTACAACAAGGCGATTTATCCACTGTCACGATCGATAACGGATGACCGATTAAATGAATCAGCTTAGGTAGTATATTGAGCAGGGCAGTAACAAGCGTGTTTTTGTTTGTTTGTTCTAAATAGACGAAATAAAAATATTTACTGTAGATGTTTCTATTTACAATAAATAATGAATTGCATCTTATGTGTCTGTTTTTTCCCAATGCTTTGACAGATTGACTCACTCACTCATACTCACTCACACTCACTCTCTCTCTCTCTCTCTCTCTCTCTCTCTCTCTCTCTCTCTCTCTCTCTCTCTCTCTCTCTCTCTCTCTCTCTCTCTCTCTCTCTCTCTCTCATCTAACGAAGATATATGACCATGTAACTCCATTGCTGCGCTCTCTCCACTGGCTCCCTGTTCAGCATAGAATATTCTACAAGATTGCTTCTCTCTGCTTCAAATCTATCCTCCTGCCCTGAACATCACACTGATCTGCTTGTTACACCTCTATACGCCATCTCGAGCTCTACGCTTCTCATCCGACAACCGTCTCTATCGTATCCCTACTGTCCGCACTAAAACCTTTGGCCAATGCTCTTTCGCCTATCAAGCTCCTGTCACTTCAGTTGCCCCACTCTCTCAGACACTCACCTTCTTTGTCCACATTCAAACGGTATTAAAACAACTCGTCTCTTTGACAAGTAGCAACTGATCTCTCCTTTCATGATCAGGTTTGTGCGTGTCTGTGTGTTGGTGCCTGCGCGTGTGTGTGTGTTGGTATGTGTGTGTTGAAGGTGTGTGTGTGTGTGTGTGTGTGTTGTGTGTGTGTGTGTGTGCGTTGTGTGCTCGTATGGTTTTTAATTTAAATTTTTTTATTGTAAACGCCTAGGGCATTGATTTGATTAAGCGTATAAATGTTCATAATAATAATAATAAAAGATATAAATGTTATTTTAACTAATTGTGTACCCCACCCACACCTTCCCACAAAATGGTAAAGGTCAAGATGTGCGCCCCCCCCCCCCCCCCCCCCCCCATTTCTCAGCTCTCCCCGCATTTTCACACTTGCCTTTCTTACCAAACATTAAAGATGTATTTATAAATTTTGACTTCGACTTCTCTAATGTGGCAATGGGTTTTCTTAACACAATGTAGTTCTACCGAGTCTTGTCCCAAATAGTTCTGGTTTTTGGTGGTTTTTTTTAATTTTTTTTTATCTCGTCCCTGTTTCTTTCTTATTTCTCTTCACCCACCTTTTAAATCCCAACCACTCCCTATCTTTTCCCAATTCTCAACTCAAAGCTAGGATACTCTCAACACAAGTTCCCTACATAACAAGCTCTAAACCCTTCCGCATTACCAGCTCTAACAGGTTTTCAGTTTTTACAATCAAGAGAAAAAGGCAACCCACGCACACTAGAAGCATGTTAATCAATTCCTTGCAGCTTGTGCTTGGCATTGGCACCCTATCTTCCTCTATATTACTACTTCATGTAGGCCTACTGATGTTGCTGCCACCCCCCCCCCCCCCCCCCCCCCCCCACCAACCCCGATCTCCTGCCCTGCTCTCTCTCAAAGCGTTTTCTTTACTACTGACAAAGTGTGTGTGGGTCAGCCGTTGAGCTGGTTGCTTTGCAGCAGCTGCAGGTTTTGTTGTTTGTCAATTGTTGGTTATTAATACATGCATTAAGGGAACACTGAGGGAGGAAGAAAGAAGATGAAGACAGCAGTAACGATAAAATAACAAGGGTGGTGAAAGTGGCGGTCGTTTTGACGAGGCCTTGAAACTCTCTCTCTCTCTCTCTCTCTCTCTCTCTCTCTCTCTGCGCACTGCAGGATTTAAAAAAAAACCTTTTGTAACGCCCTCAGTCATCTCTCTCTCTCTCTGTGTGTCTCTGTATATCTGTCTGTCTGTCTCTCTCTCTCTGTGTCTCTCTCTCTCTCTCTCTCTCTCTCTCTCTCTCTCTCTCTCTCTCTCTCTCTCTCTCTCTCTCTCTCTCTCTCTCTCTCTCTCAGATCGCTTTCTCTCTCAGAGTTCTGAGCGCAAAGAGAATTTCTAGAACTTTGTTCTTCTTTGTTTGTTTTTGTGTGGCTGCTGTTATTGATGTCTTGGGTCTCTTCCTTTGGTTGTTCCCTCTGCCCCATCTCTCCACCTTTTCCCCTTCTTCGTGTTGTAGTTGTCAACGATGTTGTTCCTTTTACCGGGCAAACAAAACATTAAGCATGAATGACTTAAAACACACATATACTCACAAACGCGTGCGCACACACACACACTTTTTGAATTGGCATTCTTTATCAGCGTCTTATTTTGTAATTGTCAAATCGAGCAAACAATAGAGACAGAACATAAAATACCATAAATAACCGTGAACTATTTTTATTCTGGCATTTTCATGACATTACTGCTGGCTCGTCACATGTTGGGTCTAATGTTCACCACTAGATAAGAACTCCGTTTGAGATTTTAAAAGCCTGTTTCTTTTTATTGTATAAAATCAAACTCGAACTCTTTATTATGTTGTATCATTTATGTTGCATGCATGTTTGCTACGTGCTGTGTGTGTGTGTGTGTGTGTGTGTGTGTGTGTGTGTGTGTGTGTGTGTGTGTGTGTGCGTGCGTGCGTGCGTGCGCGCGTGTGTGTGTGTGAGAGAGTTTGTGTGCGTGCGTGCGCGCATGCTTGTGTGCGTGCGTGCGTGACTGTGTGCATGCGTGCGTATATGCATGCATGCCTGTGTGCATGCGTGCGTGCGTGACTGGGGGGGGGGGGGGGGGGGGGGGGGGAGGGGGTGTACGTGCGCGCGCGCGCGTATGTGTGAGTTGTGTTTGATTGGTGCCAAATGTTCTGCCTTTCTGAACTTTTACTTTTTTAATTTTCCACTTTCCTGCCCCTTCTGCCTATACGACCCCTCCCCCACCCCACCCCACTACCCCCATCCAGTTTCTGAAACTGGAACCTTTAACACACATCCCCACCGTCCTTGGTTGTTTTTTTCAAAGTTCATTTCTTGGGTATAATGCGCATAGAAGCGTGCCATCCGACATGCACGGTGTTTGCCAACGACAGCTTGCCTTGGTAAAATCCTGGTTCTTCTGGATCAATGACAACACAGGTACATAAGACTAACATTGATTAATTTGAGAGAGAGAGAGAGAGAGAGAGAGAGAGAGAGAGAGAGAGAGAGAGAGAGAGAGAGAGAGAGAGAGAGAGAAAGGTTGTGTGTGTGTGTGTGTGTGTGGGGGGGGGGGGGGTGTATGGCGCGATTGTGTGTGTACGTGCGCACATGAATGACGTGTGCGTGTACATCATGTTAAAAAAAAACCAAAGAGAGAGAGAGAGAGAGACAGAGCGACAGAGAGAAGAAAAAAAGAGAGAGAGAGAGAGAGAGAGAGAGAGAGAGAGAGAGAGAGAGAGAGAGAGAGAGAGAGAGAGAGAGAGAGAGAGAACGAACGAACTGTTATTTATTCAGGGTAATGAGATAAGCTAATTAATTACAACTTTTTTTCACTCAGCCCTGAGGCAAACAACAAGAAAGCAACAAACAAATAAATTTAAGAACAAGAAGGGGAACAAAAAAGCATACTAAGAAAAGCAACAATCATAAAAATTAAAAAAATCACAAGACATTATTTCCATATCATATACATAACCAGCAAAGGGGAGATGGGGAATGGGGATTTTGAAAAAAAGGATACTGTAAAATGTGGCTACTCGAGAAAACAGGTGATTATAGCGAAGAATGATTATGACAACATAATTCATACATTGAAATTGGTAAACATAGTAACAAAACATAACATTCCTTTCCTGAAGACAACAAACCCTTAGAAATTGATTAATTGCCAACAAAACTTCTTTAAAGCTGGGATTTAGGTGTTTGTCGTCACTCTGTCAAGCAAGAGCATTTTGTATGCTATTTTAAATGAATGAAGGCTGTTCTTAATATGTAGTGGAATAGAATTCCACAGAGTGCCACCAGAGTAGATCATGCTGGTTTTGAAGAGGTCGATTCTAGGTTTTCTTATAAGTATATTATTTGTATATCTTGATTGGTTAAGGGGAAAATTTGCTGTAAGTGATGGGGGTGCTAATCCGTTCATAATTTTAAATATCATTACTGCTTTGTTATATTCAAGTTTATATAATGGTAAAACGTCTAGTTTCATGTAGTCTTGAGGATTTAGCGAAGATGATTTATTCAGTACTGCTTTGAGAGCTCGTTTATGGGCCCTTAGCAATGGCTTCAGTGTGTTAGCACTGCTGGAATCATATATAGTTGAGGAGTAGTCAATGCATGATTGGATGAAAGCATGGTAAAAGTGTTTTCGGGCATTTATATCTAGACAATTTTTAAGTTTGGAAAGCTGAAAGATTTTCTGTGATATTCGCTTACTTAAAGTGGTTATATGAGACTGCCAAGTAAGATTATTATCTATACTAACTCCTAAAAGTTTGTGTGAATCGACCTCTTCAGTATGTCTATTGTCAATATGTGAATAGGGGACATGGCATTTATAAAATTTTGTCTTTTTTGCCTTTTTTGCTTTGAACCATGTACTTTGTTTTTCCTTCATTTAAGCACATGTGATTAACTTCTGTCCAATCAATTAACAGGTTAACATTTTCT
The DNA here is from genome assembly GCA_017654935.2 of Phymorhynchus buccinoides. Taxonomy (NCBI): domain Eukaryota; kingdom Metazoa; phylum Mollusca; class Gastropoda; order Neogastropoda; family Raphitomidae; genus Phymorhynchus; species Phymorhynchus buccinoides. The sequence continues at coordinate 27,598,374 of CM065703.1, forward strand.
TGAAGGTTAATCGATAACTGTTTTATGTCAGAATGTTTAGAATGGATAGAAGTATCATCGGCAAAGAGTTCACAGGGGTCTTTGATATAATTTATAAGGGTAGATCATTCACATACAGTAAGAAAAGTAAGGGGCCGAGAGAGAGAGAGAGAGAGAGAGAGAGAGAGAGAGAGAGAGAGAGAGAGAGAGAGAGAGAGAGAGAGAGAGAGAGAGAGAGAGAGAGAGAGAGAGAGAGAGAGTGAGTATGTGTTTGTTGTGTGTAAGCGGGGTATCATTCTCAACCCCTTTAACTATTATTATTATTATTATACTATGACGACAGAAGGCTTTACGCCCACTTCGGCCTTTCGGCCATGTGGGAGCACTAATTATGAAAGACTGTTCTTTGATAAATAAGCTATCTTGGTTCTCTTTTCATGCGACAAGCGAGCCAGTAAGCACACGCACACACAGTGAGAGGGGGAGCGGTGGGTGGGGGTGGAAGGTGGTGTCAAACAAGGCGAATCAATGCATTGCGTCGACGATTAACTCCACGACGCCTGTCCGTCCAAAGACGCTACCTTCACGAGAATTAAGACAAAACAAAACAAGTGCAACGCCGAGCGGCTGCAAAGGGGTCGCAGCATCGCCGAGGTACTCCGAAATCGGAATGTGTCGGCTGTACACATACATAAAAACGCATCAAAACAGCACGTAACTACATAAAAACGCATCAAAACAGCACGTAACTGAATAGTTTTTTATATATAGCCTTGGGGTTCGGACCCGTGATTTGAGCGCGCGCGATCATGCGCACACACGCGCACAGAAAAATTCATGACAACTGTGTTATAGACCATTCATCAAGAAATGTTGTGAAAAAAACTGCATTAAAATACATGCAAAACTTCGCGAGATATTAGCGATTATGTGTTTCGGGGTTTGAACCCCGTAACTGGCGCGACCTTGACCTTAATGTAAAACTAAATACATCAGTGGATAGCTTGCATCTTGGCCAACTAGTATACCAAATTTGATGATGATAGACTGAATAGGTTTTTTTAGAAAAACGGACGAATAGCCGGATGGACGGAGGCACGCCGGACGGACGGACGGACACCGGACGGACGGACCAGACAAAAACAATAGCTCCCCGAACCTTCGGCTCGGGGACTAAACATCAGAGAGAGAGAGAGAGAGAGAGAGAGAGAGAGAGAGAGAGAGAGAGAGAGACTGTACATATTCTCAGGGACACATACCACATACACAAGCCCGCGCGCATAATTTTGATACATAACTCTCTGTCTCTCTCTCTAACAGGACAGAACAAGGCTAGGCTGGTCTCTCAGTCGCTTTGGCAATCCCCCACCATTTAGAAGAAAAACACCACACAGTGAAGTTGGAGTTTTTTTTACAAAAATGCCCAGCGACCTGAAAAGACGTTCGCTTTACGATCGATGTTCGGCGCTGTTTGATTTGGAAGTGTCATCGCAACTTCCCCCCCTTCTATCCCCCCTTCCCTATGTGTGCCATCAAGCCTCTCCCTTCTACCCCCCCACCCCCCCACCACCACACACACCCATTTGCTTTGAACACTTCAGTATTGTCACCTTCCTCCCATACATTGCTTAAGAACACGTTTTTTGTACACGTTAACAATATTCACAAAATTTCACTATTTCCCCATGGCAACACAGTGAGTTGTAGTTCCTATTATGAGTGGCCTAACACCATGGGTGGTGTCTTTTAAAGGAGGTTCCATTGCAAGATGCATGTTTATTTTAACCAGACTGATACAATTCAAAAACAGAGACAATGACTGCCGGAAAGGCAAACAAACGCGCCGCCCCCCCCCCCCCCCCCCCCCCCCCCCCCCCCCCCGTTTTGAAGTCAATCGCCTCCCCCGTGAGGATACCGGGGCTCTTTCGTTCCCCCCCCACCTTCTGGAAGTTCTGTGCTTGTAACTTCCCCTAATCTATCACTCTCTTTGACTGCCTTTTTCTTTCGCTTATTGTCATCTACAACCTTTCTCCCTTACCGGTCCATTCTCCTGCCTTTTTCTTCTTCTAAAAACTCTTACAAAGAATTTCGTCAGCCGAAGTTGGACATGCTGGGCCTAACTATATTTCTTAGTTAGACACATTACGGCAGCATGACGCATCTGCGCTCATATGACAGGAAACTGTCTGAGCGATCGAAGAAGAATCGTAGTATAAGATCGTTGGGCTATCTTGTGCTTTAGTCACCCCCCACCTCCCACCCCCATTTTCGCACTGACGAGTTTCATGGGAAAACCAACATTCTGCCATTTAGAGGGGAGATGATCGGGTTAGGATCAGCCCATGATCACTTTAAAACCAACATTCTGCCATTTAGAGGGGAGATGATCGGGTTAGGATCAGCCCATGATCACTTTAAAACCAACATTCTGCCATTTAGAGGGGAGATGATCGGGTTAGGATCAGCCCATGATCACTTTAAAACCAACATTCTGCCATTTAGAGGGGAGATGATCGGGTTAGGATCAGCCCATGATCACTTTAAAACCAACATTCTGCCATTTAGAGAGGAGATGATCGGGTTAGGATCAGCCCATGATCACTTTAAAACCAACATTCTGCCATTTAGAGGGGAGATGATCGGGTTAGGATCAGCCCATGATCACTTTAAAACCAACATTCTGCCATTTAGAGGGGAGATGATCGGGTTAGGATCAGCCCATGATCACTTTAAAACCAACATTCTGCCATTTAGAGAGGAGATGATCGGGTTAGGATCAGCCCATGATCACTTTAAAACCAACATTCTGCCATTTAGAGGGGAGATGATCGGGTTAGGATCAGCCCATGATCACTTTAAAACCAACATTCTGCCATTTAGAGGGGAGATGATCGGGTTAGGATCAGCCCATGATCACTTTAAAACCAACATTCTGCCATTTAGAGGGGAGATGATCGGGTTAGGATCAGCCCATGATCACTTTAAAACCAACATTCTGCCATTTAGAGAGGAGATGATCGGGTTAGGATCAGCCCATGATCACTTTAAAACCAACATTCTGCCATTTAGAGAGGAGATGATCGGGTTAGGATCAGCCCATGATCACTTTAAAACCAACATTCTGCCATTTAGAGGGGAGATGATCGGGTTAGGATCAGCCCATGATCACTTTAAAACCAACATTCTGCCATTTAGAGGGGAGATGATCGGGTTAGGATCAGCCCATGATCACTTTAAAACCAACATTCTGCCATTTAGAGGGGAGATGATCGGGTTAGGATCAGCCCATGATCACTTTAAAACCAACATTCTGCCATTTAGAGGGGAGATGATCGGGTTAGGATCAGCCCATGATCACTTTAAAACCAACATTCTGCCATTTAGAGAGGAGATGATCGGGTTAGGATCAGCCCATGATCACTTTAAAACCAACATTCTGCCATTTAGAGAGGAGATGATCGGGTTAGGATCAGCCCATGATCACTTTAAAACCAACATTCTGCCAATTAGAGGGGAGATGATCGGGTTAGGATCAGCCCATGATCACTTTAAAACCAACATTCTGCCATTTAGAGGGGAGATGATCGGGTTAGGATCAGCCCATGATCACTTTCATCAAACCAAGAAGCCTCGTACGTGCATACACTAAACGTTTGGCGTGCGAGACTTCTTGATAAAACTAAAAGAAGCAGACTTTGAGATTGAGGGTCGTAAACATGAGGAAGGGGTGTGTGTGACTAAACTACAAGATTGCCGATGATCTTAGCACCAGCAGACCTACTTCTGTGCTGCTGCTTCTGCAAGCTGTTGTCGGTGTTTGTTGGCTGTTGCTTGCTGCTGCAGCAGTTGTCTTGCCAGATTAGATGGAGATCAAACAAATGGTGCTACTACTACTGTACTAGCAAAGAGAGTTAAAATGTAATACCATACTATCTTTGCTACTAGAACAAGCCAACCGAGCGACGTTTCTCTTTCTTCTCCTAATAATCAATAAGGATTTTGTTGTTGTTGCCCATCTCTTCTCTCTGTGTATGTGTGTGTCACACACCACGCTTAGATGGATGGGTAGGTGAAAGAGATATAGGGGGGTAGGGGAGAGGGGGGTAGGGGTGGGGGGGAGGCTGAAACTGGCTAGAACTTACTCTAACGGCAGTACAGCGGCAGTCAAGTCAAGTACTGTCTGTCAAGTGGTATCAAGTCGACACTCCCAGTTCGTTCTATTGTATCGCATGCAACGCGGCGACCATGACAACCGCACCAACCGTAGAAATCTATAGGGCAGTGTCACCACGCTAGTGGTGTCACATGCTGACTGACTTAGCCAACTGCCGTGGTTTCAGGTAAAAACTGGTCGTCAAGGTAATATCAAAGACGAAAGAGGCAGGGGGGAGGGGAAGGGGAAAGGAAGGGGAACATCAGGAGCGCACAGCGGAAGACAGCTACAGCGAGGCTGCTACGCTTTCATACATGTTTGTCTCTTTTCACTCCAGTTACAACTCTTGTTTTAACCGAAATTCTTTGCAAAAACATGACTGTTGATGACAGGTGAACGGTGCTATTATGGCACAGCTTGTGTTTCTGTTGGTTCGACACATCGAGAGAGGAAGAGAGGGGGAGGGAAGGAGAGAAACTTAGAGAAATAGAAGAGGGGCCGCGGGGAGGGGGGTAGAGAAAGGGAGAGAGAAAGAGAGCGAAAGAGAGAGAGAGGTTTGCTGTTGTTGTTATACCCTGGCTTAAAGACTCGAGGGATCATCCCAACAGCCGAAGCACTTGAACACTATGGTACAAATGCACCAGCTAGGGATGAGAACATTACGTGTGTGACCGGTTTTTGTATTACCCCGCCATGTGGGCTGCCACACTCCGACTTCGGAGGATTTGGGATACTGAGGATGTTATGCTAGGAGCTTGTCATGGCTAAAGACAATCCCCGCATAACTATGCAGAGCATAACAACATTTTTATGTAGCCTTGGTGTTCTAGCTTATGTCAATTGGTCTGACCATGGACCGTACATTTATAATCTAGGATCCATGGTCTGACACAGCCTTAAGCCAAGGCTCGAATGATTTAAAATCCTTGCACTATAATCCCTGTACTAAGTTTCTGTGTCCAAACAGAAAACTATGAAATGTGTTAGTGAGTGCGCACGGACACACATGCACACGTATTCTAAAACAACACCCCTGGAAGTTTCATTCAGATACATGAAGGCAATTCGCCACAGACAAAGACACGGGTCATCAATAAGCCAGACTGGCAAACAACAACAACAACAGCAACGACAACCAAACTTACAAGGAAAAGAAGAAGACGATGATGATGTTAAGAAAGAAGAAAGGGAAAAGAAGAGAAAGAAGAAGAACATTAAATGGATAATAACATTGCTAGGCAAAGAAGAAGATGATGCTGATGGTAGACAAAAAGAAGATGAAGAAGAAGAAGGAGAACGAGGAGGAGGAAAAGGAGAAGAAGAAGAAAAGGAGCTGCCAAGCAAATAATGATATGCTTGCTTCATACAGTGGAACCTCTCTTATAAGACCTCCCATTATAAGATTCCCTCCCACATAAGACCTACTTCTGTGAGACATTGCCCTTCTTTGTAAGTATTAAAATTACCTCCCTTATAAGACCTCATTTTGGATGATTTTTGAAGGTCTTATAAGGGAGGTTCCACTGTATAAACACCTTAAAACAAGAAAACAAAAAATGCTTCAATGTTCAGCCCGTTTCCTCTTCTACTTTAAAAAAAATTTGCACTGCCGTGCAAGATCAGATAAAAGGAACAAGACTGAATTTATTATGTTACATAGCGATATGGCCCCGTCTCTACATGCCCCCGTCTCATTGTGTCACAAATTTCGTCTCTACATGCCCCCGTCTCATTGTGTCACAAATTTCGTCTCTACGTGCCCCTGTCTCATTCATTGTGTCACAAATTTCGTCTCTACGTGCCCCCGTCTCATTGTGTCACAAATTTCGTCTCTACGTGCCCCTGTCTCTGTGTGTCCCCATTTTCGTCTGTATGTGCCCCTGTCTCTGTGTGTCCCCATTTTCGTCTGTATGTGCCCCGGTCTCTGTGTGTCCCCATTTTCGTCTCTATGTGCCCCCGTCTCTGTGTGTCCCCATTTTCGTCTCTATGTGCCCCCGTCTCTGTGTGTCCCCATTTTCGTCTCTATGTGCCCCCGTCTCTGTGTGTCCCCATTTTCGTCTCTATGTGCCCCCGTCTCTGTGTGTCCCCATTTTCGTCTCTATGTGCCCCCGTCTCTGTGTGTCCCCATTTTCGTCTCTATGTGCCCCCGTCTCTGTGTGTCCCCATTTTCGTCTCTATGTGCCCCCGTCTCTGTGTGTCAATTTTCCCCCGTTTATTTTTTTTTTGTCCCCGTCTGTGCGCTTCCCCGTTCACTAAGTCCTCGTGATGAAAGAAAGCTTTACGTCCTGATAGCTCTCGCAGTTAGGTTGTTCTGGTGTGGTGGTCTTCATGGAGAGTGGATTGATGGTCTTTGGTCTGGGGAGGGCTCAGAGGGGGGGGGGGGGGGGGGGGGGAGGAGAGAGAGGGGGGGGGGGGCTATGTAGGAGAAGAATGAATGAAAAATGGTGTTTTACGTCCTCTCGGTCATAGACACATATGGGACATTTGTAAATACAAAGATGGTGGGAACAATACTGGCTGCAATGCCCGGAGGCAGTGCAACACCAGTAAAGTCCCGAGTTTTTGACAATATAGATAGGTGTAGCGGTAACCACGTCTCGGCTAAACCTCATCGGCTATGGTACCGCCACATCATAAGTAATAGTATAAAGTAGGAGAAGCGTAAGTCCTGGTGTTTATGTGTCGCCCTCTGGCCTCTTATACTGCAGCGTCTTTATGTGTACCCTAACCTTAACCCTACCCTTACCCCGAGTGGACACGAAGAGACATGAGGCACAAAGAAACCTGGATATAGAGCCGAGGACATACAGAGACGGGTGCACAATGACGGTGACATATGGAGTCAGACGGAGGCACATCAACACGCTCCTTGCTGACTACAGCCTCAAGACGCTCGATTAATGACCAGAGCAGCTTTAGAAGTCTTCACGTGACACAGCAACCGGATTTTTCTTAATGCCCAAAACATCGAGCAGCTTCATTGATTGAGATAGCGGGAAAAGACAGCGAGGGAAGGCAGAGAGGGGGGGGGGGGGGGGGGGGGGGGGGGGGGGGGGGGGGTAAAAAAGGTGGGGAGAGATTAGACAAGAGGGAGATGGGGAAGCATAAACGAGGGAAAGTAAGAAGAAAAGAGAGAGAGAGAGAGGGGGGGGGGGGGGCATCAAATCCAAGAAGAAAGTTTTTGCCCCGTATGACTTCACGGACGAGCCGTCTACAGGCGATAGCTTGTATCCTATTGCATGCCCATGGAAGGAATGATATCACCCACAAAACAAGTGGCCAAACTTACATCACCAATAACCCATCACATACGAACGAATGATAAAAGAGAAAAGAGAAACTGAATGTTGTGTACAAACGGCTAGAGGGAAGTGGGTGGAGGGGCTAGTGTTGAAGATGTGGAAGGAAACAGTAAGATGCAGAGGGGGATGTGGCGGCACGGATTGTCTCCGCTGCACAAATTGTCTCCGAGACAATCCGTGCAGGGAGACAATCCGTGCCGCCTAAGACGGCACGGATTATCTCCGCTGCACGGATTGTCCACCTGTGTCGACCCTTACAGCACGGATTGTCTCCAGTGCAAGCTTTCTTTCTCTTATTTTTCTGTCACTTTCTCTTTGTCACTGTCTCTCTCTGTCTTTCTCTGTCCCTCTGTTTCTTTTCTTTTTTTTTGCTGTCCCATCTTCTGGGCTGTACAGTGGCGTTGCTCCCACGCCGCTCATTCCGAATCCCAATTCGCAGCTACACCCGGATTTGTTAAAGTCGCAGAAACCGAGACCAGCAGTCCAAGGGGGGCGAATCTATGCTAGGCCGTCAGGAGGCAACCAACCGAGGAGACACTGCACTTCTGCTGAGTCACCACGACCGTCCACCGACAGCTCCCCAGAACACACTGATTCCCATGACTTTGACCCGAACGCACCAAGGCACAGACTGGATTGGAAACCGAAACTGAGGTCACCATGAGAGCAGGGCATGCAAAGCCACAGAATTTGAGACATTTTTTAATTTTATGATTGATGGAAAATGAGGCCGATGATTTCTGTTTCTCCATGCAATAAATGTTTGCGACATACAAAGCAAAAAGCATGGCATGCCGCCATGCTTATTTTTTTAAATAAAAAAAGAAAGACTTATTTAACACCCAACCGGAAATCAATATTTTAACCTCCAGCAGAGACTACAATCATCATAAGTCCGTCAAATGTAATGACAATTCTCTGATATTTTGCAGGAATAATGTTTAATGTGTTCTTGTGCTTCACTATGTTTTGGTTTTTTTAAAAGAGGAAACACATATCCAAATCCACTGAAAAATCTAAATTTTGACCACGATCAGAGACTAAAATCATCATAAGTCTTTCAAAAGTAATTACAACTAGACATCGCCCCGTGGCAGTTACTTCCCGTGGCAGTTTTAACCCCATGGCAGTATTGAACAATACTGGAGGCAATGCCCGGAGGCAGTGCTAAACCAGTAAAGTCCCGATTTGTTAATAATACAGATACGTGTAGTGTCATCCCCTTGTAATCTCCACTGCCCCCCCCCCCCCCTACCATCCATCCGCCCACCCACCCACCCCCTACCCCACCCATAACCAGCTGGCTGACCTACTCGTCACCCCAGCACGTGTGAACCATGGTCTCATGCCCACAGCAGTCCCCCCCCCCCCCCCTTTAATAACAGCACGTTTGGACATATGTCGTTTCGCCTAGTGAGCGAAACTGTAAATTGGTGCATATCGCGCGCATTTATAAACGGATGCTGTTCAAATTTCCTGCCATGCTTTGCCCGGGTCATAGCAAGCCTGACAGCAAATTTGAGGCGATTCGGTTAAGAAACGGCGGAGTTATTCATGAAAAGGTGAAGCGGCGTCTAGCACGCGCGTTTCTGAACCGATTCGCTTCCGGTTTGGCACACCGATAGTCACCGGCCCCGGTCATCTTCCTGCCAAATTCGAAGGCAATCGGCCCAGAAACGCCGGAGATACGGGCGCCGAGAGGCCGGCGGATGCACGTTTCGCGCATTTGCGAAACCTGGCAAATGACACGGCCGCCTCGGTTGCCGTTGCCATCGCCCCGTTAGGGCTCACAGCAAATTTGAAGCGATTCGATCGAAAAACGGCGGAGTTATAAGGCCCGTTTTGTGTTTCACACACACACACACACACACGGACGGACAGTTGGCTTTTTACTATATGATTGCCTGAAACTTAGTAGGAATAACACAGAGATAGAGAGAGAGAGAGAGAGAGAGAGAGAGAGAGAGAGAGAGAGAGAGAGAGAGAGAGAGAGAGTGAGAGAGAGAGAGACGGAGAGAGAGGATCGGAGAGAGGGAGAGGGAGTAGGAGGGAGAGAGAGAGAGAGAAAGAGAGAGAGAGAGAGAGAGAGAGAGAGAGAGAGAGAGAGAGAGAGAGAGAGAGAGAGAGAGAGAGAGATGCTCATATAAAAGGAACACACACACACACACACACAGGCACACGCATCCTCATTCACACACACACACAAACACACATACACACACACACTCACACTCACACACACACATATATATGTGCGTGTACGCACACTCACGCAGGCACGCTTGCATGCATAAACAGAAACAGAGGGACAGAGAAAGACAGAGTGAGACAGTGACAAAGAGAAAGTGACAGAAAAATAAGAGAAAGAAAGCTAGCACTGGAGACAATCCGTGCTGTAAGGGTCGACACAGGTGGAAAGGAGGGGGATGTGCGCATCAAACAGTCGGTAGACAACAGAAAATAAAATGTGGCAACGCTGGAATCGACGAGTTGGTAGGAATGTGAAGATTCCCGGCGGCTGTCTCCGCTACCCGCGCGCGCGCGCGTGCGCGCGTGTGTGTGTGTGTGTGTGTGTGTGTGTGTGTGTGTCTGTCTGTCTGTCTGTCTGTGTGCGTGCGGGCGCGCGCGCGCTGTGTGTGTGTGTGTGTGTGTGTGTGTGTGAGAGAGAGAGAGAGAGAGAGAGAGTGTGTGTGTGTGTGTGTGTGTGTGTGTGGCGGGGTGTGTGTGGAAGAGTGGGTGAAGGTAATCTACACGGTGTGCCAAACGTTAGAAAGAGTGGAAGTGGCAAGGAATTAAGGCAACCATAAAATAATACACCCTTTCTCTACAACTTCTGAAAATTCCAATCAGGGCTTTGAAAAGAGACCGAAAACAGGGGACTTTGAGGTTGAGGCTCGTAAACATGGGTGGTGCTGGTGACTAACGGTTTGATGAAAATAGTAACCAGTCACATCCCTTTCCCAACAGTGACAGAATATTGCTCCCCAGAGAGAGAAGCTGGTTGTTCCTTGAATGTTCTTGGCTTCCGAGTTACACGTTATTCCGTCATATTAGCTGGCCCATGGGCTAGCTGGCCACAAGGGGTCCCTTCACACCTGATGCAGCCTCTGTGTCTCTACTGATCATGTTTGCTGCTGTCTGTCTCTGTCTCTTATATTTTTGTATAAATCGTTAAAGATAAGAGAAGATTCTACTTCATGAAACGTTTATGTTGTATGGAATGTTGATATGTGGCTTTCTGTTAAGTTAATTATTTCCTCATCCATCTATAAAAATACCTATGTAATAAAATTCATTTGGTGGCTGTCTGTGTGTGTGTGTGTGTGTGTGTGTGTGTGTGTGTGTGTGTGTGTGTGTGTGTGTGTGTGTGTGTGTGTGTGTGTGCCTGTTCGCACTGTAATTCATGAACCGGCGCACAGAATCACTTCAAATTTTGTGTGGTGGTGTATCATGATACACAGATGGTCCCATATATAAAAATTGTGACCGTGCTGACCTTGACCTTTGACCTTGAAAACGTAAATTTCGACACATATTTTCTACACTATTGGACTTACAGACTTCAAACTTGGTATGTATGTGCATTGACCTTTGGTTGTTCTGAATATGGAGTACCAAGCAAGGTCAAGGACATCGGTAGACCTTGAAAGTATTTAGGGTCTACTAATTCGTGTTTTAGCCATATATTTAACATTTTTGCACGACAGCACTGCTTTAAATTTGGTGTGGTGGTATTTCACCTTGAGTAGAAGACACCCGAACATAAATTATTGGCGTTCTGACTTTGACCTTGAAAACCAAACATTTCTTCTTTACGCTATATATTTCATATCCGAGCTGTATCTCATGAACTGATGTACAGAACCCATATAACCATATATATTCTTGGTCAGCATCGCTCAACCTATTCAAATCTTGAATTTTGAATCTCCAGTGCAAACGTCCGCCAAGGAAGGCTCACAAAACCGAATTTTTCTTCTTTGAGCTATTCATGTCTGAGCTGTTTATTAAGGACTGGTTGACATAAAAGTTTCAAATTGTGTGTGGTGCGTGCGTGTGAACGTGTGAACATGTGAACGGGCGTGTGCGTCTGCATTTATGTTGTACTTGCTCACTCCATTGTGTGAGTGTGCGTCCGTGTGTGTGTGTGTGTGTGTGTGTGTGTGTGTGTGTGTGTGTGTGTGTGTGTGTGCGTGCGTGCGTGCGTGCGTGGCGTGTGTGCGTGCGTGTGTGTGTGCGTGTGCGCGTGCGCGCGCGTGCGTGTACGTGCGCATGTCAGCTGGCGTGTGCGGAGTGCCTCTGCGTGTATTATGTTGTACTTGCTCACTGCATTGAGATGGACATTGTTAGTCGTGAACACACTTGCCTTGTGCTCCTACCTATTTCTGTGGCTTCGCCCTAGAAACTCTTTCTTTCATCTAATCTGTACAGAATTCCGACCTGTTGTAGTACACTACTATCAGGAACAAGAGAGCAAGAGAAAGTGTGCCCACAGCAGCAACTACAGACTTCTTTCTTTTCTTTCTTTCAAAGTGAACTAGAGAACGAATTACCCCCCCCCCCCCCCCCCCCCCCCCCCCCCCCCCCCCAACCCCTTCCCCCCCCCCCCCCCCCCCCTTGCATTCCTTCCTCCTTTCTCCTTTTCTGTCTATCAAAATGAACCAGAGAACAAGTTAAATCTATTCTTCCTTTCTATACTTTTCTTTCACGGTGAACTAGAAGAAAAAGTCAGATAAGAAGCATAAACAGAAAGCGAAAAGTTTCCTTCCGAACCATTCTGGCTGGAGAGCCTATCTGCCTGCATCTGCCAGACATCATGGTTGTTGCAGTTTGGTTGCAGTTTTTCATGACAACTTTCATATAATATAAAAAGAACAGTTGTAGCACTGGTTTCAACGGTGAACAGAAGGTGATTTTCCTATTTAATAACCCCACCCCAACTCCTAAAGCGAACGGATATTAATCTTCTGTGTGTTTACTGTTTACAATACCATCCTTTCCCCAGCAAAAAAACAAACATGACAAAACAAATAATTTTGATTTAAATTCATATTTTTTTCTACATGAAATTCCCTTGAAACAGAAGACAAGGAAGAAGAAGAGAGATAAGAAGATGAACACAAATATTTGTTGAAGAAGCCTAAAGACTACAGAATAATACAGGAAGCAGTATGCAACTTACTGGGGCACAAACTGGGCGATGTCTGGTAGGAATCATCATTAGTATCATCTTCCTGGTAGTGGGTGCGTAGTCTGGCAAGCTTCCCCAATTATCATTTCCCATCTTCTACTCTGCTTGTCTGCTGAATAGTGCCAGAAACAACAGCACCCTAGTCAACTGCTGGCACACACAAACGTTTGAATCGTAAAACAGAACTCTTCCTTTACATGTTTCAAACAATACAGAGGTAGAGTTGCTGCTTCAGTTATGCTACTATGCATGTACATTCTTTCAGACAATTGTTGCTGCTTCAGTAATGCTACTGTGGATATAAATTATTTCAGACAATTGTTGCTGCTTCAGTAATGCTACTGTGGATATAAATTATTTCAGACATTTGTTGCTGCTTCAGTAAGGTGTGTGTGTGTGTGTGTGTGTGTGTGTGTAGCAGAAAACAAAACAAACTGAACAGGCGATGAACTATTGGCCAGTTTTCTGACAGCTCTGTCGACATATCCTGACAAGTAAGACCATGGTTTGTCATTTGAACAGGGATAAGAGAGTATGGCCTCTATGGATGATCATTCCAAATTCGCCAATAAATATGCTCACAAAATACACCGTAGATACGCCGAAGCTTCACACACACACACACACACACACACACACACACAAAACAACACAACATATTCTTAATAAAGAGTCAAATTCCTAAAAGTTTTTTGACACAACGATTATAAAAAATAATTTAAAACTAATAGTTTTGTGAAAGTGATAATGTTGTTGTTGGCTTACCCTGGCTAAAAGACTCCAGGGATCATGCCAACAGCGGAAGCATGAACACTATGGTACTTAAAGTGCATCAGCTACGGATGAGAAAATTACGTGTGTGACCGTTTTTGATTACCCCGCCACATGTGCAGCCACACTCCATCTTCGGGGGGAAAGTGATCATAAAGTTGGCCTTTTCTAATGCAAAGGAGCACATGTACAAAGGAAATCATTTCAATTGACGATTTGTGTTTCGACACGTATCTTGATTGTTGCATATTTTGCTAACTTAAAACGGGGATAGGGGTGGATGGGGGTAGATCTGAAGACTTAGAGGGAAACTTGAAGTTAGTTAATCAATAAAAAATATTAAAAAAATAAAAGTTGTTCAATTTTGTTATCTTGAGCCATTAACTTTGGAAGTCAAAAACTATATCCACTGAAATTTGCTGAATCTACCTTAATTTGGTATTAAAGGTTTATTTAGCCGAAAACCCCTTGACTGCCACCAACACATCACGTACTGACCTGATGACATCACTGATGACGTCATCAGATGAAGAGGAATAACCCTGATATGCTGGTTTTTGCTCTAACACAGTCAAAAGAGTTACATCCCCAGACCATTTTGCCAGATTGGCTCTATCAGTTGTCTTTTTCATGGCATGATTTGCTCAATGATTTTTTCTTTAATTTTCTCTGGCAGTCAAGGGGTTAAATTTTCTCTGGAAAACGTGGCTTAAGGATGGCCTCTAAGTGTACGTGACTTCTTCAGTAAAACTACACAGGAAAATATAACTGATAGACTGATAAATCCCTAGCAGGAAAAGAGTGCATGAAAAAAAAGGTTCGGCCCTGCATCTTCTTCTTTGGCGTGCAGTTAAAAAGTAAAGGGACACAATCATCGTCACAAGGGAAAGCATTCGCTCTTTGCTTGGCCTGTACAGTACGCGTCTATTCAGTTTTTTTGGTACAGTGCTGCTGTGATCTGCCAAGTCGATTCTGGGCCGTGTGTGTGTCTCTGATCCAAAGTAAAAAGAGAACAAGAGACATTCACAATCGACAAAATCTTGTTGGCAGTCATGGGGAGGGAGGGAGAGAGAGAGAGAGAGAGAGAGAGAGAGAGAGAGAGAGGAGGAGAAGAGGGAGGGGGAGAGAGAGAGGGGGAGAGAGAGGGAGGGAGAGAGAGAGAGAGAGAGAGAGAGAGAGAGAGAGAGAGATCTGTTGGTAAGAGCTGAGACAGAGAGACACCGTAGAGTGGACAGTGATGGTTGACAGTACAGCGGTTAGTGTCAATGTGGTTGTGTGTGGACTGGTGGCCAACGACTAGTGAAGCTAGCACAGCACAGACAGAAAAGAGACGATAGGCCTAGCTCTTTACTCGTTCCTGCTTTGTGGTGTGGTGGTGTCATGAAACTAGCGCTTGTTGTAGGAGGGGGGGAGGGGGTAGCAGAGAGATTTTCGCTGCCAAGAAAAGTCGCCTATCAGCTACCCCCCCTCCCACCCTCCTTTCTATCTTCTTTCACAGGCTATAGCTCTCAAATCAATAGCTCTGTCATGTAGCCATACTCGGAATCAGATGGCATTTGGAGTGCACGACCACGCTCTCTGTCTAACTCTTTGCCACTTCTCTGTTTCAGCAGTCACACTATTGAGAGCTACCGGTCGTCGGTGAAACTCTCTCCACACACGCACACACACAGAATGAAAATAAAATGAGATCCAGGGGCCGCCCAAGGAGCAGGGCAGAACCCTGCCAGAGGATTCAGGGGGGGGGGGGGGGGGGGGGGTGGGGGGGGGGGGGGGGGGGGGGGGGGGGGGGGGGACGCAAGATAAACGAAGAAAAGAAAATAAATAACAAGACAGACAGACAGTTACATTGATGGACAGAGACAGTTTGTTGAGTCTGATAAGCCTTGTAAAATAATTACTTAGCCTTTGAAAAAAATATGGCATCACCCTGCTGTTTTCAAGATTCCCCGAGAGAGATTTCCGGCATAGAACAACCAAATTCAAAACGCCCCCAAATTGCTTCTGGTCGATTTTTTTTTTATGAATCTAAAAAAACAACTGAAGTTCGGTTTCTGGTAAAAAAAAAAAAAAAAAAAACCCACTGAAATCAGCGTGAAATTGAAAGAGTTGCACCCATGCATGCACACGCGAGCGCGCACCATGTCCTCTCAGACTCCCTCCCGTTGCACCCCCACCCCCACTTCGTTGTTTTCCACTCTTCCCCAGACACAGGTCTACGAACAAGCAAAGCAACAGCACCAAATCCCCACGCTTCTTGATGCAATGCATCGTCCTAGTCGATAGATTGCTTTGTTCCTGGGTAGTCAGACACTAACAATGACACAACCAACCGTACACCCCGGACAGTCAGACAGGGGATTAAACAGTATTCATTCCACTAATGCTCTCTCTCTCTCTCTCTCTCTCTCTCTCTCTCTCTCTCTCTCTCTCTCTCTCTCTCTCTCTCTCTCTCTCCGACAGTGTGTATGTATGACGTATGTGTGTGTGTGTGTGTGTGTGTGTGTGTGTGTGTGTGTGTGTGTGTGTGTGTTCGTTCGTGCGTGTGCGTGCATGTGCATGTGTGTGTGTGTGTGTGTGTACTATCGTAGTGTCACACTTATGTGTGTCAACGGTTTTTAACAGTGCTATTTCGAAGGACAGCTTGTTCACTCTCTCTTCTCCCTCTTTTTCTGTCTCTAATTCATGATACTTCCGAATGACCCATCATCATCATCATCATCTAGTAATAAGCCAAGTGTGTGTGTGTATGTGTGCGTGTGCGTGCGTGCGTGCGTGCGTGTGTGTGTGACACACGAAACGGGCCTTATAACTCCGCCGTTTTTCAACCGAATCGCTTCAAATTTGCTGTGAGCCCTAACGGGGCGATGGCAACGGCAACCGAGGCGGCCGTGTCATGTGCGCGGTTTCGCAAATGCGCGAAACGCGCATCCGCCGGCCTCTCGGCGCCCGTATCTCCGGCGTTTCTGGGCCGATTGCCTTCCAATTTGACAGGTAGATGACCGGGGACGGTGACTATCGGTGTGCGGAAGCGAATCGGTTCAGAAACGCGTGCGCTATACGCCGCTTCACCTTTTCACGAATAACTCCGCCGTTTCTTAACCGATTCGCTGCCAATTTGCTGTCAAGCTTGCTATGGCCAGGGCAAAGCATGGCAGGAAATTTGAACAGCATCCGTTCATAAACACGCGCGATATGCACCAATTTACAGTTTCGCTAACTAGACCAAACGGGATCTGTCCAAACGTGCTGTTATTAAAGGGGGGGGGACTGCTGCATGCATGAGACCGTGGTTCACACTTGCTGGGGTGACGCTGGGGTGACGAGTAGGTCAGCGGAGCTGGTTATGGGTGGGGTAGGGGGGGGGTGGGAGGGATGGTGGGGGGGGGGGGGGGGGGGGGGGGGGGGGGGGCAGTGGAGATTACAAGGGGATGACACTACACGTATCTGTATTATTAAAAAATCGGGACTTTACTGGTTTACCACTGCCTCTGGGCATTGCCTCCAGTATTGTTCCCACAATCTTTGTATTTACAAATGCCCCACATGCTCTGACCTTGACCTTGGCGTATGACCTTGAAAACCCAAAATCGTTAAGGGGCCATAACTTCCACACCGCAGGTCCTGGAGTCATGAAACTTGGCATGGAGGTACTTTCGCTTATGGCCGTTCTGATGATGGCGTACCGATGAAGGTCAAGGTCAAGGTCAGGGAGATCAGTATGCCTTGAAAGTGGTATGGGTCTAATAATTGGGGTTTTCTGCCCCACGCATATCTTCCGAACCGCTTCACCGAATCGTTTCCAATTTTGTGTGGTGGCGTGTCACCATAAGAGGAAGGCACCCGCGCATACACTATCACCGTCGTGACCTTCACCTTGGCGTATGACCTTCACAACCGAAAATCTTTAAGGGGCTGTAACGTCCACACCGTTGGTCTTAGGGACTTCAATCTTGGCATGTAGGTACTTTGGCACATGTTTGTTCTGATGATTGCATACTGATCAAGGTCAAGGTCAAGGTCATGGAGATCGGTAGGCCTTGAAAGTGGTAGGGGTCTAAAAATTGGGTTTTCTGCCACAAAAGTAAAAATATAATATTTCGCGGACCCACTGAAACTGGTACTCAGCGTTACCAGTACTTGGCGTTACCTGTACAGGCGTTACCAGTATGGGGCGTTGCGCTAGTCATCATATAGTAATAAGCCAAGTGTCTGTGTGTGTGTGTGTGTGTGTGTGTGTTGTGTGTGTGTGTGTGTGTGTGTGTGTGTGTGTGTGTGTGTCGTGAAACACAAAACGGGCCTTATAACTCCGCCGTTTTTCGACCGAATCGCTTCAAATTTGCTGTGAGCCCTAACGGGGCGATGGCAACGGCAACCGAGGCGGCCGTATCATTTGCGCGGTTTCGCAAATGCGAGAAACGCGCATCCGCCGGCCTCTCGGCGCCCGTATCTCCGGCGTTTCTGGGCCGATTGCCTTCCAATTTGGCAGGTAGATGACCAGGAACGGTGACTATCGGTGTGCCAAACCGGAAGCGAATCGGTTCAGAAACGCGTGCGCTATACGCCGCTTCACCTTTTCACGAATAACTCTGCCGTTTCTTAACCGATTCGCTTCCAATTTGCTGTCAGGCTTGCTATGGCCAGGGCAAAGCATGGCAGGAAATTTGAACAGCATCCGCGCGATATGCACCAATTTACAGTTTCGCTCACTAGGCGAAACGACATCTGTCCAAACGTGCTGTTATTAAAGGGGGGGGGACTGCTGCGTGCATGAGACCGTGGTTCACACGTGCTGGGGTGATGAGTAGGACAGCGGTCAGAGCTGGTTATGGGTGGGGTAGGGGGTGGGTGGATGGGCGGAGGGATGGGGGGGGGGGGGCAGTGGAGATTACAAGGGGATGACACTACACCTATCTGTATTATTAAAAAATCGGGACTTTACTGGTTTACCACTGCCTCCGGGCATTGTCTCCAGTATTGTTCCCACAATCTTTGTATTTACAAATGCCCCACATGCCGAAAGGCCGAACTAAGTTGGCTTTCAGTTCGTTTTTCTGTTTTTGTCCTTTGCCAATCTACGATCGCAAAGGAGTAAGTTTTCGTTCAGGTTTGTTTCCTTTTTTTGTTTGTTTGTTTGTTCTTTTCTGTCTGTCCTAAGGATCTCCCGAACCGCTTGACCGAATCACTTCAAATTTTGTGTGGTGGTGTGTCCCTATGAGAGGAAGGCATCCGCACAAAACGTTTCGCCGCTCTGACCTTGACCTTGGCGTATGACCTTGAAAACCCAAAATCGTTAAGGGGCCATAACTTCCACACCGCAGGTCCTGGAGTCATGAAACTTGGCATGGAGGTACTTTCGCTTATGGCCGTTCTGATGATGGCGTACCGATGAAGGTCAACATCAAGGTCAGGGAGATCAGTATGCCTTGAAAGTGGTATGGGTCTAATAATTGGGGTTTTCTGCCCCATGCATATCTTCCGAACCGCTTCACTGAATCGTTTCCAATTTTGTGTGGTGGCGTGTCACCATGAGAGGAAGGCATCCGCACATAAATTATCACCGTCGTGACCTTCACCTTGGCGTATGACCTTCACAACCGAAAATCTTTAAGGGGCTGTAACGTCCACACCGTTGGTCTTAGGGACTTCAATCATGGCATGTAGGTACTTTGGCACATGTTTGTTCTGATCATTGCATACTAATCAAGGTCAAGGTCAAGGTCATGGAGATCGGTAGGCCTTGAAAGTGGTAGGGGTCTAAAAATTGGGTTTTCAGCCACAAAAGTAAATATATAATATTTCGCGGACCCGGCGAAACTGGTACTCAGCGGTACCAGTACTTGGCGTTACCTGTACTAGGCGTTACCGGTACGGGACGTTGCGCTAGTAATTGTGAAATACGTATTGTCGGTCCCCCAGGTAAACCTTCCCATCTCCATAAATACGTTGACAACACACTCACAGAGAGAGAGAGAAAGAGAGAGAGAGAGAGAGAGAGAAAGAGAGAGAGAGAGAGAGAGAGAGAGAGAGAGAGAGAGAGAGAGAGAGAGAGAGAGAGAGAGAGAGAGAGAGAGAGAGAGAGAGAGAGAGAGAGAGAGAGAGAGAGAGAGAGAGAGAGAGAGAGAGAGAGAGAGAGAGAGAGAGAGAGAGAGAGAGAGAGAAAGAGAGAGAGAGAGAGAGAGAGAGAGAGAGAGAGAGAGAGAGAGAGAGAGAGAGAGAGAGAGAGAGAGAGAGAGAGTGCTCATCAACTTCATGTGCTTGTTTGTGTATGTGCCAAGAACACACTCACCAGAATGTGTTGAGCACACACGTTTTAGATCTCTTAATTACAAGATCTTAGGTGTCACTACGGGACAAAAGGGGTGGTGGTGGTCCATGTGTGCAATCGCTTACTACTTTAGTTTCAGTTTTACGAATAAAGGCTTCACTAAAGGAGCATAGCACCGTTACACTAACACGAGCGTGTGTGCGAATGTGTGTCAAGTAAACATTTTAATTTTCAAATAGAACAGATGTATATTATGCATGCAGGTATGTTTCGCTATGAATATTATTATATCTGCGTGTGTATGTTTGTCAATCGAAGTTTGTATTAACCGCTCTTATTTTCCAACCTACATACTACCGACCTGCCACCACTAGTACTATTACTATCAACCCCCAGGGTCATATTCCCTTGTCGTTTCATCGTTCAATACATTGATGATATGTATAATGTGTACAGGGTCATATTTATTCCCCTTTAGTAACAGAAATATACTGAGGGACACATGAGAGAGAGAGAGAGAGAGAGAGAGAGAGAGAGAGAGAGAGAGAGAGAGAGAGAGAGAGAGAGAGAGAGAGAGAGAGAGAGAGAGAGAGAAGGGGGCTGAATGAGAGAGAGGGAAGAGAGGAAAGAGAAAAGGACAGTAAAAGTATGCGAAGACAAACACACATACAGGCACATGTGCAAACACACACACCATTGACATAAACACAAACGCCACACATACACACGCACACATAGAGATAATATATAGAAGTTCCTCCATCCCCCCACACCATCTCCCTCGCCCTGTTTCTTTACTTATCACATACATGTACACACAAAAGAACACACGTGACATCACACAGACATTACAATGTCACAAGCAAAAGCGCGCGCGCGTGCACCCCCCCCCCCCCCCCCCCCCCCACCCCTTCAGAACTTAAAGCTGTTGACATTAAAGATATTGTAATTGTCATAGGCCTACTCTCTCTCTCTCTCTCTCTCTCTCTACTTACCTCAAAATTTCATGCCCCTCCTATCCTCTCTCTTTGTTTGTGTCCAAGACCTGTCTCCGGCTGATAATCACAGCAGCCAGCGGTGCTGTGTTTTCCAGGACAGTTTTTTTCCCCACTGTGACGAACACTCCAACGTGACCTGACGAGTGGCTGAATCCGACGGTTGGCCTCAGTTGTCATGAATCACATCGGGACATGCATCGTGTGTGTAGGTAGCTTCATGCTTCGGTAATTATGTTGGTGCGTCGAAGTCTTGATCCAAGAAACTGCACAAACAAAGCAGAAATGAGTCAAGAATCACATCAGGACATGCATTGTGTGTAGAGATAGCTCCATGCTTCGTTGACTAGGGGGTATTGTTGTTGATGCATCGAAGTCTTCACACACGCACACACACAAAAAACCAACAACAACAAAACAAAGAAACAAACAGCTCAAACAGAACATAACAAATTTGTCAGGAATCAAACGAGGATATACGTTGTGTATAAGTAGGTAGCTGCATGCTTCGTTGGTGTGGGGTATTGTGTTGGTTGCATCCAGGTCTTGATCCAAATACTGCACAAACAGAATAGAACATAAATTGTACAAATAATGTTGCATCGAAGTCTTAGGGAAAAAACAACTTTGCAAAAAGAGAAAACTACTTTCTAATTGTTTACAAAGGATGGTGTGTCGAAGTCTCGACAAGACAAACCCCACCAGCAACAACGACAACAAAACTGCACAAATAGGACACTTTTAAAATTGTTTACAGAAGATTTTGAATCGAAGTTTCGAAGAAAACCCCCACCAAACAAACAACTGCACAAACAAAACCTAAATTATATTAAAAACATTAGGTAGCGCATGTCAACGCTTCGCCTGTTGGACACAGCTTGCTTGGACGATACTGAGCCACTCAGCCGTGTCCGACTATGACCACCAGAGGAGGAGGCAAATCACGCCATTCTAGAAAGCTGAGCTGGAATGTGTTCACACTGGAAATGCCTTGTCTAGCTTACGCACACCCCATTCTCTCGACCACGACGACTTTTCAGTGGACATTTGGCTTGGGTATTGCTATAATTCCTCAAGACCAACTGCCCCCCAAGACTGCATCACTAACATCTGGCCTGAGCAATGCCTCCTACGTTCTAGTTTAAGAGTCACAGTCATCCAATAACGACAAGGTTCACACACACACACACACACACACACACACACGCATGCACGCACGCGCGCAGAGAGAGCGAGAGAGACCTTGTAACAAAAATATTTTTAATATATCTACAAAGACGGAGCGGACGGGGGAGGGGGCGGGCAGGGGGGTGCGAGAATCATAAAACCATCACCGAGAAGAATGGCAAAGAATGTGAAGCAAAGAAGAAGAAGAAGAAGGGCGAAGATTGTGGTAGGGGTAGAAGAGTAAGTAAGTAAGACCAGCTCATTCTTTTTCATGTAAACTTGCATTACAGAACTTTTGCCCCCACCATTAGATTAAAAGAGCACCAGGATCGGGGTGGGGTGTGTGTGTGTGTGGGAGGGGGGGGGGGGTAATGCTAGCGGTAGCGAGAAGGAGGAGAGAAGGAAGGAGTGGGGAGATGTTTCAAGCGTTGTGCAGGCAGAAACAAGAAAATATAAATGGAAGGGAAATTGAAAGAAAAAGGGGGGGGGGGAGGAGGGAGTGTTATGAGAGTGCGTGCCTGCGTGCCTGCGTGTATACGTATTTTCACTATTATTATGTATGCTTCACGATTTGAAAAGGATAATGTGTGTGCAAGATTTCAAGATGTTATTACATTCGAAAAGCCCCTTGGGGGTACATGGAAATGTACAATTAGTACATGTACACATTGGTGGGGAGAGAGGGGTAGAGGGCGGAACAGAAAGAAGCTGGCAGACAAGGAACAAAGCGCAACTTCAATTTTCAAACAATATCGGAAAGAGTTTTTTTATTCAAACCTTATTTCTTTCTTTCTGGCATCTTGTCTTGAGAGTTGTGGAGATCATGCATGCGTCATCAGCCGACTATGCATGCCACGTGCAGTGAGGGGGGAGGGGAGGGAGTAGAGAAGCGGTGGCACTTAGTGTATGAGCACTGCAGCCTCGTGCCAGTCTTTTAATATACAATCCTGTAAAATGTGCATAAAAGTGCTGCAACAGAACGTTCGTTGTTTTAGATTTGCCAGACTAGCTAGTTTCATACATATCAGTATTGACGGTGTGTGTGTGTGTGTGTGTGTGTGTGTGTGTGTGTGTGTGTGTGTTGTGTTGCGTTGCGTTGCGTTGCGTTGCGTTGCGTTGCGTTGCGTTGTGTGTGCGTGCGTGCACGCGCGCACGCACGAGAATGTATTATGTGTGCCAGTGTGTGAAATACACATGTCATAAGTGTATGGGAACACACCTCGTGGCAATTTAAGTATAACATACACACGTGTGCCCGTGCACCCCAACCCCCTCTCCCCATTCTGACATACACACACTTAAACAAAGGACTAGCTTCAAGTTAAAGTTATCAGCCCCAATATAAGCGCCACTTGATACTTTAATAATAAACTCACACGTAACCTCAACCGTATTACTGCAACCACTTTTAGTTTCACCCCACCCCACCAAGTTCTTTACCCGTACCACCCTCCTACCCACATTACCCCTCCTCTATCCTTTTTTTGCCAATTCCACACACAAAATAACAGTCTCATGGATGTTTTATTTTCGTTGTAGTTTTGGTTGTTGGGGGTGGGTGGAAAAAAAGAAAGACAAATGAAAAGCAGAAAGCTTGCTTGATGTGAGCTGAGCGGTTGCTGGTGAAATCAATAATGCCATTTGCCGTAGGACGCAGCATAGCAAGCAAAGCAGGTCGAGCCCAACACGAAGAAATCAGTAGCTGTTCGAACATTCACTGTCTGCTGCCTTTACTTGTTTTTGTGCCCCCCCCCCCCCCCCCCCCCCCCCCCCCCCCCCCCACCCTCTACACACACACACACACACACACACACACACACACTCGCAGTGTTTTCTAGCCCTATAACCAACCGTCTGTCGCCCCAATGTACTTCTATAATCAACTGGTGGTATACTGTAGCGGTACCATAGCCGATGAGGTTTTACCGAGGCGTGGCTACCGCTACACATATCTGTATTTTTTTTAAAAATCGGGACTTTACTGGTGTGGCACTGCCTCTGGGCATTGTCCCCAGTAATGTTCCCACCATCTTTGTATTTACAAATGTCCCATATGTGTCTATGACCCAGAGGACGTAAAACACCATTTTTCCTTCCAATGTACTTCTATGTGCGTGAGATACCTAGCCTACTTTTTCCTCTCCTGCTAAGTTTTTTCTTTCGATGCGGGTATTATAACGTTGCATAATTGTTGCGGTTATTATATCATGATGGGACACGTTTTACACGTGGCGTTTAGGCCAATAGTTCAGATTACCCCGCACCCCTGACTTCTCTCTCTCTTTCGTTTTTCGACTTCTAATGAACCCTTATTCATATAAATCATCATCATGCGTCTCTCTCTCTCTCTCTCTCTCTCTCTCTCTCTCTCTCTCTCTCTCTCTCTCTCTCTCTCTCTCTCTCACACACACAGCACATGGGCTTGCATACTCACTCATACACATAAAACACATACATAATCACTGAATCAAAAGCAAGCGGCGAAACTAACCACAAAGTTCTCCCTATTGTGTCAGTTTGCGTTGAGAAAAGAGAGAGAGAGAGAGAGAGAGAGAGAGAGAGAGAGAGAGAGAGAGAGAGAGAGAGAGAGAGAGAGAGAGAGAGAGAGAGAGAGAGAGAGAGAGAGAGAGAGAGAGAGAGAGAGAGAGAGAGAGAGACGAGAGACAGACAGACAAACAGAGAGACATACAAACAGAGACACAGACAGTTGCCTCTTGCAAGCTAATCTATTCTATCAGGCAAACACCAAACCGAAGAACCACCTCTTCATCAAACACACAATTCATCCCTGGCAAATCATCACACACAATTGTTTCTGTAAACAACATAACAGCTGCTGAGGTTGAAACTGACAGCAGACGAAACGGTCTTCAAAATATCAGTTGAATATTGAAAAAAAAGTCGAACCACAAAACTGACTGTAAATCTGATTTAGCTAACGTTTGCCTTTCAAATCGATAAGGTTTGAGGATAAAATAGTAACACCAATGACAGTCAAAGGTTTAACAAAAACAAAAAGGAGGGGGGGGGGGGGGGGGGGGGGGGAAATAATAAACCAGCGAAATAATAAACAACTGATGCAAAGGAGCTGCCAACAATAAACAAAAGCAATACATTTGTATAATACATGTTGCAACTTTAGGACTCAATCAAAACCCCTTCCATTTGTCTTTTAAAACTTCACAAAAAGGTTACACATATCATACATACATGTTTTACTTTCACCAGCCAAAGTTGAAGCAGACGACAAAAACAACTGGAAGCTTTGAGATAAACACTAACTGATAATGTCACAATAATAAAAGGCTGATAGCTGCATGTTTCTCCTATTTCAGATTCTGAATATTTATCAGTACTCTGTTGTGTCAACAATCGCACTGCAACTCACTTAGCTGGTGTTTTTCTTAATTTAAAAATCGAGTTAAAAACCACCAGCTTGCTGCAGTACAATCGCATGTTTTTTATATTTTATTTTTTTAAATGGAGGGTGTGTGGTCGGTGTGTTAATAAAACGTAATATGAACGACAGATCTTATAACCGAAATTCAACAAAACTTTTCAAACTCATTGCAATTGACTGCAGAGCAAATACAGAAGAAAACGAAAGAATGGAACGGGGAGAGGAAGGGAGTCGCTTTGCATAGACTCTGCGCCTGTATTCACATTGAAATAGTATGAAACATTATCATCATATTTTAGAGTTAGAAGTCCTTCTAAAGTCCTATTAAATCCTACTACTTTAGAAGGACTTCTAAGATATCATGATGGTAAGTCTGATATTATCTCAGGATTTGATCTTATTTAAAAAAAAAAACTACATGTACAGTAGTACCAGTACTTAGTTCCTTCCTGCACACACACACACAAACCCAACAACCAGGTTTTATTGTTTGGTTGCTTGTTTTTTTTAACTACCATACATGATCATAAAATTACTCATTATTGGGATGATGAAAAACAAGATGAGAAAGAAGTTCTGACCCGTTGTAGGAGACATTGAAGGAAGTTTGCAAACGTAGGATCTTCTTCAGCCACTCACATAGTATCTACAAGGCTGAAGAAGAACCTACGTTCGCAAGCTTCATTCAATGTCTCCTACAACGGGTCAGAACTTCTTTCTCATCTTGTTTTTCATCATCCTTGCGACTAGACCTGGCAGCCACCATTTTCAAGGTCCGTACTCATTATTGGTTGGAAGTTAAGTTCTATAGTAAGGTGAGAGTCAGAGCAATTTGGCCAATAAGTTTTGACACTAATGGGGGGAAATCATTTTACATCTACTTTTTGTGTGCAAGACTCCCACATGAGGCATTGCACGGTTTTGTGCTGCAACCTACGGGGCAAGGTGGCCTTCGAAGACCATCCTTGTCTAAACACCAACTGTCCCAGAATTCCTCTAATAAGCTGAGACAGTGGGTATTAATCTTGGGCACGGCGTCTCCACCATTAACAAACTGTTAGCCCATGTTTAAGGAATAGCAGTTACTTGTTCCACTATCTGGAGACCATAGCTGCACACTACACATCTGACAAAAACACACTGGCTGCCACACACGACACAGACAGTGGGACACAGAGGGCTAATCAAACACACTGACTGCCACACGTGATACAGACAGAGGGACACAGAAGGCTAATCAAACACACTGACTGCCACACGTGACACAGACAGAGGGACACAGATGGCTAATCAAACACACTGACTGCCACACGTGACACAGACAGAGGGACACAGAGGGCTAATCAAACACACTGACTGCCACACGTGACACAGACAGAGGGCTAATCAAACACACTGACTGCCACACATGACACAGACAGAGGGACACAGAGGGCTAATCAAACACACTGACTGCCACACATGACACAGACAGTGGGACACAGAGGGCTAATCAAACACAAACACACTGGCTGCCACACGTGACACAAACAGTGGGACACAGAGGGATAATCAAATCAAACACAAACACACTGGCTGCCACACGTGACACAGACAGAGGGACACAAAGGGCTAATCAAATCAAACACAAACACACTGGCTGCCACATGTGACACAAACAGTGGGACACAGAGGGCTAATCAAATCAAACACACTGGCTGCCACACATGACACAGACAGTGGGACACAGAGGGCTAATCAAATCAAACACAAACACACTGGCTGCCACACGTGACACAGACAGAGGGACACAGAGGGATAATCAAATCAAACACAAACACACTGGCTGCCACACGTGACACAGACAGAGGGACACAAAGGGCTAATCAAATCAAACACAAACACACTGGCTGCCACATGTGACACAAACAGTGGGACACAGAGGGCTAATCAAATCAAACACACTGGCTGCCACACGTGACACAGAGGGACACAGAGGGCTAATCAAATCAAACACACTGGCTGCCACACGTGACAGACAGTGGGACACAGAGGGCTAATCAAATCAAACACACTGGCTGCCACACGTGACACAGACAGTGGGACACAGAGGGATAATCAAATCAAACACAAACACACTGGCTGCCACACGTGACACAAACAGTGGGACACAGAGGGCTAATCAAATCAAACACACTGGCTGCCACACGTGACACAGACAGAGGGACACAGAGGGCTAATCAAATCAAACACACTGGCTGCCACACATGACACAGACAGTGGGACACAGAGGGCTAATCAAATCAAACACACTGGCTGCCACACATGACACAGACAGTGGGACACAGAGGGCTAATCAAATCAAACACACTGGCTGCCACACGTGACACAGACAGAGGGACACAGAGGGCTAATCAAATCAAACACACTGGCTGCCACACATGACACAGACAGTGGGACACAGAGGGCTAATCAAATCAAACACACTGGCTGCCACACATGACACAGACAGTGGGACACAGAGGGATAATCAAATCAAACACACTGGCTGCCACACGTGACACAGACAGTGGGACACAGAGGGCTAATCAAATCAAACACACTGGCTGCCACACGTGACACAGACAGTGGGACACAGAGGGATAATCAAATCAAACACAAACACACTGGCTGCCACACGTGACACAGACAGTGGGACACAGAGGGATAATCAAATCAAACACACTGGCTGCCACACGTGACACAGAGGGACACAGAGGGCTAATCAAATCAAACACACTGGCTGCCACACGTGACACAGACAGTGGGACACAGAGGGCTAATCAAATCAAACACAAACACACTGGCTGCCACACGTGACACAAACAGTGGGACACAGAGGGCTAATCAAATCAAACACACTGGCTGCCACACGTGACACAGACAGTGGGACACAGAGGGCTAATCAAATCAAACACACTGGCTGCCACACGTGACACAGACAGTGGGACACAGAGGGCTAATCAAATCAAACACACTGGCTGCCACACGTGACACAGACAGTGGGACACAGAGGGCTAATCAAATCAAACACACTGGCTGCCACACGTGACACAGAGGGATAATCAAACACAGTCTCTTCATTTAATGGCATAAGAGAGCAATTAAGCTGCAATCCTAAAAGAAATAGCATTAGACTCGATTTACTTTGAGAACTGTTTGTAAATCACCCATTCCCTCTAAACTGCAAGCAGTCGATTGCTTAATTACCTTCACCCATAGTGAGACTTACACACATATGCGTGTGAGCACACACATAAACACGCACACACACACACTCCTCTCATTCCGCCTTCCCACACAGACAATTTACTTTGCAATGGTGTCACAATAAAATAATAGATAGGCTTACGGATATTGCACCAGTAAACAGACACTGATGCTCTTTACACAAGACAGACAAATGGCTGTCGAGCTTCTGAATGCCAAAGTCGTAGTTGATTATTTTTCCTTTTTTGTGTTCAGCTCTGCAACCTATATTTATACTTGTGATGCAAAAAATATCATAACGGAGAAAGTGTGTGTGTGTGTGTGTGTGTGTGTGTGTGTGTGTGTGCGTGCGTGTGTGCGTGGTGTGTGTGTGTGTGTGTGTGTGTGTGTGTGTGTGTGTGTGTGTGTGTGTGTGTGTGTGTGTGTGTGTGTGTGTGTGTGTGTGTACGTGCATGTGTGTATGTGTGCGCGTGAGGGAGAAAGAGAGACAGACAGACAGACGGACAACGAGTGAAATGAAAGTGGAGTTCAAGATCAATACGTAAATTAATAGTCTGCTTCTCTAAAATGTCTCAAACAGCGCCCTAATTTACCCTTGTGAGAAGTGAGATGAAAAGGGAAAGGGTGGGAGAGAGAGGGGGGAGGGAGGGAGAGAGAGAGAGTCAGAGAGGGACGGAGAGAGAGAGAGAGAGAGAGAGAGAGAGAGAGAGAGAGAGAGAGAGAGATGACACAAATACCAAGAAGTCCGTGTACCAAGCCAACCAACACTATAGTGAAGTATTTAAATGCTTGGCAAAACGAGACACAAAGAAACAAGGAAGGGGAACGTGAACAACAGCTCTCCTATTTTGCCAAACAGGCCTGTACTGACAGAACAGTCAACAACACACAGTTGCCTCTTCAAAGTCTGTATAGTACCTGCCCCCACATCTACACCTACAAGGTACGAACGGGGAGTACACCTTCCAAAGTTTTTGGTGAAGGTTCGAGGGGG
Source organism: Phymorhynchus buccinoides (assembly GCA_017654935.2). Taxonomy (NCBI): domain Eukaryota; kingdom Metazoa; phylum Mollusca; class Gastropoda; order Neogastropoda; family Raphitomidae; genus Phymorhynchus; species Phymorhynchus buccinoides. Next base: position 27,627,822 of record CM065703.1, read on the forward strand.
GGTAATGAGATTAAGAGGGCAGTTAGGAGGCGGTAAGAGGTGCGTGAGTGGAGGAGAAAGGGCAGGGGGGAGGAGGGCAAGCATAGACACTTTTCTTGTTTCACCCGAAGTTAACAACTGCTAAGCAAAGTGAGGTTGTGGAGTGGGTCGGGTCATTCATTTCACACCTGAAAACGCCATACAACGGCAACGGGCTAAGAAAAGAAAAAGAACTTCTATTTCTCCCTGTTTGTTTTTACATGCAAATTGTGTCAAATGTTACGTCTATGTCTCTTTCAATAGAGATAATTAGATGGGGGCTGCTGTTGCTGCTCTGTGTGTGCGCGTGTGTGTGTGCGTGCGCACGTGCGTGTGAGTGAGTGCGTGCAATTATAAATCGAAGTTGAACTCTAGCAGTCTTCTGTGCACTTTCTCCCACTGTCGCTCCCCTCCTTTCAAATTAATCTGCCCAGGCGATATAATAATTGCAGTTACAGCGTATAGCTGACACATTCTGATTTCGGAGGAGCTCAAAGGAGAAAATATTTGGAAGATTGTTTTGGAAAAAAGGCAGGAGAATGGGCCAATATGTCAGAAAGATAGTAGATGATAGAAAGTAAGTGAAAAGGCAGAGTCAATGAGAGTGACACATTAGAAGTTACAAGCACAGAACTTCCAGAAAGACACCCCCACCCCACCCTGGTATCCCCACGGGGAGGTCCATTCTAAAATCAGTTACACTAAATGTAATTGAATAAATACTGGAGTTAAGAGAGGTTCATGGTTGAAAAATTATGGTCAAGCCTACTTCAGATGACTCTAAAAGGCGTTAAATGAAAAAGAAAAAAATGTAGTACATTATTGGAATATCTTACAAAGATACCAAGTGATGCTTTCACCAGATTCAATTTAAATTGTTCTGCTGCAAATACTTTAAACCAAGTTTATGTATGTGCATGTGTGTGTGTGTGTGTGTGTGTGTGTGTGTGTGTGTGTGTGTGTGTGTGTGTGTGTGTATGTGTGTGTGCGCACATGTGTGTCCCAATTACTGAACAATGACAACATCCAGAAAATTAAGCGGTATGATATCACGAACTTGATAATCAAATACTGCCCCTCCCTGTCAAAACCTTACCGCTACAAAAACGCGACCTGGAGGCTGACCTGACCTGGAGTAAAATGGGCATAGAAATAGATATACGTTTTCTTTCTTTTTCTGTCTGTGCCCCGCTCTATCACGCACCGTTAGGAAAATAAAACCTGGGGACAGCTGGAGAGAATTGCCCAGGACAGAAACAAAGTTGATAACTACTGATTATTGTATAATAACATCCAAAATATATGAGACAGTATGATCACAAAGTTGATAACTACTGATTATTGTATGATATTGATAGCAGCCAAAATATGAGACAGTGCGATCACAAAGTTGATAACTACTGATTATTGTATGATAACATCCAAAATATGAGACAGTACGATCACAAAGTTGATAACTACAGTGAAAATCGCTTAACTCCAAATTGAAGGGACTGAAGTTTTATTTTGAGATAGTTTTTAACATAAGGATTATTAAAGTGGGACCACAAAATTATTGTGAGTTATCCAGTCTTTTTGAGTTATCAGTTTTTGAGTTATTAGGAATCCACTGTAATTGCAGTGTGTGTGTGTGTGTGTGTGTGTGTGTGTGTGTGTGTGTGTGTGTGTGCGTGTGCGTGTGTGCCAGGGTTGGTTGCATTTATCAGCTAAGTTTGGTTTTATTTCAGAGCCTAGAGGGGTAAGAATCTCAGCGAGGTAGGGAGCATCACCACAGACGAAACACCGGTTATTAAACACGCTCGACGCTAGGCCTTGAGATAGGCACGAGGCCCCAGCAAAGCGGACAAACACAGGTGTCACAGACACGACAACACAACAGGGACAACACGGTGGCAGTTGAGTTGTCGAAACGGGTTTTTAGTACAGTGAATCATAATACAGTACCAGACTATACGGTCGACGCTCCGAAACCCCAACCAAGCCCAACGAACTTGTGTGTAGTGTAAAGAGCCTCGAGGGATTGGTATGCAAGTATCGGGTTGGCTGGTAGGATGAACGAACTCGACACACGGCGACAACTGACAAGCAGCCAAGCTAGCTTCTACCTCAATAAACTGGGCATAGAAATAGATCTCCGTTTTCTTTCTTTTTCTGTCTGTGCCCCGCTCTATCACGCACCGTTAGGAAAATAATAAAAGAAAGGAAGGCTGATGGGACTGAGTGGTACACCTAACCATACCATACTAGGCTGGTCGGTTCTTGTTAATGTTATTCAGTTGTATGGGGGAAAATCGATTCACTTCTGAAGAGATTCAGTTTTGAACAGGGCTTTTTTTCTTCCCCCATCCCCTCTCTAAGTTGCATCCCGTCGCGTTGCTCTCTCTCTATCTCTCCCTCTCTCTCCCTCCCCCCCCCCCCTCTCTCTCTCTCTCTCTCACACACACACACATAGGCACACACAAACACCACATTTGAAACACTACACTGAAGAAAAAAGCATGTGCATACAAGCGAATGAAGAAGAAAAAAATCTGTTTAACGTCCTCCGGTCTGAAACAGACACATAGTAGACATAAAGATGGTGGGAACGATCCTGGAGGCAATGCCCGGTAGCAGTGCAACACCAGGAAAGTCCCCAAATTTTTAACAATACAGATATATATACAAGCGAATGACAGTATAAAATGCAGTACACACATCAAGACATTAATTGCATCCATCCATTTATTATCAACTTTTCTGTGTTCAGATTCAGTCAAACATCTGAGCATAAGCAATCAAAGATCAGTTCAGATACAAATGTTGGCCAAGTTGTAGTTTAAGCACACCCCATTATAACATTTTCGCATTGAAAAATGTCACTGAAAAGCAACATTCTGCCATTCTCTGGAAAGGGAAAAGGTTAGGATCAGCCAAGGTTTATTACAATAAAACTGAAAGAACAAGGCTTTGAGATTGAGTTGTAAACATGAAAGAGGTGTGTAAACTACAACTTTTGGCTATATATGCATGATATGAAATCAAAACTTCAACCAAATCTACTCTCTAAGCTTTCTGGAATAAATACCTTGAACCAAACACCTTATTCAGTTTTTGTGACTCTAAGTAGAATTTTAACACTAAAAAAGTTCTTACTTACACACAAACAAAGCAACAGACAAAATTAGCAAAGATAGCAAGGCTTGTAAAGCTGTACTACATTTCAGTGTCCTTACTACAGTTGCCATTAATTGAACTAAACACATTCACATAAATGTAATAATGTAAATCCAGCCAAGTGTGCAGATCTTTTGTCTACGTCTTGACAGCTCCCCAAGAGCTCTCTCTCTCTCTGCATTCTACTGGTCAGCTGTATCCAATATTACCTCCAGATATCAAAGGAGGCAACAGCTATTCTGGAAAACTTGGTTGGAATTGTTTATATTGCCCAGGAGATGCCCTTTTGTGGCCATAACTTTAGCCCAGTTAGTAATTAAGTCAAGTCAAAGTCAAAATTATTATCTCAAGAGAAATTGCATTGTGGTCTCATGATACAATGGCAACAGAAAACAAAATATCTATGCATTTGAACAAAACAAAAGAAACAGAACAAAAATCAAGGTACACAATTTTTTTTTATAAAAGCAAAGTTCATCTTTAATACCAATGAACAATCACCTTCTTCATCCTCAACAATGTACCCACCCCCTTTCCCATCCTCTTCACATCCCCAACCATTATACCCAATCCACTTCAAATGCGCCCCTCCCACATTGGCACAAATATGAACAAAATTAGGTAACACACAGTCTTTTGAGTCTTCCCCATTCCCCACAACATGCTCCTTCATATACCATTCGCTCTTTACACCCACTCTTCCTCAGAACCGCACTCTTCCTCAGAACCCCCACTCCTCTTACTGATATATCTCTCTCCTTTATCACACACAGTATCAGGAAGGTCCACAAAGGCCAACTAATCCACAAGACTGCAGTGCTTAAAGCTAGTGCAAGGGCCTCTTAGTTTGAAAGTCATACTCATACTGTCATAGTCATTCATTCACAAGAGACGGAACTGTAAAAGTAGTTTCCATCAATGATGACAATCAATCGTGATTATACAGCTCTCACTCACTTTACTATTGATTGTCCCAAACTTGAGGCTTATGTCAACTGCTGGACTAGCCTAATAATAAACTATACAGCCGTTTGGGTTCAAACAAACAAACAAACAAGAGCTCTGCACTGGTCTTGGGTCATTCATTACCATCCCTAGTTGTGGGAATGGTACAAGATTAACACCGCGTAAATAAATGGTTATTATGGTACCATACATCATGGTGATCAATGCCTAGTAATGAAGCCAAGTAACAAGACAACACACAGAGGATTTATTACCTTCATTTTAGATGTATGCATAGAAGTATTAGAACTATAAATATAACACGAATGACATACAAACCTGAACAACAAAAATGCATCATCTAAGACTGACTGCTGCAAGAATGGAGTCTTACTCACTTCCATGACTGACTGACATCATCTCTATGTTATGTTTTGTTGTTTACGTGCTCACCTAAGAGCCCTACAAGAGCATTCCATTTCTGAGTTTGAGTTTGCTGATCTTGACGAAGAGAACCTAGATCTATATGTGTTCAGTTTGAACCATGTGATGGCTATCGTTACACTAGACTCTAACGTCAAAATAATAAACAACGCAATGCTGATTTGTAATCAGTATTATTCACGACCATGGTAATTCCTAATCCGCTCTTTGATTACGTGTTTGAGAGCATCCAATCACCCGGTACAAAATAAAGAAATCTTTGATCAACGTACCTGTAGGGCTACACATAACCACTCGGAAGTAACACACACTGACACATTGCACACAAAGCACTACACGCTGCATTCAAACCGCACGAAACAGCCATCTATTTGAACTAATATCCAGCCTACCTGCTACTCACAACCAACAAGACAGCCTTTGTTTGCATCTGCTTACCAAATTAACACGGCTTCCATTCAACCTTTGTCTCTCAGGCTCAGACAAAGCATAGGGAAAAAAGCTTTAAAAACAACATAAACGTCTACTATCATCAGAACCCCCAAAGAAGCAACACCTACCGGTAAAAATGACAACAAATCCACGTGGTTTTAGGCTTGCAAAGTCTTATTTTTCAATATGAATACTCAATGTACCCTTTTCCACAGCTTCCTCACAGCTCTGGGCTGAGTGAAGGCGAAATAAATATGTCGGGAGATAAAATGGCTGGAGCGCGAGCAGGAATATAATGGTCAATACCAGCCCAGCCGACACAAGCACGGTAGTGCGAAGATGACAAGCGATCTTCGAAATTTTCTTCAAACTACAGCGCTATTCGCGCACAAACATGGTCAAGTCGTATGTCAAATGGTTCATTTTGAATTCTTCTATCTGATTCAAGTGTCTTTTCGCATTTTAAATGCATAATTTACTTATAAATTGCTCTAAAATGCACATTTTCCTGCCACTCTTGGGATCTATAGGTTTCAGACAAAGTAAACGCAAATAACGCTATTTATACGATTGAACAACACATCAAAACAACCGGCATTTGGGTCTTCCCGACTCTATAAATGGAATCTGGTCATAATCTGCAACTTAGATGCAAAAACTGAGACAAAAATCAACAAAATTATGAGTCTAACCTTCGCTGAAGTCGAGTTCGGCTTTTCCTAGGAAAACGGAGTGGATCAGTCAGGTTTAGGGTTGAGCGCATGTGGCAAGAGTCGTGACGTCACACGCCATAGCAAACAATGCAGTGTGCTCTTCTCTTGCATTTAGAAGACGCTTCCAAATAGCATCTTGCATATTTTCAGCTTTCGTTTACGACTTTTCTTGGTCGGTTCTGCTCTGGGTGGCTTTGATTTAGTTTCCCATCCTTCTGAGGGCGTTTAATTCTTTTGTTTATGCCTTTTTACCCTGAAAAAAAGGCGACGACAACAATCCAAGAACATTCAAAGACAGAAGATAATAACAGTTGATTATTGTTATGGGATTTGATTGATACTTTGGCTTTGTTTATAAAAGCAGTCAGATACTGTTAGCCGTATGTTTTGATTGTGTATGCGTGTGTTTTTAGGGAGGGGAAAGGGGGGTATTTTGATCATTGAAAGGTCGGCTACCTTTCTCGACAGTATAATCACCGCGCAGTGGTAGGCTAGGCCTAGTAGCCTAGTCGTGTATCAGATACAAGGCTGTGGATACCGCGCGCTTGCCGAGAAAATTAGGCCGCGGTGTCGAACAAGCGTTTCGCTTTGCCAGTCGTGTTGGAAGAACCCATTTCGACTTTCAGGGTTTTAAGGTTGGCCATTACCGATCGTCGTTTCAGTGAAGGTTGGCGAAGATTGCTGTGTTTTTTAAGCCACAGTTTCATAAAGCAGCTGTTGCTGACATAAGGAAAGAAAAACAAGCTGTTACACAAAGGCAACCATACATTTTAGTCATTCGTGTCAAATGATTTCCGTGTTATCACCCCTCTTCTCAAGGATATTACTTTTCAACTTGTCAGTTTGATGTGGAAGATTAATTACTGTCCAGGTTAAATTAGGATTGTTTAGGTGTGTTCGCGTACTCTTGGACGTCTTGACAAAAGAAGTTTGGGGGCTGTTAACTGATTTTGTTTAATGATTACTGAATTATATCAAATTTACCTCGTTTGCGTTTCTTTTGATGTAGTGCACGAAACGTATTTTTTTTATGAATAATAAAAAGTTGGCAATATAATAAGTTGTTTTTGACCAGCTCGGTGCAGTAACTGTGCAACTGATAAAAGTTTTGTTACGTCATGCCACTTTGCCGTGTTCGACTATGACTTCAAGATAGCGGAATAATCAATAATGTGTTGATTGTGGCCACGCACTGCCAACAACGGAGAAGAAGAGGCAGCTGCTATATGTTTATGACGGAGACGCGTTACCAAGGTTGCATCCCCACTCGCTCGGTCAAGAGGACTTTAGGACAGCTGAGTGGTGTTTGGGGAAAGTCCCCAAAGGTCAACTAATTCCATCGGCTGCAGCACTAAGACCCCGCCTAGTGCAATTACCGCCTCCAATTTTGAGAGACTCCGTGGTTTTTCACAAAACGGACCCCTGTGTGTGTGTGTGTGTGTGTGTGTGTGTGTGTGTGTGTTTTTGACTGGCATAAAAGTTATAATGTATGGCTAAAGCTGTAAGATTATGCGCTGTATATATTTCCTTAATAACGAATTAATAATTTATATTCGTATGGCCTACATGCCAAAAATCAAGAGATAGACAGACAGACAGAAAGAACTATATGAACGTATTTCGTTCGTAATGACACTCGTGAAACACTGACGCAACCCATACGTTTATGACACCTGTAGTTTGTGAATGTTCAAGAAAGGATAATCTGAGAGAGAGAGAGAGAGAGAGAGAGAGATCCTACTCTGTTTTGTCCAACAATAACCCCAAGATAGCAGAGGAGGCAACCACTACTCTGGAAACCTGGGCTTGATTTTTAATGTAATGGAGATAGCTTGCCCAGGCAACATCCCCACTCTATCAGCCATGAGGACTTCAGGACAGTTGTCGTTAGAGAGGCAGCAGCACTAGGAGCCACGACAAAAGCATCCTAGTGTTGAAATCATAGATTTTATTTTTTTACAAGGGATGAACCTATAGAAATTTGTCCGTTGCTGTAGAAAATCAGTTTCTAAATAACTGTCATTACGATAGTTTACTAGTAGAGCTGGGTACCGGCATCTCAAGAACTACACTCGAGATGAGTTCACAGCAAAATGCAGCATGGAGGGTACAAATTACCCAGTGCTCGACCCTGTGACCATCTCAGAGGAAGGAATCCGACGCCTCCTAGCCGGACTGGACCCCACCAAGGCCAGCGGCCCTGACGGAATTAGCACCCGGATACTGAAAGAGCTGTGTGCTGACATTGCCCCCATCCTCTAGGATCTACCAGTCCTCCATAAGCAGCGGTCAAGTGCCAGCAGACTGGAAGGATGCTCTGGTGGCTCCGAAAGGGAGAGCACTACGACCCTGCGAATTACAGACCAGTCTCCTTGACCTGCATAGCATGTACATTGACTGGAGCATGTCATCGTCAGCTTCATAATGAAGCACCTGGAGCTGAACAACATCTTGTCTCCCCAGCAGCATGGCTTCAGATCAAAACGTAGCTGTGAGACGCAGTTGATTGAGCTCATGGAAGAGATCACAGAGAGCCTTGAGGCCGGACAGCAGACAGACATCCTTGTTATGGACTTTGCGAAGGCTTTCGACAAGGTCAACCATAGCCTTTTGCTGCATAAGCTCTACACCTATGGCATACGAGGTGACGTGAACAGATGGGTGGCGGACTTTCTCTACGGTCGACGACAGGCGATCGTTCTAGAGGGCACCCAATCAGGCTACGTGAATGTCCAGTCGGGGGTACCACAGGAATCAGTACTCGGCCCTTGCTTATTTATGGTTTACATCAACGACCTGCCAGAAAAGGCATCCAACGCAAGACTGTTCGCTGATGATACTGCAGTCTACCGACTCATCTTCTCAGGGGAAGACCATGCCCATTTACAGCAAGACCCCCAGCGCCTCGAGGAATGGGAGAATAAATGGGACATAATAATAATAATAATAATAATAATAATAATAATGAGCATTTATATGCGCTTAATCTTAAACAAGCTCTAAGCGCTTACAATAATAAACAAATAAATGAATAACCCCCCCACAAAACAAAGACAAACAACAACAACAACAACAACAACAACAAGCAGTAGAATATATGAGAATGTCAAACATTTCATCGCATACACACACACATGCGCGCGCGCGCACAAACGCGCGCACACAAACAAAAACACACACACACACACACACACACACACACACACACACACACACACACACACACACACACACACACACACACACACACACACACGCCCGCACAAACCACACACTGCACACAAACACACGCGCAGAGAAGGGACAAAAATTACTTTCCAAAAGAACAGAGCAGGCTACGATTTGAAGAGAGTGGTTTTGAGGGAAGACTTAAATGAAGAAAGGGAGTTGGCAGAACGGAGAGGAAGAGGGAGTTTGTTCCAAGTAGAGGAGGCCTGAAAAGAGAAGGAACGTTCACCGAGAGTCCTGGTGTGGTAACGAAGGATCTGGAGGAGAGAAGTGTCAGAAGAGGGGCGTAACTGTCTAAGAGGTGTGTAAAGGTTCAGGAGATCAGTGAGATAAGAAGGAGCAAGACCATTCAGGGACTTAATTGTAACAGAGCAGAGAGAGCTTGTAGTCGATATGCTTTCCAACAGGAAGCCAGTGAAGAGATTCAAGCATAGGGGTAGAATGAGAGAATTTGGAGCACCTCAGTACAAGGCGAGCAGCATTGTTTTGAATTTTTTAAAGTTTAGCGAGAACAGTTTGTGGGCAGCCAGCAAGAAGGGAATTACAGTAATCTAGTCTGGAGAGTACGAAGGCAGAGATGAGAGTTTTGGTAGCTTCCTCGGAAAGAAGATGTCTTACAGATCCAATGCGCCGAAGTTCTAAGTAACAAGCACGACAGAGAGAGGAAATCTGGTTTTGGAAGGAGAGATCGAGTCTGATCAAGTGTGACGCCAAGATTGCGTACAGTGGTAGAAGTGTGGATAAGATAGTTTTCTAACTGGATGGAAGTGGGGACAGAGTTTGCTGACAAGAGTTTCTTGGGTACAATGAAAATCATTTCTGTTTTACCATTGTTCAGTTGGAGCTTGTTGTTAGTCATCCATGATTTAATGTCAGCAATGCATGATTGTGTACGTTGAATAATGAATGGAAGCAGAGAAGGATCTGCAGACGAGTAAATCTGGGGGATGAGGGGGGACCAAAGGGGGGGATGGGAGAGGAGGGGGGGGGGGGGGGGGGGGGGGGGGGGCGGCTGTTGGTGCTTGTTAGTCTGACGACCCCAGAGCAGTGATGGGAAATGCCATGATGAGAAACAATGTTGGAAATGGGTTGTGTATAAAGGACAAAGAGAATAGGTCCCAAGACAGAGCCCTGAGGAACACCATGCTCCAAAGCAGCTGAACGAGAAGAGAGGCCATTAACAGAGACAACTTGAGTGCGATCAGAGAGATAGGAATGAAACCACGAGAGTGCTGTGTCAGAGACGCCAAAGGTATGTTGAAGTCGAGATAGAAGTAAATGCAGTTTCACCCTGGGAAATGTCAAACCTTACCCGTCACGCGAAGCAGGAAGCCCTCACATTTCGCCTTCAACTTCATGGTCACACCTTGACCATGCCTTTGTAAGGCATGCAATGCATGCCTACATTGCCTTTGTAAGGCCACTTCTTGAATACGCCTGCTAAGTGTGGGACTACTCCACTCAGAAAAAAATATCGACAGAGTGGAGCTGATCCAACGGAGAGCAGCAAGATTCGTCCTCAATCAATATCGTAGGACAGCCAGCGTCACAGCAATGCTCCAGAGGCTTGACTGGAGCTCCCTGCAGCGACGCCGCCAGGTGACAAGACTCACCATGTTGTAATACAAAATGACATGGTGAGCGTCAATAAGAACAGCCTTGTCCCCCAACCAGAGCGGCAGCGCAGAGGACACACAATTCCTTGTCCCCCAATGTCGAACACAATACCGACAGAGTTCCTTTTTCCCACGTACCATCAGGGAGTGGAACATCCTACCTTCAGCGGCAGTTGAGGCCAGAACTCCAGAGAGCTTCGCGACTAGAGTCTGGGAGCATCTGACTGGAAAACCTCCTGCTGCAGCCGCCACGTCTGATGGCCCCACTCTGGGGTCGTCAGACTAACAAGCACCAACAGTCCCCCCCCCCTCCTCTCCCATCCCCCCCCCCCTTTGGTCCCCCCTCTTCCCCCCCCCCCTCCTCCCCTCTTCCAACAACCCAACGGATCAACAGTTTCCTAGTTTTCGTATCTGTGCTCTCTCTGTTGTATTATTTCTTCTCAGGCCTTGAGCCTTTTCTTCCGGCAAAAGTGATCTTGAACCTCCCCGGGTCCGTGGCAAAATAATCAAAGTGTTGAATGTGGCCACGCACAGTCAAGAAGAAGAAGAAAATCCGTACCAGTATAATACCAGTATTTTTTCGACGTACCGGTATTTTGCACCGGTATATACCGGCTGGATCACTGATGACACACAAAAGAGATGTCCCACAAAGTCAAAAATGTAGGTGTGGCAAATAAACCCTGTCTAAATAACTTTATTATCTTTCTCTCCCTGTCTCTGTCTTTGTGTCTCTCTCTCTAATACACACAAACACATGCGTGTGCACAAACACAACAACAACAACACACACACGCACAGAGTAAAACACACGACTGTGACGTAATTGACCCGCACGACCCGCTTTCTTTGTTTCTTATCTACACCCCCGCCCCTTCTTTTCTCCGGCCGCCACTTTAATTGCCATTCAGCTTCAAACGGACGCCGATTAAGGCATTTATCCCTTTGAAGCCCGGTTTACCTCCCCTGTCAGCATGTAACACCTACACTGGATCTCCCTTTACCCCTCTTATCTCCGTTCCCCATCACGAGAAAGTGACATCAACATTCGGCTCCCTTTGAAGACAACTCGTCCTTTCCAATCACGAGAAGGATAGGAATGTCGGCATGTGATAAGGATGTAACCGGCGCGTGATTGTTCGGTACTAGTATGCATAATATTATAACGTCATCTTGTGACGTGTCGACTGCTATAAACCAATCACAGGCTTTCATTGTTTGAAAGTGAAGGCTATAATTTGAGTAGTGAGAAAAAGTTAGCCTACACATACTTTTCACACAAGACGCTGAAACCTGGCTAGAGCAACATTGCAGACTCAACCTCTCTCCCAGCCAGCCATAATAGCCCAACTAGTGAGTATTATTGATGGCTGGTGATTGAGATTTTGTTTTGTTTGATCCTATTTTTGATCTAGATCCTATGTTCAATGATGAATAAGGAGTAGATAGATATGTTATTGAAAAGAAGTGGTAAACATTCTGTTCTATTTATGTGCACTGATTATTTGTGTGTGTGTTTTTTGACTTTAACTCTTTTGGTACCAGAACCGGATTTTATGCCTACTAACCCTTCTGTCTATTTTTAGTAGGAAACCTGTGGGTTGCAATCTTGCACTTTATGATACCATTCCTTTCCAGGTGTTGGATGGAGAGTGATGTTGGCTTGATCACCTTTTATGTTTTACTGATCTCAGTTTGTTAACTGAAATTCAGATTATGTGTTCTTAGTGCTATTGTACAAGGGCAGCCTTCTAGCCGGTTGGGATCCACTAATTCCCTGCCGACTGAAGCCCCTTGTCTCTAAGCCATAGAGACCTACATCCACCTTCTCCTGTGATTATCAGCAGGGCATCGTGGTCAGGACGATCATCCCTGACTCACAAGCACCAAGACGGGAACGCCGCCAAGACGCCCCGCACCCAGAATCCGCGAGGAGACCACGCCTGAACCGTGCCATCCCGCGAAGCCGTAACCGGAACGACTGGGAGCTACTCTCACCTGATGAGCAAGCCCAGCCAACCCAGCACTCGCCGATCCCTACGGAGGAACTTGACAGCAGCTAAGTCCCCCGGACCGCGCCAATCATTTGAACTTTCCCCCTGGCACTGAAGACACTAAGTGACCCTTCTCGCTTGGGGCTAACCTTCTAGAAAGACAAAAGTCTTGTAAATCCTTTCGGATTTCATTGTTTTTTTTTCATTCATATTTTGTTTTGGCGCCATTGAGCTGCTTTATTATTATTGTTGCATAATCTTATGCAGATTTTGTGAGTAAATAAAATACAAGTGTCAAATAATCCTGAACCCTTTGGTCAGACTGATGAGAGTGGGAGTCTTGTAATTTCATGTAAAACCCTACTTCTCTCTGTCTGCCATTTAGAGCAATTCAACCACTTGTATTTCTTACAACCATACGAGCCAGAACCCGGGCACAAATATAAATTTATTAGATGAAAAGGGGCCGGGAAAGTTGCTCATCTCCCATACCCTAGAGAAGTGGGTTAAAGGCAAATTTTCTACTTGAAAATTTAACACACTAAAAGTCTTCCCTAGAGGCTTAGCCTTTTAACCCATTACCTCGTCACAACGACCCTTTCTTTCTTCACCCCCACCCCCACCCCCCACACGCAGACACATCAAGAGGTTTATTATCTGCTGGAGAACATCTAATCAATTTACTTATGAATACAGAAAAAAACATAACTGATTACGAGTACAGAAATATCCTTGTAGTAGTAGTAGTAGTAATAGTACTAGCAGTAGTAAGAGTAAGAGAGAGAGAGAGAGAGAGAGAGAGAGAGAGAGAGAGAGAGAGAGAGAGAGAGAGAGAGAGAGAGAGACAGACAGACAGACAGACAGACAGACAGACAGACAGACAGAGATAGAAAAACACTGAGAGGGAAACACACACACACACAGAGAGAGAGAGAGAGAGAGAGAGAGAGACAGACAGACAGACAGACAGACAGACAGAGATAGAAAAACACTGAAAGGGAAACACACAGAGAGAGAGAGAGAGAGAGAGAGAGAGAGAGAGAGAGAGAGAGAGAGAGAGCATGTATGTTATGCATAATGCAAGTAAGTTTCTGCATATGCATGTATGTATATGCAGGCTTATGAGTGAGCGTGTAATTGAGAGAACATTGTGACAATGAGAACGGTAATTATAATTATTGTTACTGTTTTATTATTTTTATTTTTTAATGTATTACCTCATTTCTTTTCATCCTTCTTGTTCCTGCTTATCCCATTTTGTCCCCTTCTACTTTCTGATCTGAGGAACTCTTCTTTTTCTTTTGTTCTTTGACTTCATTCTTTCTACAGTGAACTGTTTTGTTTGTTTCATGAAATTTAACTTGAACGTGAAACTTATGTGTGAGCTAGAGTTAATTTTTTCCTTCTTTTTTCCCCTCCCATTTTATAAACAGTGAACTGTCTTCATAAGATTTAACCTCGAGTGTGGCACACACAGCCTATTTTAAATTAGTCCATGATTGTGTTTGACAAAGGGACGTAAAATTCGGAAATATAGTACCAGCAACAACGTGGGTGTTCGTTTTGTTTTGTTCATCAGAGAAAGAGAGAGACAGAGAAAAAGACAGAGATAGTATAATAGGGTTATTTAGACAGTTTCTTACCCACACCTTCCTGTTGGACTTGTGGAACAGCTCTTTTGTGTGTTATCAAAATGTTAATGCATCACCAGCAACCCAGTCGGTATAATTATACCGGTGCAAAATACCAGTACGTCAAAAATAATACCGGTATAATACCGTACGGAGGTACCCAGCTCTGCTGGTATCTTCTCGCCGGTTACTTCGGAAGTCCTCCAGTTTGATTTAACCTTTGTCATAGTGAACTCCCGAATTTAAAGCAACAACATAAACAATGCAAAAACAAGGACGACAGCAAAAGCCTACTTTCATCAATACTTTACCTGGCTTCGAATCTAAGAATTATCTACTTAACTAAAGCTTATGTAAGCTTTTATTATTTATTTCAAATGTATCAATAAAAGTCCCCTTGTAGGCCTACATCCAACTGTACAAGCCTGGCTCTGGCTCTAATACTTTTCTACCGAAAAGTTTCCAGTTCTTCTGGCAGAACCCTCAACTCTGTCTGGCACCGGCTGGCACCAGAACATTATCCCTCCATGTATCAATGTTTCATGCTGGTGGTCTCCGTCTGCGTGGTTTAGTCATGCATTCAGCTGGTTCCTTCTACAGATTTCTGTGCAACATCCTCCATTACTCAGTTGCAAAAGCTGAGCCCGGTGTTTGCTCCTACTCAGCATTTGGGTCGATAATAAACAGTAAACTGGAGAATCGTCCTTTAGCCTTGAATTTTCTGCTGCATAGTAGAACTCTATTAGATGGTTATAATGTAGGTCTACGTTGTGTTTTGTAGTTGTTATAACTGAATAATTGTATTATCACATCCTCCAATTGACTGAAATTAGACTATTAACGTATTGGATGACATTTTCCGAAGTGAGAGTGTGATCAAAATGTCCTTTCTTTCTTTTTTACCTAGAGACAGGCTTCAACTAAACCTAGAGAAAACCCTTTGTGATTGACTAGGGTTTAAACAAACAAGCAAAAAAAGTGATTCTCTTGACAGATATTTGCATTGTGTCCGTGTTTCCAAGTTTAATGACGCATTTAACTGGCTCAGAGTCTACAGACCGACCATTGGTTGGCAATTGCACAGCCCAGTCGTTTAGTGTGTGAATCAGCCTGGGGAAGTTGTTGGCCTTTAGAGACCATCTCCAACATTAATTTATATTGTACTCTTCCCGACCGAACGTGGATGTCCCCTGGGCAACACTATGAACACATTCCGACCCAGCCCTCCAGAGTAGCAGCTGCTTTCTACACTACTATGGAAGTCAGAGTCGGAGACGACTGACAAGAACACACACATAAACCGAGTAAAATAATGTACCAGAGGTTAAGCTTGTTTCTAGCTTCTACTTTAATCAATAATAATAATCTTACGAAGGGTGATCAAAAAGTTATTGGCCTAACTATGAAGGGGTTAAGCAAAAACAGACCAAATTTGGCACACGTGTACAGCTACGTTGTGGATGACGACATACACGTTTTGGACGATGACGTCATCATATTAACGACGTCATCGCATTTTATAGTGTTTTTTCCCCTCGGCAATGCTCCACAGCACATATAACGCCATTGCTAGTGACAAAATGCCAACCAACCAAATATTTCTTGAGATGTGTATACCAGAGAGAGAGTCTAGTCTTCAGAATGGAGTGGGTTATCAGCAGTTTTAAAGTTATACTGATGAACTGTATAACCATGTAACAGCAAACTTGTGCGCAAGGTTATGGCCTTTTTGGAACAATTCACCTTTGGTAACATTTCTCGGCGCTGGGAAATGATTGTGTTCCATTCCTGGCGTAACATTATTCACACAGTATTGCTCAGTAATGTGACCCTTAAAAAAAAAAGTCACAATAATCATCATATAATAAAAAGCCAACTGTCCGTGTGTGTGTGTGTGTGTGTGTCTGTCTGTCTGTCTGAAACACAAAACGGGCCTTATAACTCCGCCGTTTTTCGACCGAATCGCTTCAAATTTGCTGTGAGCCCTAACGGGGCGATGGCAACGGCAACCGAGGCGGCCGTGTCATTTGCGCGGTTTGGCAAATGCGCGAAACGCGTGTCCACTGGCCTCTCGGCGCCCGTATCATAGTAGTCTCCGGTATTTCTGGACCGATTGCCTTCGAATTTGGCAGGTAGATGACCTGGAGGACGGTGACTATCGATGTGCCAAACCGGAAGCGAATCGATGCAGAAAAAGCCCTAAGCGCTTACAATAATAAATGAATAAACCAGCAAGCAATATAAATAAAGAAATAACAAAAATATATCATACACACGCGCGCGCGCACACGCACGCACTAAACACAGACACACGCACGCACTAAACAGACACACACACACAAACACACACACGAACGCACCACACGCGCGCACACACACGCACACGCACACGCAACACACACGCACATACTACACGCATGCACACAAACACGCGGATGGAAGGGGCACAGTACTTTGAAAAGAAATATAGCAGGCTATGATTTGAAAAGAGTAGTTTTGAGAGAAGACTTAAATGAAGAAAGGGAGTTGGCGGAACGGAGAGGTAAAGGGAGTCTATTCCAAGAGGAGGGGGCCTGGAAAGAGAATGAGCATTCGCTAAGGGTCTTGGTGCGGTAACGAGGGATCTGGAGGAGAGAAGTGTCAGAAGAGGAGCGTAACAATCAATACTAGCCAAGACTCTTTTACCAGATTTAATTCAGCTGGTCACTTCTTAATGGTGGTATATGCAAGACCATCCAGCATTAGTATCTACTAAATCCTCATCTCCTTTTCTTCTTACACTTGACAGTGTCACTTCTTAATTAAACACAGCTAAAACAAACCCAAACAAAAAATCACTGACATGCAAAAAGATGGAACAATTCTACTACGCCTCCCTTTCCAGCCCTGAGCTCCCCCACTGGCACCCCACCTCTCCATTAGGTACTCTCTGACTCTGAGTCTCCTTTCCTTATTTAATTTAAGTTATTATGATATCCTCAGGCACGGTACAAGACGCTTTGTACTATTTTGCACCTGTGAACTAGATCTACATCAAGGAGAGATTTCGACTGCACTTCCGCCCAGGAACTCAGAACGCCATGGCTGCGACGACGGACTACTATGATGACTTTTTTGAAAACACGGCACTTCCAGAACATTTTGAAGCGAAAAAGAATGACATAGAAGCATACATTAAGTACCACGAAGCAAGCGGGAAACGGATAGTTCTTGTAACAGTAAGTAGAGCCAAATTTCATCCCTCACTGAGTCACTCCTCAGGTTCACAGTGACAGTCAGTGTCATGCTACTGAGGTAAGTCTCAGTCTGTTTTTAGGCCCTACTTTCGTTTTAAATTATTGTTACTCGTGATTTAATCCAAGTACAAAAAGTTCTGGACATGTTCTAGCATGTTCTAAAGTTCTAGCATGAAAACATATTTTGACTTTCCCATATATAAGAATCATTTTATGCAATTTTAAATTTATAATAATAATAATAATAATAACTAGCGCAACGCCTAGTACCGGTAACGCCTAGTAACGGTAACGCCTAGTAACAGTAACGCCAAGTACTGGTAACGCTGAGTACAGCAAATTTGAAGCGATTCGGTTAAGAAACGGCGGAGTTATAAGACCCTGTTTCCCGTTGGCGCTGCTCTGAGAGTGACGCGCTCTCCCTAGTAACGGTAACGCCTAGTAATGGTAACGCCAAGTACTGGTAATGCTGAGTACAGCAAATTTGAAGCGATTCGGTTAAGAAAAGGCGGAGTTATAAGGCCCCGTTGTTGGTGCTGGTCTGAGAGTGATGCGCTCTCCCTAGTAACGGTAACGCCAAGTACTGGTAACGCTGAGTACAGCAAATTTGAAGCGATTCGGTTAAGAAACAGCGGAGTTATAAGGCCCCGTTTCCCGTTAGCACTGCACTGAGAGTGATGCACTCCCAATTCTTTTCAAATTTGCTGCCAGGATTTGCCCCGGCCACAGAAAGCCTGACAGCAAATTTGAAGCGATTCGGTTACGAAACGGCGGAGTTATTTGTGAAAAGGTGAAGCGGCGTATATCGCGCCCGTTTATGAATCGATTCGCTTCCGGTTTGGCGCATCGATAGTCACCGTCCGTAGTCATCTACCTGCCAAATTCGAAGGCAATCTGTCCAAAAATACCGGAGATACGGGCGCCGAGAGGCCGGCGGATACGCGTTTCGCGCATTTGCCAAACCGCGCAAATGACACGGCCGCCTCGGTTGCCGTTGCCAGGGCTCATGGCAAATTTGAAGCGATTCGATCGTAACACGGCGGAGTTATAAGGCCTGTTTTGTGTTTCACACACACACACACCCTTGCCTTTTTATTATATGATAATATCCATCCCCACCCCCAGTTCATTGTTTTTACCCATGTAGAGTGTAGTTAGGGACCTGTTGTGTCTTGATCTTGATGGGTAAACGCTGGCAGAATCCAACTTGGATATAAACGCCGGTGTCTGTCTTTGTCCTTTTGGTTGGGGCCTGGGCGTTGCCTTATCATGGAGTGTCTAGGGTCGGCTAGTTCTTCTTTTTCCTATTACTGGACTGGGCCTCACAGCGTTTAAAGCCCAACTAGTTCCCAGCAGCTCCCTGTAGTTTTCCCCATCCCAGCCTGTAGTTAGGACTTTTATTTTGTTTGCTTCATCTGATTTTCCCAAGCAAATCCGATAGTATGTGTATTCATAAATTTTTGTCTTTTCTATTTGATTGCTTTTTTTTTTTTTCTCCTCCTCTTCTGCTTCTTTTTCCTTTGTCACCCCCTAAAGTGTGTGCAGTTACTTCTATGAAAAGAAGTTGGCTACCACCACAGAATAATAGTATTTAATGAGCTTAATCTTAAAGCAAATCCCTAAGCGCTTATAGAATAACTAAATATATATTATTATATATAGATCAATAGTATCGAGCAACATAATTTAAATAAATAAAAACATTTCAGTCATTGCACGCACACAGAAACAGACACACACAAACACACACACAGATGCACGCATGCACGCACACACAGATGCACACGCACACACGCACGCGCACACACGCACGCGCGCACACACACACACACACACACACACACACACTCTCTCTCTCTCTCTCTCAGTCTCTGTCTCTCCCCACCTCTCTCTCTCTCTCCCCCTTCCCTCTCCCCATTTCTCTCCCTTTCTCCCACATGCGCGCGAGCAAAGGGAAGTATGTTGGTACAAATGAAAAGAATGATGAAGGTTAGGCTTTTAATAGAGTTGTTTTGAGGGAAGACTTGAAAGAAGAGAGAGGGTTTGAGCTACAGAGTGGAAGAGGCAGTTTGTTCCAAGAGGAAGGGGCACGGAAAGAGAAAGTTTGCTCACCAAGAGTTCTACTTCTAGAGTGGTAACGAGGGATATGAGAGTCACAGGAGGAGCATAGTTGTCTAGATGGCGTATAGACATTTAGAAGATCAGGTAAGAAGGAGCAAGAGCACTCAGGGATTCATGGCACAACAGAGAGAGTTTGTAATCAATTCGCCTTTCAACAGGAAGCCAATGCAGTGATTGAATCATGGGAGTGGCATGAGCAGATTTAGACACTTAAGAGCGTCTCAAGACATTTAGGCGTGCAGCGTTGTTTTGAACCTTTTGCAGTTTGGAGAGAAGATTCTGTGGGCAACCAGCAAGAAGGGAATTACACGTACAGTAGTCTAAACAAGAGAGAACAAAGGCAGAGATTTTGGTGGCGTCTTCAGAGAGAAGATGACGGACAGAACCAATGCGACGGAGCTCCAGGTAGCAAGCATGACGGACAGAGGAAATCTGACTTTGAAAAGAAAGTGTTTGGTCCAGTATGACGCCAAGATTGTGCACAGTCGTAGAATGTCTGAATGAGAGATAAGAGTTCTCTAGTTGTCAGTCATCCAAGCTTTTATGTCAGAAATGCATGATTGCGTACATTGAATGATAGAAGGGAGCAGAGAGATATCGTCAGATGTGTGGATCTGGTTGTCGTCAGAAAAGCAGTGGTGGGAGCTGCCATGGTGGGTAACAATATCAGAAATAGGCTGTGTATAGAGGTCAAAGAGAATGGGGCCCAAAACAGAACCCTGGGGAACTCCATACTCGAGGTCAGCTGAGCAAGAGGAGTCAAACAGTCATTGATTCAGTATCAGAAACACACACGCATCTCTTTTGGACATCCAATAGAAGACCAAAATGTGCATAGGGATGCGCACACACTTTCTAAACCACTTACAAAGGATAGAGGAAATTGTTGTGGCCAAGGTGATCATGAAGCTGGAGAAGTGCTATCTTTTCAATGATCTTGAACAGAAGCTGAGAAAGCCAGGACAGATTAGAGACAGGACCATGGTTTTTCAGGTTTTCTGCGTCTAGAGAGGGCTTCTTTAGCAGGGACCGAACAACAAAGTTTTTCATTGCATATGGGAAACATCCTGAGGTGAGTGATGCATCCACAATGGTGGTAATGTACGGTAACAAATCATCAATGACAACACATAACAGGGAGGAGGGGAGAGGGTCAAGCATACAATGTCATGTCTTAATAGTAGTTTTCTTTACCACATCTCTTACAACTCACAGGTTCAAAACCAGAGAAAGGAATGCCAGAAAAAGTGTAACAAACATCAGGAACTGTTACTGTCTGACTCTCTGAGTCAAGATTAACACAGATTTATCTGATTTTACCAATGAAGAAGTCACATAATTTCTGAGGCTGGTCAGAGGGACAGACAGACGAAGGAAGAGAAGATTTTACTCCCCCCATGAGTGTGTCTGTGAGTTGACTCAGTTGTAATGCATGCAAGTATTTTAGTGTTGTAGAAGGCTGACTTGGCTTCTTGCACGATTTCATTCATAGCATTGTTAGCAATTTGCAAAATCTGCTTGTGAACCTCAAGGCCAGTCTTTATCCATTGTCTCTCTGCCCTGTGCCTAACACGTTTAGCATCCAGAACTTGGGGACCGACTGCTGGGAACCATTTATAAACAATTTGAGAAATACTAACTATGCATTATAAATTGTAAAGTATTTGTTGATAATATGATTCATTGTAGTAGCTAGGACTAGGAAACAGGATATGAAGGGGGTTGCTAAACTGCTCCCTTGCCAAATAGGCTTCCTACAATCGGCAACAATATCAATGAATTAGAATTAATTGATTGAAGACCAAATGCTGAGCAGGCACAATCGGACACAATGCTGTCATGCTTTTATTAAAGGCTTTGGTACAATGCCTATGCCTTATGTTGAACATTAAGAGTTTGAAAAGAAAAGTTAAGATGCCATAGCACACACACACACACACACACACACACACATATCACACACACACACACACACACATACACACACACACACCACACGCACGCACGCACGCACACACACACACAGAGACAGGGCTCCCAATCGTCCCGCAAAACAAGGGGTCCCAGGGACTCCTTCGCTTACAGTATAGAGGGTCCTAGAGGCGGGATAGAGGGTCCCAGTGGCATTGCGAATGCTGAAAAAAAGTTTTTTAATGCATCCCTGGGACCCTCTGCACATTCTTTTAGAGGGTCCATTAGAATTTTAGTACTTCATAGACCCCAAAATGGGGGTCCCTGGGAGCCCTGGAGAGAGAGAGAGAGAGAGAGAGAGGGGGGAGAGGGGGGGGGGGGGGGCAAAGTCCTATTGATATTTATGTACCTGTGGACCTTTTGTGTTCTCTCTAAGCTTTTTCCTATAATACTTTAACCAGATTTTGTTCTCTGTCAACATACCAGATGCAGCTGCAGCTTTTATGCAAATGTATGTGTTTTGTACCTTTGTGTTTAGATATCTGTGTGCATGTTTATAATATGCATTATAGTTGTGTGAGTGTTTACCTCTGTAATTGATCTTCAGCTTAACATCCTTCCACTAAAAGTGGTTCAGACAGTATTATATTGCCATGTGGTTTTGGTGTGGTTGAATGTGAGTAGGCCCTATGTGTGTCTGGAAGTGAGTATGTGTAAGAATATAATAAGTATTAAGGTAGTGATGTAATCATGACCCCCATCCCCCCCCCCCCCCCCCCCCCCCCCCCTGTGGGGATACCGGGGTGGGGGGTGTCTTCCATACAGATAATTCCCACACTTTCTGGAAGTTCTGTTCTTGTAACTTCTTCTAATCTGTCTCTCTCTTTGACTCTGCCTTTTTGCTTGCTTTGTGTCATCATCTATCTTTCTGACTTTTTGGCCCATTCTCCTGCCTTTTAAAAAACCCACTCTTCCATATAGTTTTCTTCTTTGAGCTCCTCCGAAATCGCAATGTGTCGGCTAAATGCAGTGAGGACACCAGTGAACACTGGAAAACAGACACTTTTGGCCTGGGAACGCAGAAGAAGAAGAGTCAAGAACAGAATAGTCATTTAGTATGCAGGATAGTGTTATTTATGGAGTTGATTCATCAGTAAAACAATCAATACCCAAATTCTTAAAAAGCTCTCTTGCTCTTGGACAGTGCATCAGTAAATGACTGACACTTATAGATTCGCCACACATACATTTAACATTATTATAATATTTTGTTTTAAATGAATTCAAACAAAGTCTGTGGATTAGACTTTCAATCTCGCTGGACGAGAAAGTAACACGTTTGTGTGATGTTGTTTCATTGTTTCTATCATTACTAGATTTAATAAAGTTATGATAATATTGAACGTCTGAGTTCATCAATAAAGTTTTAACATTTTCATATGTTTTGTTTATAATTGAGAAACATTCTGTCAGATCTAAGGGAACATTAATTGACACTACGTCGTTAAGATTTTGAGCTGCCTTTTTTGCAGCTTGGTCTACCAGTTCATTTGGTGATATTCCACAATGAGTGTGTGTGTGTGTGTGCGTGCACACTTCCAATTATGTCCTTGTGTGTATGCTTTGCCCATTATTAAGTTAATATGTTACAAAAACATAATTGCATCATAAATATTACTCAAACCTGTTATTTATTCACATATTTGCTTAATTATTTATGTTTGTTCGAACCAGTCAGGTGGAACCACAGTGCCACTGGAAAGTCGCACGGTTCGCTTCATCGACAATTTCAGCATAGGAACGCGAGGGTCATCGTCGGCAGAGTACTTTCTGGACCAGGGCTACAACGTCATCTTCCTGCATCGACAGCGATCGCTGACGCCTTTCCACCGCCATGTGCAGAGCAACATTCTCAACCAGTTGGTTGCGTCTGGCTCTGGGAGCGAGCGCACCATAACAGGTAGTGACTTTTTATTTGTGTCATTTATTATGGATATTGGTAAAATACATAGGGATAGAAATGTCCTAAAAGAAATTTGATATTTTGGGGGTGGTTGACTTTATTTGTTGCTGTCCCATCTTTTGGGCTTTTGAGTCTCAACTCACAGCCACACCTCGGTTTGTCAAGTTGCAGAAACCAAAACCAGCAGCTCAAAAGGAGCAAATCTATGTTACATTGTGAAGAGGAGCCATCAAAGGAGACACTGAACTGCTGCTGAGTCAGTAGAGGTCAGTGGAGCCTGTTCCAAGCTACCATATGCTGGACATCACCTGCAAACTAAGCCCCCTATTGATGACAATAATGCTCCCAGGTGAGCTTATACTTGTACTGAGTGAAACTGTTATAAAATTTGTTTTATCAATAATGTCTTCGTCGCGGAGCCAGTGTGAGTAAGGGCACCACCATGTTGACACACACACACACACACACCAGCTCCCATGAGCATACTAATTCCCATTACTTTGACCCGAAGGCACCAAGCGCATAGACTGGTTGACTACTTTTTTGCTTTTGCTCAATAATGTGCTGTGCCACTTAAGTAGAGTTTTCTGGTCACAATTTGGATATATCCATCTTACTTTATTCACAGTGAAGAGCCAGGATCAAGAGAAGCTCCTCCGTATCCTTGAGCGTTACAATGCGGCTGAGAGCGGGCGTCGTCTGCTGATGGTGTCGTTTACCTCCCTCGGGGACTACCTGCACCTGCTGCGGGCGGCCTGTCGTCTGTTGGCCCCCCTCGGCCCGCGGGCCATGCTGTACCTGGCCGCCGCTGTGTCCGACTTCTACATTCCTGCTGACATGATGGTGTGTGTGTCTCTGTGTGTGTCTGTGTGTGTGTGTCTGTGTGTGTTTGTGTGTGTGTGTGTCTGTGTGTGTGTGTGTCTGTTCATGAGCTATGCTGTGCCTGGCCGCCGCTGTGTCCAACTTCTACATTCCTGCTGACATGATGGTGTGTGTGTCTCTGTGTGTGTCTGTGTGTCTGTTCATGAGCTATGCTGTGCCTGGCCGCCGCTGTGTCCAACTTCTACATTCCTGCTGACATGATGGTGCGTGTGTGTGTGTGTCTGTGTGTGTGTGTGTGTGTGTGTGTGTGTGTGTGTTCATGAGCTATGCTGTACCTGGCCGCCGCTGTGTCCGACTTCTACATTCCTGCTGACATGATGGTGTGTGTGTGTGTGTGTGTGTGTGTGTGTGTGTGTGTGTGTGTGTGTGTGTCTGTGTGTGAGTGTGTGTCTGTGTATCAATGTGTGTGTGTGTGTGTGTGTCTGTGTGTGAGTGTGTGTCTGTGTATCAATGTGTGTGTGTGTGTGTGTGTGTGTGTCACTGTGTGTGTGTGTGTGTGTGTGTGTGTTCATGAGCTATGCTGTGCCTGGCCGCCGCTGTGTCCAACTTCTACATTCCTGCTGACATGATGGTGCGTGTGTGTGTGTGTCTGTGTGTGTGTGTGTGTGTGTGTCTGTGTGTGTGTGTGTGTGTGTGTGTCACTGTGTGTGTGTGTGTGTGTGTGTGTGTCTGTGTGTGTGTGTGTCTGTTCATGAGCTATGCTGTGCCTGGCCGCCGCTGTGTCCAACTTCTACATTCCTGCTGACATGATGGTGTGTGTGTGTCTCTGTGTGTGTGTCTGTGTGTGTGTGTGTGTGTGTCTGTGTATCAATGTGTGTGTGTGTGTGTGTGTCTGTGTGTGTGTGTGTGTGTGTGTGTGTATCAATGTGTGTGTGTGTGTGTGTCTGTGTGTGTGTGTGTCTGTTCATGAGCTATGCTGTGCCTGGCCGCCGCTGTGTCCAACTTCTACATTCCTGCTGACATGATGGTGCGTGTGTGTGTGTGTCTGTGTGTGTGTGTGTGTGTGTGTGTGTTCATGAGCTATGCTGTACCTGGCCGCCGCTGTGTCCGACTTCTACATTCCTGCTGACATGATGGTGTGTGTGTGTGTGTGTGTGTGTGTGTGTGTCTGTGTGTGAGTGTGAGTGTGTGTCTGTGTATCAATGTGTGTGTGTGTGTGTGTGTCTGTGTGTGAGTGTGTGTCTGTGTATCAATGTGTGTGTGTGTGTGTGTGTGTGTCACTGTGTGTGTGTGTGTGTGTGTGTGTCACTGTGTGTGTGTGTGTGTGTGTGTGTGTGTTCATGAGCTATGCTGTACCTGGCTGCCGATGTGTCTGATATCTACATTCCTGCTGACATGATGGCAATGCTCTTTCTCACAATGTGCTTTATATCCATGGAGAATTAGACATTTAAAAAGCAAACAAGGAGTCATTAGAATTTAACACACACCTAACGCTCACAGGCCAGGTTTGTATCGCTTAATATGAGGACGCCTTTTGTCTAGTTTTTTCTTCTTCAGATTATTCTTGAAATTCTATGTATTTGCCTTACATGCACAAGTGCCTAGTGGTCCGAAAAGTATGGTCGTTTGACTCATGTTGTGTTGTTGTTGGCTTACCCTGGGTCACCGCAACAGCGGAAGCACTTGAACACTATGGTACAAGTGCATCACCTACAGATGAGAACATTACGTGTGTGACCGTTTTTGATTACTCCGCTACGTGGGCAGCCACACTCCGTCTTCGGGGGAATTTGGAGACTGATGATGTTATGGTAGGAGCTTGTCATGGCTAAAGACAATCCCCGCATAACTATGCATAGCATAACAACATTTTCATATGTTGTTGTTGTTGTCATACCCTGGCTTAAAGACTCCAGGGATCATCCCAACAGCTGAAGCACTTGAACACTATGGCACAAATGCACCAGCTAGGGATGAGAACAGTACGTGTGTGACCGTTTTTGATTACCCCGCCATGTGAGCAGCCACACTCCAATTTCGGAGGATTTTAGACCTGATGGTATGCTAGGAGCTTGCCATGGCTAAAGACAATCCCCGCATAACTATGCAGAACATAACATTTTGATGTAGCCTTGATGTTCTAGCTGATGTGAATGGGTCTGAAACAGCCTTATGCCAAGGCGAAACATTTTAATATAGCCTTGATGTTCTACTTCTAGCCCATGTGAATTGGTCTGACACAGCCTTAAGCCAAGACGATGACTGGTGTAGTTTTGCTGTAGGCGTGATGCCATGATGTTTGTTTCCCAGCCAGAGCACAAGATCCAGTCTGGGTCCAGTGAGGAGCCCCTGCAGTTGTCGCTCCAGCTGGTGCCCAAGATGCTGAAGCCCCTGGTCAAAGACTGGCTGCCCCGCGCCTTTGTCATCTCCTTCAAGGTGGGTGTCAGAGCTTCTGATGGTCAGGGGACCTGGCTCAATGACCCCACTTGGCCCCTTGTTTTATGCAGCCACGGGTCATGGGTCATATGAAGTCTGAAAACAATCTGAAGCTCTGATGCATTACTGGCCCATTATTTTGGAAATTGACCCCTCATTTTTTATAATCAAGGGTCATATGACCCATGAAGTTTGAGAACAATCTGAAGCTGTGGGGTATGCATGGGTGTGTTAGTCTGCCAACAGTAAAGTGAGAGTGACAGGTCTATTATGATCATTGATTTTCAAGAACATAAGGAAATGGTTTTACAGTCTTTTTTGTGAATGACTATGACGCTCAAGCTAAAGCACTTGCTGTTATTCTTTGTGCTGCTTCCTTCGGGGTCCATTGGGCGCTGGGCGTCATCCCCAGTGCCACCTGTCTTCAGGTCCTCAGGGAACTGAGACAGTCAGTATGATGCTCAAGCTAAAGCACTTGCTGTTGTTCTTTGTGCTGCTTCCTTCGGGGTCCATTGGGCGCTGGGCGTCATCCCCAGTGCCACCTGTCTTCAGGTCCTCAGGGAACTGAGACAGTCAGTATGACGCTCAAGCTAAAGCACTTGCTGTTGTTCTTTGTGCTGCTTCCTTCGGGGTCCATTGGGCGCTGGGCGTCATCCCCAGTGCCACCTGTCTTCAGGTCCTCAGGGAACTGAGACAGTCAGTATGACGCTCAAGCTAAAGCACTTGCTGTTGTTCTTTGTGCTGCTTCCTTCGGGGTCCATTGGGCGCTGGGCGTCATCCCCAGTGCCACCTGTCTTCAGGTCCTCAGGGAACTGAGACAGTCAGTACTGATGTCCGTTTAGCAAGGCAGTTCTATTGCAAACAAACTTCAGCCCATTTCTCCTCTGCCATCTATGGGCCATTGTTGGACACGACTGACTAGCACACAGGCCTCTCTGTGTCTCTGTGCCGCTGTGTTTAGGGTGATGTCTTTATGCTTATATGTTGATACTTGGGCGCTGTTTAAAACCATTTTTTATGTTTCTGAATACAGTTGGAGACGGACAGATCCATCCTAATCCAAAAGGCTCGCAAGTCTCTGGAACAGTACGAACACAGGGTAAGTATGAACAAACATTATTCAAGTGTAACAAAACTATTGAAATGTAACAAGACTATTAACATACAGCAAAATATTAACAAGACTTATTATTTTTAAAATATTTAAGCTAGATATTGACAATAAAAGAAACTTGGAGCTAAGACTAGATTATAGGTTGCTGATGACAAGGTTTAATTAATGTACAAAGTTATGTGTGTATTTTACACCGAGCTTTCAATCCCTGTTATTGATTTTTGTTGTTTCTCATAGCATTACATGAATTTACAATGCTCCAATAAATATGGATATTTAGGTTTTTTGGCTACCAGTATATGAGTTTGGCCGAAGGTTGTAGTGGGATAGAGCTGAACGTTATGTACAGTCAAGCCCTGCCTGACGGGCACCTCGTTATTGCGGACACCCCGGTTATCTGGTTAGTTTTACTCAGTCAGTTGGTATATTCTAGTCATAGACTTATCTCTGTGAAATTTGGGCTGCTCTCCCCCGGAGAGCGCGTCACTGCAAGTGCAGCGCCTACCCATTTTATTTTTTGTGGGGGGGGGGGGGGCACAGGGTGAGGAGGGGGGGCACACTTGGAAAACCTAGCTATCAATTTGGCCATACCAGGCAGCAGGATTTCTCCCTGCTCTTACCGACTTTCAACTGCCGTGGGATATTTACGTGCGTAAAGCGCACGGGTCAGACTAGCTTTAAGTCCCCATCCAAAGGACTCGATGTTCAGTTCGATTTTTCTGTCAAACTAGAAGGAAAGGGCGAGGCCGGGATTCGAACCTGGGTCACTCATGCTGCAGTCACGCATTACATTTGGCAGGCGAACGTCTTAACCACTATGCCACCTATCTCCCTTTTCTCTTCTTATTTATGACTAAAAGAGTCTTCAGTATAGCGACCACCTGGCAATTACGGACAGTTGTGGCCAATCTGTATAGTGGTCACATGCTGAGTTCTGACTGGGTAAATTCTGTTAATATGATTTATAATTATAACATGTACATTACAATTCAATTTATGCTTTATTCTTTCATGGTACAAGATGCACTTTCTCTGCTGGGTCATTTTAAACAGGTCAATTCTGGAATCAGTGCTGTATGGTAGAGTTGAACGGTTGCAGCAACAAATTAGCAAAGCCCCAAAAATATTGTGATTAAGGCTAATAATGTATCAATTTATTTTCAGAGAACAGTGAAGAATTCAATGGTAAATTTGTTAATTGAAGGAATTTTGTTGCTTCTACATGAATTATTTGACTAAAGTCTTCTATTACTGACATGTTTCTTTAGTATTATTGAACCTGTTTGAAAGCTCACCATCTTGAATTATGTCATTTCTTTTTTTTTTCTTTTCCTATCGACAAAATATTTATATGAACATGTGTCTTCAATTATTCAAAGTATTTTGAAATTTGCTAAGCACTTTCTTTCATTGATGTGAATGCTAACTTTGTTTTTATCTTATTTGTGCACCCACTTAATATTTCACTTCAAAAAATCATCAGCACACCAATATTCCATTTACTACTACTACTACTACTACTACTACTAAGCATTTATAGCGCCTAATCTTAAAAAAGCCCTAAGCGCTTACAATAATAAATGAATAAACTAGCAAGCAATATAAATAAAGAAATGACAAAAATATATTATACACACGCGCGCGCACACGCACGCACTAAACACAGACACACGCACGCACGCACTAAACAGACACACGAACGCACCACACACACACGCACACTAATGATAGTGGTTTGATTACAATTATGCAACCTTACAGTAAACCTTGCAGTAAAACTTGCATATATATATGCAAAATAAAAAGTTTTTAAAGATTTGTCTGAATTTTGTTTGGTCTTAGTTTTTGTTTCTTGGGCATCAGGAAAAGACAATTTCATTGGATAGTAAGAGTTCATCAAACTATTATTTTCTTTGAATTTTTCACATTCCATTCATAGTACCTTCACGTTTTATGTTAGGAAGTAGCTTTTACCATTCTAAGTATAATTATGATATTTTTAAAAGGTTAAATGTATTTTAAACACAGAAAAGAAATTATCAGGCTTGTGAATTTTATCATGATTTTATCTGAAAATATGATGAGAAGAGTTTGTTTGGGTTATTTTTTAAATGTTAATATCCAAAATCTTTGTTGTTTGTAAATATCAGAAAATATACCCCCACCCCCCTCCCAAAGGAAAAACCACCAGCACCACCAACACCTCTCCCTCCAGCTGATGATCTAATGAGGCATAAGGGAAATAACTCAGTTCAGAACTTTCAGTAATCTGAGAAGCAGCACTTGATAATTGTTCTCTCCCTTTATGTATGTTGAAGGCGCTCAGGAAATGCCTTTGCCAATCTTTTCATACTACAGACTTAATTGTGCACTGAATACACACGAGTTCCCAAGTAAAGCAGATGAGACGGACAGGAGCTAGCAAGCACAAGGCGAGGCTTCGTGTAATAATGCCAGTTTAGATCAAGGACATTGACAACAGCAACAACATGGCACTGATAGGAAAAATGGCTTTAAAATATTTACAGTTTCTTTTAATATTGAAAAAAAAGTCAATTGCATGTTTTGTTTTTGTTTGTTTGTTTTGTTGTTAATCCAAGGTGGTGGTGGCTAATGTTCTGGACACCCGCAAAACGGAGGTGGTGCTGGTTACCAAGGAAACGGAGCAGACGATTCGCCTGTCGCCAGAAGAGGCCTCTCTAGGGAGGGAGATTGAAGAGACGCTGATCACGACGCTCATTGGTCTGCACGACGCATTCTGTGGCCACTCTCAGCAGTCGTGATAACAAATGAGAGGAACTAGAATCGAGAGAAAGCACTGATACGATGAAACCTCTGTCGGAGGGACAAAGTAATATAAATCCATTATGCTGTAGTGCAACCATTTAATTGGGCTAGTGTTATATTTGTAAAGGCACTGGGGTACATGTAAAAAAAACAACCCCGAAGTAAAATTAAAAAAGGATGGAATGACCCATAATGCTTATAAAACTATAAAATAGTAACTGGCGATCGTAATAAGATACCTTTACTTTCCCTGAAATTTCAATAGAATTCCCCCAACAGTGTCCTGCCTACTTATAAAATAAATAACAGTTAAACAAACATAAATAAATGAGAAAATAAATTTGTGTTCCAAATATTAGTCCAAAATCTAAAAGAATGTGTTTTGGGGTGCTACCTTTTCTTTCTATTATATATAGAATATTAAAATCCATTCATAACCTTTGTTTTAGCCATGCTGCTAACAGGGACAGACAGACAGACATGGCAACATGGACAAAAGCCTAATCCCATTGTCAGAGGTTAGCATGGAAAGGAAATGAATTGAGGAGAAACATGCATGACCAAAAAATGATTGTTATTCAGTGCTAGAGGACAGGGGTTGCTTTTTTTTGTAACCAATTTAAAAAAAATAAAATATAAACTTAATTTTGCGGGCATAACTTCTCTACAGTTTTACCTGTAACTCGTGTAAGAGAAGATAGTCTGAAACAAAGTAATCTATTTTTTAAAGCTTCATTTTGAAGAATGTTATCACTCATGTGAGGATACTTTGGGATGTTATGTATACTTTTTGGTATCAACTTCTGTGTATTAGAGCTCTTTCAAATTTAATGTGTAAATATTGGTTTTGTTTGCAATTTTCTTCTTTTTCTTTTTTAAGTGAGCCTAAAGAAGATGAGAATTTTGTAGGATGTATGTGTGTGGGTGGGGGTGGGGTGAGGGGTGGGATTATGAATAATGATAGAGTAGATGTCTTTGAGAGGTATTGAGATGGACAACTGTGGTTTTTTATGATGAGGTTGTTATGTTACATTTGAACACTGACATGCGACGTTTGTTTCCGATTAATAAAGATGACTGTACTTGTGTGTATTAGTGTTTAATTTTTTTTTTTTACACGTTTGAGAGAAATGTTTAATTATTTTTATGCAAACTTTGTCAAAGACAATATACCTGCAGACGGTCATCTTTTTTCTTTATGTTTTTGCTTACTTGAAGATGAAGCTGATAATGGAATGTTTTGAAACATTTCTTCTGAACTTATTTTGGATGGTATATGAGGCAATGTCAAAAGGTGCTTTCCAAGCAAGTGAAAAATAAAATGTCACTGTCAGCCATTCTTTTGACCTTTTCTGTTTCTTTTCAACTCCAATAAAATGACTTTGTGTGAATTTATGGATAAATTAGCTTAGATTATGATTTATCACAATTTTAAATTGGCTTCAGGAGGCATGTTACTTGTGACACGTGACAACATAAAGTACTATGCTGTGTGAAGAGTAAAGCAAAGATCATCTTCATAAAGCAGAAATAAATAAAGTCACATTGCTAGAATAATCTGATATAATTGTTTTTGACACTTTAGTAATAACACATGTGTTATGCTTAATTTTGTATCATCACCTACACATACGTCGTCGCCTCACTTGCACACAATTGCCTACCATAAAAGAAAATCTCAGAAACAGCAAACAAATGTTTATTTCTTCAAAGAAACATTCCATGTGTATATTGTAAAGTAATGATAAAAAAATTCAAGCCAAATGAATAAGAGAGTAGAATAGAACTTTATTTATGTTACTTGCTACACAAATCCATGTGACGACAAATTGAAGTGTTGTCACAGGTAGCAAGTAACATGTGATTGAAGTCATTAAGTCTCATAAACCAACAGAAAAGAAAGTACTTTTTCAAGAAATATTGCTTCAGTATTACTGAAACAGCCAAAGTGTTGTGAAGTAAACTTGTAATGTGCCTAATTTCAACTTAAAATCGTAACTCATGAGTTACTTGTGACATGTGACACCACAAGATCTCCCGTCACAGGGGGTCTCTTACCCTACAACATAATTTTGGCACCCACTAGCAGAAGAGTAGATCAAAATAAAGAAGTTTTGTGCCAAGCTGTCAATATTTCCATCCAAATTATTGCTTCAATCGAATTGGTATAAAAATGAACTATGGTTTGTGTGTTACTTGCTACAAGATTATGTTACTTGTGACATAAATTCCTCCGTGACAACAAAAATTTATGAGCCTTCTCTTCGCTCTTTCGATGTTGAAAAGAGTGGAAAAGCTATTGAGCATTGCACACTGAGTCGAAGGTTTACAGAAACTGGGGGTTCCATTCTTGTTGACTGAATTTTTTAATTGTAATAAGCATTGAAAGCTCATAAGTGTTACTTGTGACGTCGTGACGACAATCCGTAAATGATGTAATTTTGCTAACTATTACCACAAAAAAACTATTGTACTAATAGGTGTTAAAAAGAGCAACTTCCAATGGATCTATAACCTTCATTTTAGACTTGTTCCATATTTTTGTTAGTCACGGTAAACAGTTATCTGCTAGCTCTCAATGTGACGACAATTGTAGCAAGTAACATACCGACTTTGAGGTCATATTACCGTAAAGATACACATGAACATTTTATTTTGAACATTATTATAGTTGCAAAGATTACAGAAGAACATAATACAACTGAAAATGGGTTTGCTATTTGCATCTATTTGGAACCACAAGCCCTCCAAGTGGTGCACTGTTCACCACAGTCAAAATGCACGCCGATTTCGGCCATCTAGTGCCGGTATTTTCGCTAATAGTTTTTTTAATTTGATGTCTTCAATAGCTTTTACTGTTTAATAAACATTTTTAATGTTTCTACAACACAGACAGACTAATCACTGAGATCATAAGCATCATGAAATTAAGTTATGGACAATTTTGTGAGGTAGGGGTGGGGCATGGCACCTTTTGACATTGCCTCATATTTCTCTTTCTGTCTTTTGAAAGCTCAGACTCTAGGCCAAGTTTTGTTAAGAAATTATTCATTGTTGCTGATTTTTCTTTCTTTCTTTCTTTCTTTCTATTTAGATTGGGATGATTTTCTTTTGGGCAATGTGCAATCTCTTAAGGTGGCTATTGATCCCTTGACTCCTTTAACACTATTGTGACTGGAACTGCGTCAGTGAAACCACTGTGCTGGCCTGAGGCTGCACTGGAAAGATTACTGTGGAATGACTGCTTGTGATCAAACATTGTCTAAGAGCCTAAATGAAGTCTGATATGCACCAAACTTTCTGTACTTTATGAAAAATGGATGCTTAATTCAATTTTATGCTTTGTGAAAATATTGCATGAACGATTTAAAGCCGACATGCTGCTTGACTTCGACTCGAGATCGAACTCCGCGACGAGATCTAACGATTCTGCTGATAACAACACTTTTTGTTGTCACATTCTCACTCTAGAGTACTCATACTGGGCACTCGCTGTAAAATTTAATCAGTACTTACATTATTTTCACTACTTTCATCCTTAAAACCTGACTGATTGCCAGCATTACTTCCATCTTCATCAAGTTCAAGCAACCAAACACTCCTTGCCACTCAGATCTCTAATTTGTGACTATTTTCGTGCAAAAATCTCCTCAAATTTTGACGAACAACGCCATTTCCGCTTCACTATGGAAGTAACTGTGAAATCAAACAAGAAAGGTCCGCTGGTATAGTAGGGAGTTTTGTACCTTAGACCGTTCTACCTACGATTGAAGGTTCCCGGCAGATACAGATGTTCTGCTGAACCTACGATCAGAGGTTCCCGTCACGGAAGTGTTAACCACAGACACTACAGATGTCATCTATGAAAAGGGGAACAACTTTGGTATGCTGCTGTCTTTGAAACATGGAGGAAAGGTTATATCCCCTGGTCATTAGCCAGATTGGTTTTGCACAGCTCTCCTTTTATTTCATAGCTGAATTGACTGACTTTATGTCATATTTTTCTGGAACTTTGACAGCTCTGGGTTCCGTGTATTTGTTGGGTTTACAGTCCATTTCTCTGCATGGAAGAGTCTATCTCACCTCCGATAATAGTATTTATGTGTGCAGAAAAAAATATGCATAAAATTGTGTATAAGATAACGTTTGCTAGAAAAAGATTTTGAATGCTTCTTTCTTTTTCATTGCGTAATTTAAAAAAATAATTCTGGAGGTGATGTTTTTTTCCCCCGTTCTGTTAGAAATAATTTGACTGTGAAAAGAAAGTAGGTCGTACTGGGGTCAATAATCGTGTTAAAACAAAACAATGGACAGAAACATGACAAAAAAGAGAGTGATCATGGTGTCTGTATGACGTTAGCACTGATTAAATGAAGATTGGTAAATGATGCACTGCACTGGAAATGAAATGAACATGTCCAGAAAGAGAGTTCATGGTGCTTATGCTATGGAAGAAATTATTGGCGCAAGAAAGTGGATGACATTTGTTGTGTCCATTTAAAAGAAATGATTGTAAGCGTGAAAGAGAATAGAAAATGTTTGTAGATGTTTTGCATTAGAAGGTGTGTGTGTTTCTTTTTTTTAATTGAAAAGAGAGAAAATCAATAATAATATTGTTGTTTGTAATTTTGGATTGAAATTGGCTCGAACATGAAGATCAAAATAAATGTGTGAAGTTGGTGCTTAGATAGAGAGAGAGAGAGAATGAATGTTTTATGAATGTTTGGTAAAGGTAAAGATGTGCCACCCCTCCTGCATTTCTCGGTTAATTATATTTTTCCGTTTTTGCTTTTCTTACCATACATAAAGCTGTATTTTAGGAACATTTTCAGCTAATAACCTTTTTTGAATACTAACCCTATCCCTAACCCTACCCCCCACTATGTACTGCAGTACACCGCGATTTGTTACAGTTGTGGTTCGTTGCGTTTTTCCGTCTTATAGGGTGGGGGGTAGGGTTAGGGATAGGGTTAGTATTCCAAAAAGGTTATTAGCTAAAAATGTTCCTAAAATACAGCTTTATGTATGGTAAGAAAGGCAATAACGGAAAAATAGAATTAACCGAGATAGGTAGGGGGGGTGGCACATCTTGACCTTTACCGAATGTTTTATTGAGGGTAAAAAGGATAAGCTACAATAGCTTCTTTGCACATTGCCCTCTCACTCACACGCTCGGAGAGAGAGAGAGATGCTTGTCACGTGTGTCCACAGTATAAAGCTACAAGAAAACATTGGAGCATGAAAAGAAAGTTATTGACACTGATCCACATGTGCATTCCAATGGAAGTTATTGCGCTATTATTAAGAAAAAACATGCCACGAGATGAAAAGAGGAAAAATGGATGAGACTGTCTGTGTTACATTACAGTGTTGCTGTATTTCTATGAAAGAAAGTATGTGGTGTTTGTGCTATGCACTTCATGGCAATGTATGAACATTGATAGAAAGATGGGAAGACTGAGAAAGCAAAAGAAAGAATGTGGTGTTTGTGCTATGCACTTCATGGCAGTGTATGAACATTGATAGAAAGATGGGAAGACTGAGAAAGCAAAAGAAAGTATGTGGTGTTTGTGCTATGCACTTCATGGCAGTGTATGAACATTGATAGAAAGATGGGAAGACAAAAAATCAAAAGAAAGTATGTGGTGTTTGTGTAAGAACTGATTACAGCATGTGGACAGGAAGAAGGGTTGATGATATTGAAATATTTGTTGAATAAGAATTGGTGCAAACATGGGAAACTGTTACATTGGACGTGGTGTTTATATGTACGTAGTAACAAAGTGTGCCATGTTTCTCTGATTCGGTTGTATTTTATTATGATTTCAACTTGAAACGTGAACAAAGGAGGATGTTTGTCTTTGTGTGCTTCTTTAGGAAATGAAAAGGAAAACAATCAAAAAGAGGATGGTTTGAAATGGCTTGTGCATGTTTTAAAAAAAAATGAAATGAAAGTAATTGATATATCCGTTACATTGTAATGACAGAACTCTGCATTGAAAGAAATTTCATTGGTGTCTGAGTTGCAAGAAAAAGATCTCATCGTTAAAGAAAGAATTGGTAACAAGAGTGTTTTGAATGATGATGGAGATGTTACAAATAATGATCTAAAGAATAAAGTTACATCTGTGCTTCTAATGCAAAATAAATTATTATGGGATGAAAGAAAAAAGTGTGGGTATGTTTGCATCTGTCATGTGCACAGAATTTATGAAAACATAGAAGTGAAATAAACTGGTATTCAAATGACATCGGAAATGTTATAAGCATTCATATGAAAAATGTTGATTAAAATGATGTTTGTATTATCAAAGAAGACTGAGTGCAGCATGAACGAGATTTGTGAACCTTTACTGAAAAGAAGTGATTGTGTCAACAGAAATACCATGGACCATAATAATAATAATAATAATAATGGGAATTTATATAGCGCTCTTTCTCACATGAGCTCAGTGCGCTTTACATTGATAACAACAACATTAAAGGCAAACAAATAATTAATCATTAGAAAGTAAAATAAGCACGATGCTTGCACGCAACGTTCTCTTACTTCCTTACACACACACACACACACATGCGCACGCACGCACACATGCATGCGCACACACACACAATTAATCAGTTATACAAGAGTAAAATAGTTACAATATGAACATTCTAAGAAGAAACATAGACCACATTCACATTCTCAATCAAGTTTGAATACAATACTGCAACTTAAAATAAAATCATACTGCCATCGACATACCAATTACATGACTAAATATAATAGATAAATTTTCCAAAAACAAAAATACCCTTCTACCTCATTTACAAAGACCATGTTGGTTTTTATATCATACATGCATAGTAATAAATGATATGGCAGTGTGTTATACTGTGTGTGTTTGTGTACACACACACACACACACACGCACAATACACTCTTTCTTTCGCACCCCTATTACTACTACTCACACATCTAATTCTAAGCACAAATGCGGGCGCGCAAATGCATTCACACACTCGCACATGCAAACACTCACGCGCACGCACACACTCAGATGGTCCAATTAATCCTCTGAGCAATGCCTGTGAGCATCACCAGCTAATTCCCATAGGCCTACTACCCCATCGCCTGAACTTGCACGTACGTGCGTCTTCCCAAACCACGCCACCTAGTGACCATGTGTATAAACACGAGCAGGGGATGCAGCCCCTAATCACATCAGCCTGGGAGTGAACAGAGTGATGGAACTTGCACAGGGTCATTGGAAGCAGGGGTCATTACCATAGGCCTAATGATGGTCAGTCACCATGGATCATAAAGCTGTCCGTGTTTGTTTTTGTCTGTCCTCTTTTGCTGACGCCTCCATCTTTACTTCACATGCACACTGCACTTACCCCTCCGGTTCTTTTCTCAATTTGGTCTTCATTTCTTACCAATTGAAATGGTGTGTTTTGTTGTCTGTACTATGAGACCACATTGAGTCATTTCTCTTAACGAGATAATAAAGTGTTTTTGACGTTGACTTTATTCCTCCCATCCCCTTCCCCACCTGCACCCAAGCCCTCTTTCTTCTTAAAGACCCACCACGCCGATATGTATGTTCCCTCTCTTGCTCGGAAGATTTCGTAAGATTTCTTACCAGCGAGAGAGGGAAAAACACGTGAAAACGGCATTTTAACACATCGGCACTTTCAACATTAAAAGACTTAGATATTAATTAATCAATAAATTGAAAAAATATGTACAGTTTTGGAAAACCACTAAAGGCAGTGGTGCCTCAAGGCTTCAATTCTATAACATAGTCACACGGTCTTACAATATTCAGCCATATCTAACAACATGCAAGAACGTGAAACATAAAACAGCTCTATGCCGCTTAAGATTAATTCAACACGACCTTCACATTGAAAGGGGTCGCCATCGCAATATCCCAAGAGAAGACAGACTTTGTTAATCTTGTAGCGTGGTGGAGGATGAACTTCATTTTCTAGATGCATGTACACTGTATACCGATTTGCGGCTTGCTCTTACTAATGGTACTAGCGCAACTCCGAGTACCAGTAACGCCTAGTAACGGTAACGCCTAATAACGGTAACGCCAAATACTGGTAACGCTGAGAACAGCAAATTTGAAACGATTCGGTTAAGAAACGGCGGAGTTATAAGGCCCCGTTTCCCGTTGGCGCTGCTCTGAGAGTGACGCGAAACCGCGCAAATGACACGGCCGCCTCGGTTGCCGTTGCCATAGCCCCGTTAGGGCTCACAGCAAATTTGAAGCGATTCGGTCGAAAAACGGCGGAGTTATAAGGCCCGTTTTGTGTTTCAGACAGACACACACACAGTCGAGACACACACACACACGGACAGTTGGCTTTTTACTATATGATGATGATTAACAGACAGGTGCATTCTTCATTGTTAACAGATTTTCAGTCTCCAAGTCTCATACTGAAATCAAATTCCTTTCAACCTGAAATAGCAAGATACATTTATGAATGCTTTGCTGTCCGCAGTAAATAATTAGCAAGAATGTTTTATTATGATTTTTATTTGCTGCATTTACTTCGTCACGACCTTTAACTTGTGCTTTTTGTTTTATTTTCTTTCTTTCGTGGTATGTGCTTACTACTTCTGTGTCAATAATTCCTTTGATGGTTTTACGACAAATAAAAGAGTAAGTAAACACGATAAATTAGGTTGGTCACCAATAGTTTGGCTCGCCGAGACAATTGGCCAGGCGTCATTCAATCATCTTATATAAAATTAAAATTTGTTCTTGTTGGTGGGGATGGAGTCCCTCCGGGGCGCGGGCCGGACACCTACCTGCATTCCTGCTCCCTTTCCCTCCTTCCCCTTTTTAACTAAAACATGCGCCTGATGGGCCGAAGCGACTCTTTTGAGCCCACCATTTTTTAAAATCCTTTCCCCCTGCAGATGGGTGTCCGGCGCGCGCAACAGGGGTTCTTTCGTAGCCGTCGCGCTTTTGCGCTTGTGCTCCCCCCCCTTTTTTGGGACTACTCAAGCGGTGCCTTGCCACTGCTCGGGGCTGAGAGGAGGGGTCCCTTTCCCTCCCTCCCTCCGTTCCGAGCATACAAGAATCGTTAACCGTCCCCACCTTCACCTTCACCATCATTACTACCACCAGTTAATCCTTTACATTTTGCAGCTCAAAACCACTTAGTTTTTTAGGACTCCATCATGACATCAAGGGCGGGAGAGTTTTTGTTGCTACCCCCCCTTGGGATCAGATGGAACAAATAAAATTACTTATATTAATAATAGTAATGGAGGCCTCTGGCGATGTGTTCCCCCACTTGTTAACAACATTATTATATAACATAATAGATTCTGACTGAGACTGGGTTCGCCCACTTAAAAAACTAACTACCAATGGTCAGGTTCCATGACCTAATTACACATAAATAAACAAAATTCTAACAGTAACTTTTAAATAAAACGAATCTTGTCATTTATAAACTAAACCTTTTACAAAGTTTTAACCTATTTTAACATAGGTGAAAACTATTAGGGATATATACTCTAATAACATATCCCTATATTATTTATGTCACGTCCTAAGGGACAAGACTTAACAGGTTAAATATGAGGACTATAGTACTCTACATACTTAAAAAACTACAAACAAACAAAATTATCTAATCGCAACTCTTAAAACAACTAATTTTAATTAATTCTTAATACACTTTAACAAATATAGTAAATACAACTTAACTGATTGAAAGACTAAATAGCTTGTATGTAAAAGTTGTGTACATAATAATAATGTACATATTATTTTTAACAACAATTTTTGGTTTTTAATTCTTTTAAACCATTAAATCTTTCACGACCACTTGATCATTAACAGATTCTGACTGAGATTGGGTTCGCCCACTTAAAAAACTAACTACCAACGGTCAGGTTCCATGACCTAATTAAACATAAATAAATAAAATGTTAATAGTAACCTCTAAATAAAACGAATGTTGTTATTTATAAACTAACTTTTTACAAAATTTTAACCTAGTTTTCACGTGTGTGAAAACTATTAGGGATAATAAAATATCCCTATATTATGTCATGTCCTAAGGGACAAGATCTAATAGGTTAAATATCAGGATTATAGTATTCTACATACTTAAAAAACTATAAACAATTTTTTTTAAATTGCAACTCTTAAAATAACTAATTTTAACACACTTTAATAAAAATAGTAAATACAACTTAACTGATTAAAAGACTAAATAGCTTGTATGTAAAAGTTGTGTACATAATAATAATGTACATATTATTTTAAACAACACCTTTTGGTTTTTAATTCTCTTAAACCAATTAAATCTTTTACGATCACTTGGTCATTAACTTTGTACAGTTTTTTTTTATGCAGGCCTATGCCTCTTAAGAATTTTAATAATAAAGCTCTTTTGAGCACAACATATGGATTTTTAAACAAATGCTCAGCTGAGCGTAAAGCATGAATTTTAACTGTAGCCCTGGGTTTTTTTAATCAGACTTCCTCCAATCTGCCGGACTTAAAGCAAACAGCCAAATATCTTTTACAAACAAAATAATTTATTACAAACATAAAATTAAAAAAACCAACAAAAACTTTAGACTTGTGCGCAATCAAAACTTCTAAAAATCCTTCTAAAAATAACTTACTTAAAATACACAAAATTATAAACTTCAAAATTATATCTTATCATTTAAAAATCCACTTTTTTTTCAGGATCTTTATAATTTCAAATGCCCCAAATGGTCCTTTGACCCAGAGGGCGTAAACACTCTATTTTTTCTTCTTCTTCCATGTTCAGGAACTCCTGAAATCAGTCAGGATGGGAAAGGCGTCTTCAGGGTTGGCCTGACCATCTTGCTATCCGGATCCACGGTCTTATAAAATTAAACAATTCTGCCAAAATGGATGGCAGATTAAAACAAGATGATAGACGTGCAATTCTAACACCACACCCACCCATTCTGAACACACACACACACACACACACACACACACACACACACACACACACACACACACACACACACACACACACACACACACACACACACACACACACACACACACATTGGAAATCACTTCTAATGTGGTCACCACTTCAGGATTGGGAAGATTCAGCGAACATTGCAACGTTACATGTCCGGATTGAGAGAATGTTTTACGTTGACCCATGCGTACGTGTTGTTCCTGTTCGGAACATAGATTCCTCATAACGACAGGTCGACCTCCATCTACCGCCCCCCCCCCACCACGCCACAACGGACCCCCATCACTTCCACTCACACTCCCCTAGTCAGCATCCTCCAGGTGATGGTGATGATGTTTATAGTACAAGGACGGTTGACTAGCTGGAGGGAGGGTCAAAGACGTGAGGAGAGTTTGATAAGTTTGATCTTCCTTTCATACAAACTTGAAAGTTGGAGGGTGGGGGGGGGGAGTAGGGGGTGAGAGGTTTGGCGGGGGGGGGGGGGGGGGGGGGGGGGGGGTGTTTCCAGAGTCCCATCACGGTGTGTGTTCTGACCGTCTGTTTGTTTGTTTTGGTTTAATCTTTTTTTGTGTGGTCCTTTTATCTTGGTATCGAAGATACTGCGCGGTATTGAGTTAGGCCTATGTTGTGAAGCCTACGTCAGAGGTGGCTTGGGGGCCGGGGGCGTATGTGGGCGTGTGACAGCATAACAGTGTGTGTGTGTGTGTGTGTGTGTGTGTGTGTGTGTGCGTGTGTGTGTGCGCGTGCGTGTGCGTGTGCGTGCGTGTGCGTGCGCGCGCGCGCGCGCGCGCGCGCGTGTGTGTGTGTGTGCGCGCGTGCGCGCGCGCGTGTATGTGTATGTGTGCGCGTGCACACACATACATGTCAAAAACATGGATTTAGTTATAGCATCCGATTCTAAGGTACAAATGCATCAACTAGGGATGAGAACATTACGTGATTACGTGTGTGGTTTTTGATTACCCCGCCACATGGGCAGCCACACTCCGTCTTCGGTTTTTTTTGGAGAGTGATAATGTTATGCTAGGAGCTTGTCATGGCTTAAGACAATCCCTGCATAACTATGCAGAGCATAACAACATTTTGATGTAGCCTTGGTGTATCTGAAATAGGCTTGAACCGAGTTCACAATTACACTACTCACATTAGTTCACAATCACACTACTCACATTAGTTCACAATCACACTACTCACATTAGTTCACAATCACACTACTCACATTAGTTCACAATCACACTACTCACATTAGTTCACAATCACACTACTCACGTTAGTTCACAATCACACTACTCACATTAGTTCACAATCACACTACTCATCACACTACTCACATTAGTTCACAATCACACTACTCACATTAGTTCACAATCACACTACTCACATTAGTTCACAATCACACTACTCACATTAGTTCACAATCACACTACTCACATTAGTTCACAATCACACTACTCACATTAGTTCACAATCACACT
Source organism: Phymorhynchus buccinoides (assembly GCA_017654935.2). Classification (NCBI taxonomy): domain Eukaryota; kingdom Metazoa; phylum Mollusca; class Gastropoda; order Neogastropoda; family Raphitomidae; genus Phymorhynchus; species Phymorhynchus buccinoides. Next base: position 27,670,859 of record CM065703.1, read on the forward strand.
ACTCACACTACTCACATTAGTTCACAATCACACTACTCACATTAGTTCACACACACTAATCACACTACTCACATTAGTTCACAATCACACTACTCACATTAGTTCACAATCACACTACTCACATTAGTTCACAATCACACTACTCACATTAGTTCACAACTCACATTAGTTCACACACTACTCACGTTAGTTCACAATCACACTACAATAGTTCACAATCACACTACTCACATTAGTTCACAATCACACTACTCACATTAGTTCACAGTTCACAATCACACTACTCACATTAGTTCACACTACTCACATTAGTTCACAATCACACTACTCACATTAGTTCACAATCACACTACTCACAATAGTTCACAATCACACTACTCACATTAGTTCACAATCACACTACTCACATTAGTTCACAATCACACTACTCACATTAGTTCACAATCACACTACTCACATTAGTTCACAATCACACTACTCACATTAGTTCACAATCACACTACTCACATTAGTTCACACTACTCACAATAGTTCACAATCACACTACTCACATTAGTTCACAATCACACTACTCACAATAGTTCACAATCACACTACTCACATTAGTTCACAATCACACTACTCACAATAGTTCACAATCACACTACTCACAATAGTTCACAATCACACTACTCACATTAGTTCACAATCACACTACTCACATTAGTTCACAATCACACTACTCACATTAGTTCACAATCACACTACTCACATTAGTTCACAATCACACTTACTCACATTAGTTCACAATCACACTACTCACATTAGTTCACAATCACACTACTCACATTCTCACATTAGTTCACAATCACACTACTCACATTAGTTCACAATCACACTACTCACATTAGTTCACAATCACACTACTCACATTAGTTCACAATCACACTACTCACATTAGTTCACAATCACACACAATCACACTACTCACATTAGTTCACAATCACACTACTCACATTAGTTCACAATCACACTACTCACATTAGTTCACAATCACACTACTCACAGTTCACAATCACACTACTCACATTAGTTCACAATCACACTACTCACAATAGTTCACAATCACACTACTCACATTAGTTCACAATCACACTACTCACATTAACAATCACACTACTCACAATAGTTCACAATCACACTACTCACATTAGTTCACAATCACACTACTCACATTAGTTCACAATCACACTACTCACATTAGTTCACAATCACACTACTCACATTAGTTCACAATCACACTACTCACATTAGTTCACAATCACACTACTCACAATAGTTCACAATCACACTACTCACATTAGTTCACAATCACACTACTCACATTAGTTCACAATCACACTACTCACATTAGTTCACAATCACACTACTCACATTAGTTCACAATCACACTACTCACATTAGTTCACAATCACACTACTCACATTAGTTCACAATCACACTACTCACATTAGTTCACAATCACACTACTCACATTAGTTCACAATCACACTACTCACAATCACACTACTCACATTAGTTCACAATCACACTACTCACATTAGTTCACACTACTCACATTAGTTCACAATCACACTACTCACAATAGTTCACAATCACACTACTCACATTAGTTCACAATCACACTCACATTAGTTCACAATCACACATAGTTCACAATCACACTACTCACAATAGTTCACAATCACACTACTCACATTAGTTCACAATCACACTACTCACATTAGTTCACAATCACACTACTCACATTAGTTCACAATCACACTACTCACATTAGTTCACAATCACACTACTCACATTAGTTCACAATCACACTACTCACATCACACTACTAGTTCACAATCACACTACTCACATTAGTTCACAATCACACTACTCACATTAGTTCACAATCACACTACTCACAATAGTTCACAATCACACTACTCACAATAGTTCACAATCACACTACTCACATTAGTTCACACTACTCACATTAGTTCACAATCACACTACTCACATTAGTTCACAATCACACTACTCACATTAGTTCACAATCACACTACTCACATTAGTTCACAACTCACACTAGTTCACAATACACTACTCACACACACTACTCACATTAGTTCACAATCACACTACTCACATTAGTTCACAATCACACTACTCACATTAGTTCACAATCACACTACTCACATTAGTTCACAATCACACTACTCACAATAGTTCACAATCACACTACTCACATTAGTTCACAATCACACTACTCACATTAGTTCACAATCACACTACTCACATTAGTTCACAACTCACACTACTCACAATAGTTCACAATCACACTACTCACATTAGTTCACAATCACACTACTCACATTAGTTCACAATCACACTACTCACATTAGTTCACAATCACACTACACACTCACAATAGTTCACAATCACACTACTCACATTAGTTCACAATCACACTACTACTCACATTAGTTCACAATCAATCACACTACTCACATTAGTTCACAATCACACTACTCACATTAGTTCACAATCACACTACTCACAATAGTTCACAATCACACTACTCACATTAGTTCACAATCACACTACTCACATTAGTTCACAATCACACTACTCACATTAGTTCACAATCACACTACTCACATTAACAATCACACTACTCACAATAGTTCACAATCACACTACTCACATTAGTTCACAATCACACTACTCACATTAGTTCACAATCACACTACTCACAATAGTTCACAATCACACTACTCACATTAGTTCACAATCACACACTACTACTCACAATAGTTCACAATCACACTACTCACATACTAGTTCACAATCACACTACTCACATTAGTTCACAATCACACTACTCACATTAGTTCACAATCACACTACTCACACACAATCACACTACTCACAATAGTTCACAATCACACTACTCACATTAGTTCACAATCACACTACTCACATTAGTTCACAATCACACTACTCACAATTAGTTCACAATCACACTACTCACATTAGTTCACAATCACACTACTCACATTAGTTCACAATCACACTACTCACAATAGTTCACAATCACACTACTCACATTAGTTCACAATCACACTACTCACATTAGTTCACAATCACACTACTCACATTAGTTCACAATCACACTACTCACATTAGTTCACACTACTCACATTAGTTCACAATCACACTACTCACACATTAGTTCACAATCACACTACTCACATTAGTTCACAATCACACTACTCACATTAGTTCACAATCACACTACTCACATTAGTTCACAATCACACTACTCACATTAGTTCACAATCACACTACTCACATTAGTTCACAATCACACTACTCACATTAGTTCACAATCACACTACTCACATTAGTTCACAATCACACTACTCACAATAGTTCACAATCACACTACTCACATTAGTTCACAATCACACTACTCACATTAGTTCACAATCACACTACTCACATTAGTTCAGTTCACAACTCACACACACTCACAATATTAGTTCACAATCACACTACTCACATTAGTTCACAATCACACTACTCACATTAGTTCACAATCACACTACTCACATTAGTTCACAATCACACTACTCACATTAGTTCACAATCACACTACTCACATTAGTTCACAATCACACTACTCACATTAGTTCACAATCACTACTCACATTAGTTCACAATCACACTACTCACATTAGTTCACAATCACACTACTCACATTAGTTCACAATCACACTACTCACATTAGTTCAATCACACTACTCACAGTTCACACTACTCACATTAGTTCACAATCACACTACTCACATTAGTTCACAATCACACTACTCACATTAGTTCACAATCACACTACTCACATTAGTTCACACTACTCACAAGTTCACACTACTCACATTAGTTCACACTACTCACATTAGTTCACAATCACACTACTCACATTAGTTCACAATCACACTACTCACATTAGTTCACAATCACACTACTCACATTAGTTCACAATCACACTACTCACATTAGTTCACAATCACTCACATTAGTTCACAATCACACTACTCACATTAGTTCACAATCACACTACTCACATTAGTTCACAATCACACTACTCACATTAGTTCACAATCACACTACTCACATTAGTTCACAATCACACTACTCACATTAGTTCACAATCACACTACTCACATTAGTTCACAATCACACTACTCACATTAGTTCACAATCACACTACTCACATTAGTTCACAATCACACTACTCACAATAGTTCACAATCACAATAGTTCACAATCACACTACTCACATTAGTTCACAATCACACTACTCACATTAGTTCACAATCACACTACTCACAATTCACACTACTCACATTAGTTCACAATACTCACACACAATACTCACATTAGTTCACAATCACACTACTCACATTAGTTCACAATCACACTACTCACATTAGTTCACAATCACACTACTCACAATAGTTCACAACTCACACACAATACTACTCACAATAGTTCACAATCACACTACTCACATTAGTTCACAATCACACTACTCACATTAGTTCACAATCACACTACTCACATTAGTTCACAATCACACTACTCACATTAGTTCACAATCACACTACTCACATTAGTTCACACTACTCACAGTTCTCACACTCACATTAGTTCACAATCACACTACTCACATTAGTTCACAATCACACTACTCACATTAGTTCACAATCACACTACTCACATTAGTTCACAACACTACTCACAATAGTTCACACACTACTCACATTAGTTCACAATCACACTACTCACATTAGTTCACAATCACACTACTCACATTAGTTCACAATCACACTACTCACATTAGTTCACAATCACACTACTCACATTAGTTCACACTATCACACACAATACTACTCACATTAGTTCACAATCACACTACTCACATTAGTTCACAATCACACACACTCACACATTAGTTCACAATCACACTACTCACAATAGTTCACAATCACACTACTCACACTACTCACACTACTCACATTAGTTCACAATCACACTACTCACAGTTCAGTTCACAATCACACACACTACTCACATTAGTTCACAATCACACTACTCACAATACACTTCACAATCACACTACTCACATTAGTTCACAATCACACTACTCACATTAGTTCACAATCACACTACTCACATTAGTTCACAATCACACTACTCACATTAGTTCACAATCACACTACTCACATTAGTTCAGTTCTCACAATCACACTACTCACATTAGTTCACAATCACACTACTCACATTAGTTCACAATTCACACTACTCACATTAGTTCACAATCACACTACTCACAATAGTTCACAATCACACTACTCACATTATCACACTACTCACATTAGTTCACAATCACACTACTCACATTAGTTCACAATCACACTACTCACATTAGTTCACAATCACACTACTCACATTAGTTCACAATCACACTACTCACATTAGTTCACAATCACACTACTCACATTAGTTCACAATCACACTACTCACATTAGTTCACAATCACACTACTCACAATAGTTCACAATCACACTACTCACATTAGTTCACAATCACACTACTCACAATAGTTCACAATCACACTACTCACATTAGTTCACAATCACACTACTCACATTAGTTCACAATCACACTACTCACAATAGTTCACAATCACACTACTCACATTAGTTCACAATCACACTACTCACAATAGTTCACACTACTCACACACACTCACACTACTCACAATAGTTCACAATCACACTACTCACATTAGTTCACAATCACACTACTCACATTAGTTCACAATCACACTACTCACATTAGTTCACAATCACACTACTCACACAATCACACTACTCACAATCACAATCACACTACTCACATTAGTTCACAATCACACTACTCACATTAGTTCACAATCACACTACTCACAATAGTTCACAATCACACTACTCACATTAGTTCACACACAATCACACTACTCACAATAGTTCACAATCACACTACTCACATTAGTTCACAATCACACTACTCACAATAGTTCACAATCACACTACTCACATTAGTTCACAATCACACTACTCACAAGTTCACAATCACACTACTCACAATAGTAGTTCACAATCACACTACTCACATTAGTTCACAATCACACTACTCACATTAGTTCACAATCACACTACTCACATTAGTTCACAATCACACTACTCACATTAGTTCACAATCACACTACTCACATTAGTTCACAATCACACTACTCACAATTAGTTCACAACATTAGTCACACTACTCACATTAGTTCACAATCACACTACTCACAATAGTTCACAATCACACTACTCACATTAGTTCACAATCACACTACTCACATTAGTTCACAATCACACTACTCACACTACACTACTCACATTCACACATCACACTAGTTCACAATCACACTACTCACATTAGTTCACAATCACACTACTCACATTAGTTCACAATCACACTACTCACATTAGTTCACACTACACATCACAATCACACTACTCACATTAGTTCACAATCACACTACTCACATTAGTTCACAATCACACTACTCACAATAGTTCACAATCACACTACTCACACACTACTAGTTCACAATCACACTACTCACATTAGTTCACAATCACACTACTCACATTAGTTCACAACACTCACACACACTACTCACATTAGTTCACAATCACACTACTCACAAGTTCAGTTCAGTTCACAATCACACTACTCACATTAGTTCACAATCACACTACTCACATTAGTTCACAATCACACTACTCACATTAGTTCACAACTCACATTAGTTCACAATCACACTACTCACATTAGTTCACAATCACACTACTCACATTAGTTCACAATCACACTACTCACATTAGTTCACAATCACACTACTCACATTAGTTCACAATCACACTACTCACATTAGTTCACAATCACACTACTCACATTAGTTCATCACAATCACACTACTCACATTAGTTCACAATCACACTACTCACATTAGTTCACAATCACACTACTCACACACTACTCACATTAGTTCACAATCACACTACTCACATTAGTTCACAATCACACTACTCACAATAGTTCACAATCACACTACTCACATTAGTTCACAATCACACTACTCACACACAATCACACTACTCACAACAATCACACTACTCACATAGTTCACAATCACACTACTCACATTAGTTCACAATCTACTCACATTAGTTCACAATCACACTACTCACAATAGTTCACAATCACACTACTCACAATTAGTTCACAATCACACTACTCACATTAGTTCACAATCACACTACTCACAATTAGTTCACAATCACACTACTCACATTAGTTCACAATCACACTACTCACATTAGTTCACAATCACACTACTCACATTAGTTCACAATCACACTACTCACAATAGTTCACAATCACACTACTCACATTAGTTCACAATCACACTACTCACAATAGTTCACAATCACACTACTCACATTAGTTCACAATCACACTACTCACATTAGTTCACAATCACACTACTCACATTAGTTCACAATCACACTACTCACATTAGTTCACAATCACACTACTCACATTAGTTCACATTAGTTCAATCACACTACTCACATTAGTTACTCACAATCACACTACTCACATTAGTTCACAATCACACTACTCACATTAGTTCACAATCACACTACTCACATTAGTTCACAATCACACTACTCACATTAGTTCACAACTCACACACAATCACATTAGTTCACAATCACACTACTCACGTACTACTCACATTAGTTCACAATCACACTACTCACATTAGTTCACAATCACACTACTCACATTATAGTTCACAATCACACTACTCACATTAGTTCACAATCACACTACTCACAATTAGTTCACAATCACACTACTCACATTAGTTCACAATCACACTACTCACATTAGTTCACAATCACACTACTCACATTAGTTCACAATCACACTACTCACATTAGTTCACAATCACACTACTCACATTAGTTCACAATCACACTACTCACATTAGTTCACAATTCACACAATAGTTCACACACACATACTCACATTAGTTCACAATCACACTACTCACATTAGTTCACAATCACACTACTCACATTAGTTCACAATCACACTACTCACAATAGTTCACAATCACACTACTCACAATAGTTCACAATCACACTACTCACATTAGTTCACAATCACACTACTCACATTAGTTCACAATCACACTACTCACATTAGTTCACAATCACACTACTCACATTAGTTCACAATCACACTACTCACATTAGTTCACAATCACACTACTCACATTAGTTCACAATCACACTACTCACATTAGTTCACACTACTCACACTACTCACATTAGTTCATAATCACACTACTCACAATAGTTCACAATCACACTACTCACAATCACACTACTCACATTAATCACACTACTCACTACTCACACATTAGTTCACAATCACACTACTCACATTAGTTCACAATCACACTACTCACATTAGTTCACAATCACACTACTCACATTAGTTCACAATCACACTACTCACATTAGTTCACACTACTCACACACACTACTCACATTACAATCACACTCACATTAGTTCACAATCACACTACTCACATTAGTTCACAATCACACTACTCACAATAGTTCACAATCACACTACTCACATTTCAGTTCACAATCACACTACTCACATTAGTTCACAATCACACTACTCACAACACTAGTTCACAATCACAGTTCTACTCACAACACTAGTTCACAATCACACTACTCACATTAGTTACTCACATTAGTTCACAATCACACTACTCACATTAGTTCACAATCACACTACTCACACACTACTCACATTAGTTCACAATCACACTACTCACATTAGTTCACAATCACACTACTCACATTAGTTCACAACTCACATTAGTTCACACTACTCACATTAGTTCACAATCACACTACTCACATTAGTTCACAATCACACTAGTTCACAATCACACTACTCACATTAGTTCACAATCACACTACTCACATTAGTTCACAATCACACTACTCACATTAGTTCACAATCACACTACTCACATTAGTTCACAATCACACTACTCACATTAACAATCAGTTCACAATCACACTACTCACATTAGTTCACAATCACACTACTCACATTAGTTCACACACTACTCACATTAGTTCATAATCACACTACTCACATTAGTTCACAATCACACTACTCACAATAGTTCACATTACTCACAATCACACTACTCACATTAGTTCACAATCACACTACTCACAATAGTTCACAATCACACTACTCACATTAGTTCACAATCACACTACTCACATTAGTTCACAATCACACTACTCACAATAGTTCACAATCACACTACTCACAAGTAGTTCACAATCACACTACTCACATTAGTTCACAATACACACTACACTCACAATAGTTCATAATCACACTACTCACATTAGTTCACAAACACACTGCTCACATTCACAATCACACTACTCACGTTAGTTCACAATCACATTACTCACAATAGTTCACAATCACACTACTCACATTAGTTCACACTACTCACATTAGTTCACAATCACACTACTCACATTAGTTCACAATCACACTACTCACATTAGTTCACAATCACACTACTCACATTAGTTCACAATCACATTACTCACAATAGTTCACAATCACACTACTCACAAAAGTTCACAATCACACTACTCACAATAGTTCACAATCACACTACTCACGTTAGTTTGAGTAACTGAATGCACACCACTACTCACGTTAGTTCACAATCACACTACTCACGTTTGTTCACACTACTCACATCAGTTTGAGTAACTTAATGCACACACTGCATGTCAGGTGAAATGCAGGAGATTATCTTCTTCCCTTTTCTCTTCTTCTTCTTGTCTGCCCCCCCCCCCCCCTTTTTTTTTGGTAGTTGCTGTTTGGATATACTTTTTATTAATAGATAAAATATTCATAATTTACTTCTTCAAGTGATTCATGCCAAGATTAAATGACTGACTCTATCAGATAATTGTTTTACAGGGTGCATCACACGGGACATTGGAACACAACGCAACTAACACACATTGCCTTCACTTTGCAGGAACAAACACACTGTCAGCATGGCACACATGGGATTCCATAGAGAAAGAAAAAGTGGGCGGAGCTTCGGCCAAATCATCCTTCTGTCATTGCGCCGCCAGAAAACGTGCAGCGCTCATTAAGCTCCGCCCCTTTAGATTTAACCACGCCTTCCTTACCCCTTTCCCCTTTCCCCTTTCCCCCTTTCTCTACACTCTGGCTATGAATTGGGTCGGGAGGGGAGGGAGGGGGGGGGGGTGATGATGATGATAGAGTCAAAGAGCGTGGATGTAATAACCCTGACTGCTTGGCCACTGCATCTTAGTATCTTGCCAACCTGTACCAATGTTCGATAGTCGTCTTTTTTGTAATTCATTGTTTTTACGTTTTGACGAAGATCAGACAAAGGTTTTGTAACACACAACATCCACTATTTTCATTGTTGAAAATGTTCACTGACAAACGACCCTTCGCCTTGATAGAGTTAGTAATAAGCTTAGGATTCGTGAAACGACAAAATATATAAATTAATAGTCACATTAAAAAATGTAGTTTTTTTCTTCTTTAAAAAAAAAAATCAGTAGGCAAAGTTCTTACTGAAAGACATTCCCCTATAGGTCATGTTTGCGCGTGTGTATGTGTGCTAGCGCGGGTGTGTGTGTGTGTGTGTGCGTGCGTGTGTGTGCGTGTGCGTGCGCGTGCGTGTGCGTGCGTGTGTGTGTGTTCATGCGTCTGGGTGGGTGGGCGTGCGCGCGCGCGTGTGTGTGTGCGGGTGTGTGTTCGTGCGTCTGTCTGTGTGTGCAATCGCGTGTGCACGTGTGTGTCCTGACAGTGTGTGGTGGTGTGTTGTGGGTGTGGGTGTGTCCTGACAGTGTGTGGTGGTGTGTTGTGGGTGTGGGTGTGTCCTGACAGTGTGTGGTGGTGTGTTGTGGGTGTGGGTGTGCAAGGCTACTTCGCGTTAGTTCTTTGGTTGTTTGTTTTCTTGTTTAATATTTCTTGTTTAATGTTTTCTTTTTAATCAATGGAAATATGTTTTGTAAAGCGCTTACAGCCCTTACTGAAAATAGGCGCTATAAAAATATGCATTATTATTATTATTATTATTAAACGCCTGTGTAACGGAGGTAATAAGGGGCTCTAAGGGGTGGTTGTAGGATTGGTGTGTGTGTGTGTGTGCCTCTGTGTGTGTGTGTGTGTGTGTGTGTGTGTGTGCCTCTGTGTGTGTGTGTGTGTGTGTGTGTGTGTGTGTGTGTGTGTGTGTGTGTGTGTTTGAGAAAACGAAAACGAAAACGAAAACGAAATTTTATTTAACCAGGTAAACATGAGATAAGCAATACAATGCTTTTTTCCACCCAGCCCTGGTGAGAGAGAGAGAGAGAGAGAGAGAGAGAGAGAGAGAGAGAGAGACAGGGGGAGAGAGAGAGAGAGACGAGAGAGAGAGAGAGAGAGACAAAGAGAGAGAGAGAGAGAGACAGAGAGAGAGAGAGAGAGAGAGAGAGAGAGAGAGAGAGAGAGAGAGAGAGAGAGAGAGAGAGAGAGAGAGAGAGAGAGAGAGAAGAGAGAGAGAGAGAGAGAGAGAGAGAGAGAGAGAGAGAGAGAGAGAGAGAGAGAGAGAGAGAGAGAGAGAGAGCGAACCAAGTTTTAAAAAATCAAATCATACTCTCCATTCCATACTATCATCGTCCACCCTAAACCCCGTCGTCTTATTTTGTTGCGATCAAATTCAATATTTCAGAGTTAGATTATTTATGAGAGCATGTGAATGCAATTACGTATTGACCAAGCATACAGATAAGTGAGTAATGTGAATCACTCCCTACTATTTTCCACATAGCAACATTTTGTTTTCAATGCGAAAATTTGAGAAAATACACCTTTGCTGATTTTAATATGGAAATGTCCGGGGTGGGGGTGGCACTAAAATACACCTTTGCCGATTTTAATATGGAAATGTTCGGGGTGGGGTGACACTAAAATACACCTTTGCCGATTTGAATATGGAAATGTCCGGGGTGGGGGTGGCACTAAAATACACCTTTGCCGATTTTAATATGGAAATGTTCGGGGTGGGGTGACACTAAAATACACCTTTGCCGATTTGAATATGGAAATGTCCGGGGTGGGGGTGGCACTAAAATACACCTTTGCCGATTTTAATATGGAAATGTCCGGGGTGGGGGTGGCACTAAAATACACCTTTGCCGATTTTAATATGGAAATGTCCGGGGTGGGGGTGGCACTAAAATACACCTTTGCCGATTTTAATATGGAAATGTCCGGGGTGGGGGTGGCACTAAAATACACCTTTGCCGATTTTAATATGGAAATGTCCGGGGTGGGGGTGGCACTAAAATACATCTTTGCCGATTTCTATATGGGAAATGTCCAGGGCGGGGGGTAACGCTGCACTGGCTCCTAGTGTTGAAGCCTTAGGGAGGTAGACAGCTATCTTGTTGCTTAGTCGCCCCCTCCCCCCCCCCCCCCCCCCATCAAATTTTCGCATTGAAAATGTTCACTTAGAAGCAACATTCTGACATATGGGGGAAAGGGATAGGGTTAGGATCAGCCTAGGATTATTTTCATAACACTGAAAAAAGCAGACTTTGTGATTGAGGGTCGTAAACATAAGGATGGGGGTGGGGGTGGGGCGGGGTTGTGACTAAAGTACCAGCCTGCAATGCTTAGTTGACCTATAGGGACCAGCCTCAACGCCACACTGTCATCATTTCTCATGGCCCAGGGAGTGGGGCTGTACTTTGGGCAAGGCATTTCCACTACACATCAATACATTCCAATACAGCTTTCACTTCATATTCCATTCCAGCTTTCCAGAGTAGCTGACCCCTCTTCTGCTTTCTGACCACCGACTTAATAGCGTTTCTGTCCTTGCATGTGTTATGTTCTTTGTGTACGTGCACGTGTGTGTATGTCTTCATGTGTGTATGTGTGTGCGTGTGTGTGTGTGCGTGTGCGTGTGCGTGTGCGTGTGCGTGCGTGTGCGTGCGTGTGTGTGCGTGTCACTGTGTGTGTGTGTGTGTGTGTGTGTGTGTGTGTGTGTGTGTGTGTGTGCCTGTCTGTCGCGGTGTGTGTGTGTGTGTGTCACTGTGTGTGTGTGTGTCACTGTGTGTGTGTGTGTCACTGTGTGTGTGTGTCACTGTGTGTGTGTGTCACTGTGTGTATGTGTGTGTACTGTGTGTGTGTGTGTGTGTGTGTGTGTGTGTGTGTGTGTTGTGTGTGTGTGTGTGTGTGTGTCACTGTCACTGTGTGTGTGTGTGTGTGTGTGTGTGTGTGTGTGTGTATATATGTGTGTGTGTGTGTGTGTGTGTGTGTGTGTGTGTGTGTGTGTGTGTGTGTCACTCTGTGTGTGTGTGTGTCACACTCTGTGTGTGTGTGTGTGTGTGTGTGTGTGTGTGTGTGTGTGTGTGTGTGTGTGTGTGTTCACTCTGTGTGTGTGTGTGTGTGTGTGTGTGTGTGTGTGTGTGTGTGTGTGTGTGTGTGTTCATGCGCGCGTGCGTGAGTGCATGTTAGCGTGTGAGTTCGCTCGCGCGTGCGCGCGTGCATGCATGCATGCATGTGTTGGGAAGTTGCAGTTTGTCAGTTTCGTCACGCCGTGTCAATCATTGGGGTGGTAGCGTGGATTTCCAGCAGTAAATATTTCGTCTTTTTCCTTTCTCCCCCCCCCCCCCCTACCCCCCCCCCCCCCCCCCCCCCTACTGCGAGAAAAACTCCTGTCGTTACCAGTGCCCGATTCCCTGTGAAGTTTGACACCTTCTCTGACCCCCACCCCCCCTACTCCACCCTTTGATTCCCCCCCTCCCTTTTCTGTACCCCACCCACCCACCCCCTTCGCCCCACCTTTTACCTACTGTTCCATTCTTCCAGTCTTGCTCTTTCTACCCCCTCTCCTTCAAGACAAGAGATACGACGAGCAGGAGGCGCCTTCATCCCACCTCACACCACCCACCACCATCCCTCCAGTATCTTTCCGCCCTCTTCTGGGTCTGTAGTTCCAATGTGAATAGAAAATGGTTCTGCCGGAGAACTTAGGATACCCCCCCTCCCCGAACACACAGACACAGAGGACAAGATGCACAAGGAGCGGGTCAACCTTATTCTTTCATCGTCATTTAATTTGAAAGATCATCTGGACTTGACTTCACACACACACACACACACACACACAGAGAGAGAGAGAGAGAGAGAGAGAGAGAGAGAGAGAGAGAGAGAGAGAGAGAGAGAGAGAGAGAGAGAGAGAGAGAGAGCAGCAGCAGAATGACGCAGCATTCACCAGCGTTATAATGATGATGACTATGATCAGATCATCAGATGGTGATGATAATAATGATAACTAGAGGGCTTATGTTTGCTTTTGAGAGCAAACATGACAGGATTCTCCCCTCAAACAGCCGTTTGCAAGTCATTCAATATTCAAATGTGGCCATTGTCGTCTCCACTTCCGGTTCGAACTAATAACGAAAGTATTGCAATGTTACTCTTTAATAAATACTGAAAATACGAAAGTATTCCGTGCAGCCGTTTTCGAGTTATTCAAGATTAAAGTTTGGCCAACATTTGGCCAATCGTTTAATGGAAATGTAGCATTGGAAGAGTGTCCTTCAATTTTCTGTGACGTCGCTTCCGGTTTTGGCTATTCCGTGAACCAAATGAAAGCTGCCTGACCCTAGCTGGGGCACTTCCTGTTCGTACTTCTGGTTTGCTTTTATACCGGAAGTGTTTGGAATTTATTTGTAAGTGTATACTGAAAAAAATGAAGGAATTCTGTTCAGCCATTTTTGAGATATTCAAGATTGAAATTTTGCCGAATTTGCCGTTTTTCGGCCATATTTCGCCGAAAAAGCGACTTGCCTTAAAATTTTAGCCAAATTAGATGAAAAAAAGGGGAAGAAAAAGAAGAAAAGCTCTTACAAAAGCAATAGTATTCCCACCTGAAGGGTAGAATCCTAATAACGATAATAAACGGACATTTATATAGCGCTTTTTATCGATCACAAAGCGCATATGACGATAATGATGATGTACATAGGTGATCATCATCATCATCATCATCATCATCAATTGCCTGTCAGCCGACAGCACAACCAGTAAGTTGTGAAGAAGACTTTTCTTCTTCGTTCTTCAAAAACACCCGCACTTGGCAAGAGGGAACAGCAAGTGATGCACTGCCGTCTCCGTCTGGGCATGAGAATGATATGTTTAATCGTCATCTTGTCGATGACCCATTTTGTGCTTGTGGTAACGGGGCGGAGACGGCGGAGCATTACTTGTTACATTGTATTCTGTTTAATGGAGCCCGTGCTCGTACAATTTCAACACTTCCAATAGAATATTGTATTGGTGTTTGTGTTTGTGTCTGCGTGTTGGTGTATGTGGTCAGTCCATGCGGCTCAGTTGCTGTGACTTACCGAATGGGGTATGAACGAGTTGGTGTCAATAATTGTGTGTTTATGTGTGTGTGTGTGTGTGTGTGTGTGTGTGTGTGTGTGTGTGTGTGTGTGTGTGTGTGTGTGTGTGTGTGTGTGTGTGTGTGTGTGTGTGTGTGTGTGTGTGTGTGTGTGTGTGTGTGTGTGTGTGTGCGCGTGCGTGCGTGTGTGCGTGTGTGTGTGCGTGTGTGTGTGCGTGTGTGTTTGAGAGAGAGAGAGAGAGTTGCTTTGCATATGCACTGTTGGTGGTTGGTGTCACTCTTGAATGTTGTTTTTTGTTATCTGTTGATGAATAATTGATTGTAAAGCGCTTTGGGCTCATCTGAGGTAAAGCGCTATATAAATGTACTGTTATTATTATTATTATTATTATTATTGTTGAAACACTTCTGAAGGGTAACCCTGCACTACACATCAATACAAACATTTTGATATTTGAAACTGTTCATGAATATATTTCCGAAACCAACAGATTTTAAGTCATGTTTGTATTTATTTATTTATTTATTTATTATTATTATTATTATTGAAGTTTTGAAAGCAATATTGTCTGTATGATCGAAACGTGTATGAATTGTGTGTGCTTCTCCAATGCTATACTGGCTGATTCACATTTCATGTTGTGCTATGGATAAATTATTGTTTTGTTTCCCCTTGGTCTCTCCCAAATTTACAAATTTGTAAATTTATTGATTGATATTTATTATTATTATTATTATTATTATTATTATTATCATTATTATTATTATTATTATTATTATTATTCCGTCCGGCTATTCGTCCGTTTTTCTCAAAAACTATTCAGTCTATCATCATCACATTTGGTATACTAGTTTGCCAAGATTTACATGAAGGTCAAGGTCGCGCCAGTTATGGGGTTCAAACCCCAAAACGCATAATCGCTAATATCTCGCGAAGTTTTGCATGTATTTCAATGCAGTTTTTTTCACAACATTTCTTGATGAATGGTCTATGACACAGTTGTCATGAATTTTTCTGTGCGCTCGTGTGCGCATGATCGCGCGCGCTCAAATCACGGGTCCGAACCCCAAGGCTATGACTTGAAAATTTCACAAAGCATTGTTGGAAACTTCATGGTTTGAAACTCTATCTGTTGACTGATGATTTGATGTAAATATTACAAGTGAACCCGTAAGCCTAGACTCCACCAACACGGCTGGAAACACCCAGAGACAGAGACAGAGAAAGAGACAGAGAGAGAAAGAGAGCGATGAGGGAGAGAGACAGAGACACAGAGAGAGAGAGAGCGGTGAGAGAGAGAGAGAGAGAGAGAGAGAGAGAGAGAGAGAGAGAGAGAGAGAGAGAGAGAGGGGGTAGCAAACAGTTGGCTGTAGCACTGTGGCTCACACTTGACTACTGAGTTCCTGCGCGCGTGTGCTAGCTTGCTGGCATCGCCGAGTCTTGGGGGAAGGAGATGCATTAGGGGAGGAGGTGAGTGGGTTTCACGATAGTGCATAGGTGGAAACTAAATGATCCCAATTGAACGGCCGTGCCTAGGCCCTTTGTGTCACAGGCCCGATATGTCCCACTTCTTTCCGGCCGTCCATCCGTCCGTGCGTGCGTCCTGTTTTCAGTTCTCAATGGTCTCCCCGCTGTGTGTACAGCCAACACATTCCGATTTCGGAGTAGCTCAGCGATGCACTTGTTATTATTATTATTATTATTATTATTATTATTATTATTATTATCATTACTTCTATTTTGTTCACACTTAAAACTCTTCTTTTGTATTCACAGTTGTTTATAGTACTTGGTTTAAATGCAGTCTCCATCTGTTCAATTAATTGTGCAATTATGACGTTAATTTAAGGAGCACGGTATAAGCTTCGAGCTTGTTGTTGCTCTAATTGTCTTTCTGTTTGATCGTTTCCGAATGAATAAAGATTTGTTTAAACCAAAAACACCCGCCAGTAGCGTGCTGACGATTCTAAAGTAAAAACTGTCGTCAGAAGTATC
>CM065703.1:27696048-27728548 GCA_017654935.2 Phymorhynchus buccinoides
GTGAGCAGACTTCGACTAAATGTTCTGGATGGGATGTGTAAATATGATCGATCAGGGTTTGGGAATTAGCTGTAATTCTTGTAGGCTTGTCAATAACTTGAGTCAAAAGGGATAATTCAAAGGAACGCTTCCATGTTTGGTTCGGTTTTAGTAAATCGATATTGAAGTCACCTAACAAGCAAGTCTCATTAGATATTAAAGAAATTTCATCCATTAAAAGAGAGAGAGAGAGAGAGAGAGAGAGAGAGAGAGAGAGAGAGAGAGAGAGAGAGAGAGAGAGAGATCCCAGTTTGCTCCGACAGACTCTAATAGCCCTTTAAGGAGAATTTTTACAAATCCAATACACATGAGCAACAGGTAGTCTAAGTAACGTTTTTTCATTCCAAACCACATTTCTTGAGTTACTTCTCTTCATCACTGTTCCAGCTTTCGCTTCGCATGATTTTATGTGCCGCACTTCTATCTCCATTTTTGGCTCACGTCGTTTTTTAAAACAAAGTGAGTCTATAGAATCGTACATGTTCGGTTGTGTGTGTGTGTGTGTGTGTGTGTGTGTGTGTGTGTGTGTGTGTGTGTGTGTGTGTGTGTGTGTGTGTGTTGCGTCCGTGGCCCCGACCTTTAACCTTAACTCAAACCTTAACGTTGTCATTTTCTCTAAACATATAAGGCGTTAGAGGGTTAAAGTTAGCAGGATACTTGATTTTGACGTGAGCCTTCAAGTCACGACGATCAAAGCAGTCAGATACATTGATAAAGAACAAAATAAAGATAATCATTTGTTGCAGAGATTACTGTTGTGCAACCTTTAACCTTGACTCAGTCACACTCTTCAAACTAAAGAAGACTCTCACTCTCCACTGAAACTTTAACGTTGTCGTTTTCTCAAAAAAACATAAGATGTTAGAGGGTTAAAGTTAGCAGGATACTTGATTTTGACGTGAGCCTTCAAGTCATGACGATCAAAGCAGTCAGATACATCGGTAAGGAACAAAAGAAAGAAAAAATCATTTGTTGCAGAGATTACTGTTGTGTTGTACCGAGTAGGAGATACTGGAAAGAAGACTCTCCATTAGATATACAAAAACGCTCTTTAAAAAGAAACACAAGACTTCAGGTGTGTACAAATAGGTACATTTTAACGTCGTTAACTTATATTTTCTGTAACAAATGGATGTACCGAGTGTGTGCGTTGACGGCCCGGTTGTTTCGTTTTATTTGCGCGTTTGACAACGGTTGTTCGTGTTCATTCGCACATCATCTCTGCGCATGCAATACTTAGCCTACCGCACTTCCGGCAACAAGGCCTAGGCCTAGAGAATAAGATATCATGCCTTACCTCATAATCAAGACGACGTACTTAACATTTAGCCCACATTCATTTCAGTCTTGAAAATAAATATACGGAAAATCCAGGGTTCGTCGATTTCACTGCCTTCGACGTACGAATCCTTTGTTAGGCCTAGACGATTGATCACCATGTGCAAAGACTGTACAGGGGAAGATAAACATGGATGAGCTTGCTGGCTGTGACCTTGACCTTTGCTTTGTGGCAGAGGGGGGGGGGGGGAATTAACGAAACGAAAATAAAATATTAGGACTAATATAAAATATCTTACAGAAATGTAGATGACGTGGAACAAGTATTCATCGCATGAACAATCAGTTTAAAACAGTAACAGATCAGGAGTATGGCCTTACGAATTACGCAACTTCAATTATTAATTTTCTAAGAGTAAGAGGCTTAGACCTACAGGCAAAGACTGTAGGCCTACTACAGGTGTCCGTTGGTCATTATGTTTTTCTGAAAGCTTGGTCAATATGCTTTTCAATTTTACTTGTTTGCCAAAAATAAAAATAGGGCTCCACTATGTTACATGCGCATATATAAACATACATATAATTTTAAAGAAAGCGGTAGGGGTAATTTAATGCATAGAAATAATTTAATTTACACAGTAAAATAAAAATTAATTCTGTGTTGAGATGCGCAAGTGTCTACATAACAGTATTCTCTCTATACAGGCATGGGAATTGTCATGGGAATTCCCATGCCTGCTATAGTAATAAAAATCAGACGTGAGCCTTGAAGGCCCTAGACAAGCCTCAGAAAATAGTCCAGTATGTTTCCATTAACAGTGATAGCAATAAGGAGACTAATGATTCTGATTTTAATGTAAGTAACCACGATTTAAAAGCGAAAAATAAACTTGGATCAACCAGTAATGTTGTCCCAACTGAATCATTGACAGTGTGAGTTTTGTTGCATTTCTAATTTGTTAAAAACATTTTTTTTCTAGGCAGCCCCAGGCACAGTCCAGTGATGAAGTTTGTGTAAGGCAGTGATGTCCTGAAGGGGTTAACTGCTCTATGCAGGCACATAGTTTACAAGAAGGTATAACTTTACTACAAGTGGACTTGTTAGCGCTGTCATCATCATGGTGTAAAATTGGCGAGATGACATCCATATAGTTCTGAGTGGTCCGTTCGGGATTTTTAATAACTGCTTACAGTTATAGATGATAGGCCCTAAGGAAATACACTGCTTTGTGTGCCTGTTATTATTACTTATAAACACGGTCAAGCTGTTATCTCAAGTTTTTGACCATATTCGAGTTTTAGTGAATCGAGGGGGGAAATATATGTGTGTTTGTGTGTGTGTGTGTGTGTGTGTGTGTGTGAGAGAGAGAGCGAGAGAGAGAGAGAGAGAGAGAGAGAGAGAGAGAGAGAGAGAGAGAGAGAGAGAGAGAGAGAGAGAGAGAGAGAGAGAGAGAGAGAGAGAGAGAGAGAGAGAGAGAGAGAGACGCGCAGACAGACAGACAAACAAACAGACAGAAAGACAAAGCGAGAGAGACAGAGACAGCGAGACAGCTAAAACAAGCAACATTACGGTCGACCTGTCAGTCTGGCATGAGATGAAAAGAATATACGCTCTCTCTCTCTCTCTCTCTCTCTCTCTCTCTCTCTCTCTCTCTCTCTCTCACACTCTACCCCCCCCCCCCCCTCTCTCCCCCTGGAAGTCAGTTTCTCACAGGCTGGCTGTGTGAGCGGACACGCAAGGACTGGAGGGGAGGGGTTGGCTGGATGGAGAGAGAGAGAGAGAGAGAGAGAGAGAGGGAGAGAGAGAGAGAGAGAGAGAGAGGGAGAGACTGCTTTATGAACAGAACGGCGCTTAGTAGAACAGAGGCAGAATAGGCCTACTGACAATCTGAGCTTCTGCCGTGTTTTTGCTGATGATTCCAAGACTTTCAGGCTTCATAATCTTCCGTGTGTGCAGTTGTGCGCGTGTATGCACGATAAGCACCTGTATGTATATCTGCATGCGCGTAGTGCACACATTGGATTGAAAGTGACGTGATGCAACAACGTAACACAAGCGCGTCAATGACATTGCAGTGTCTGCGTGGTTGTGTAATGTCAACATTGAATTGACTTTGAAAAGTGAAATAATCAACAGATAATCTGGGCTACAAATATATTCATCGCCATTCAACTGTGCGATGCTGATTTTTGTTTAGAAAGGTAAGAATGTTTCTTTTTTTCTTTTGCTTTGTTTGTTTGTTATAGTTTGTTTTGGCCAGCACGTATACAAACAAACTGAGGCTATATGGTCACCCTTTTGTGTTGCTTTTGCTTATTTAGTTTTTTAAAATTTGTTTTATCTCACAGTTGCATGCAGGTAATGGAATACCCCCCCCCCCCTTTTGTTTGAGGTGGTGGGTCGGTGTGTGTGTGCAGGGCTCCCTGGGACCCCCATTTGGGGGTCTATGAAGCACTTAAATTCTACAGGACCCTCTGAAAGAATGTGCAGGGGGTCTCAGGGATGCACTAGAAAAAATATTTTTAGCATTCGCAATGCCACTGGGACCCTCTATCCTGCATCTAGGACCCTCTATAATGTAAATGAAGGAGTCCCTGGGACTGCTTGTTTTGCGGGACGATTGGGAGCCCTGGTGTGGGTGTGTGGGTGTTTTTTTCTTTCATTTTACAACTCGCTCTGTTCTGTTTTTAAAGGGGCGCTAAGTCCTGAATTCTGTCTTCGAAGGTTCAACGAAAGTACTGAACATTTTTTGTTTTCAGTTGAAACCGTTCTGGTTTCCTTTCTTTCTGCTTTCCCTCTTTGTGACCCCCCCCCCCCCCCTCCCCTCCTTTTTGTCTCTTTGTGATTTTCATATTCTTCAGTGGAGCTTTTCTTTCTTTCTAGTTTGGCTCTTGATCATGCATTGGTTCTGATTATTTTCGAACCGCAATATTAATTTTAGTTTTAGATGACTAAACCCCCAAAACCCTATGATTGTCCTTCGCCCCAGTACATTGGGCGAAGGAGTGTTAGTTTGTCTTTTTATTTTACCAGATTATTAATTAAGATAGATAATTAAGCATAGTTAATTTCCGCCCATATATTAGGAAAACAACAAGTTATGTTTATCTGGTTTTGGATGATGTCTAGGGCAATAATAGACAGTGACATTTATTTCAGTGATTGGAATCTCCCGAGTGAGCCCCCCCCCCCCCCCCCCCCCCGTTTTGTGTTTACATGAATACTTATTAATATTAATAATAATAATAATGGGAATTTATATAGCGCTCTTTCTCACATGAGCTCAGTGAGCTTTACATTGATAACAAGAACATTAAAGGCAAACAAATAATGAATCATTAGAAAGTAAAATAAACACGATGCTTGCGGCATGCAACGTTCTCTTTCTTCCTCACACACACGCACACGCACGCACGCGCACACGCACACGCACACGCGCACACACACACACACACACACACACTGACAATTATACAAGAGTAAAATAGTTACAATATGAAAATTCTAAGAAGAAACATATTATGCTCCGTTTGGAGCCGAGCTATTAAAAAAAATAGAGTGATTAAAAGCTCCATGATTCCATTTGATCCTGCTAAGTTGCTTGGGCATTAGGATTGATTCTTGAAACTAGACAAGAATTTGAACAGCATTTTTTCAAACATAGATTGCTGAATTTTAAATATTGAATCGATGTTCTTTGAACTTCTTTAAAAACAATGATTGATTTTAATTATAACCTTGATAGGTTTGACCTTTAAATATTCTTTTAATATGTTTAGTTTTTTTACAAAATGAATATGATTATTATTTTTGTTGTTGCAGATTGACCATTGAATGGTGCAACCCATAGTGGTCAGTGTGTGATGTCAGAGGACTGTCTACTAAATTGACAAGGTCAGACTTTGGAGTGGACATTTGGCCCACCTGAAACCAACGCTGTACAACTTTACTGTAGGCTAGGCATCTCTTCTGTTATTTTCATGCGATAATGTTGTTTTGCATTGTGTGAGCATCTTATAGAAACGAGCTCTTTAATTGAGTACGGAAACTGTACAAAGTATATAATTTGGGAATATTGCTAAGATTAAGAATTAAACTATCTATGGTATTTGTTGATTCAGTCAGCTGTGATTAAGTTTTTAAAATAATTAAACAAGAAAATATAACTTTTTAGGATTTCCTTCCTGTAAACTTAAAATAGAAAGAGGAAAGTCGTTTCCCAAAGTGACCAACAATTTCAGACTGTTTCTTCACAGACCTTCGGTGACTTTGATGGTAAAAGACTTTTAGCATCAGCGCCAAGTTTGTTCATTTTTTGTGGACATGACGCAGTCATCATCACCAGACAATTTCACTCGATTTTCAAGCTATTTAAAGAAGAATTACACACACCGTTCACACAGTTGCTGCTTTTCTTGCTGAAGGATTTCTGTGGTAAAGAGGTCACCCAGAGAAGCAGTAGCCGAGAGTCCCAAAAGAACTTTGATGAACGTGAAAACCCGTAGAAAGGACTCTTACAGTAATATACAATGGAGTGTATCCTATGTCTTCTTCAAGAAAAAGCCTATTTCTCCACACATTCTGATTTCTTCCTTTTCGGGAAGTGTAGTGTGTAGGACTAGATGGTCGGCAGACCTTTCCCAGGTGTACAAACAGTAATCAACATTGAAGGTTCTGTGGAAACGAGAGCGTCGTTTTTAAATCAGTTGAATGGATAAGAAGAACCCTACAGACCAGCAGGTTCTGGTGTTGACATCTTCCGATCCGTTCGTGTATAGAAGGCTTATTATTCATTCCTGAAAGTCTTACTGTTGACTCGACATACAAAGAGAATAGCCAGTTTCATCGAATATCTTTGAATTGTAGGCGTCAGAAAAAAGAGAGCTTCAACCAAAGAGGAGGGTACAGGATATCATAATTGTCTATCTTGTTCAACCTTCTTGACGAACGACAATCCATGATGGATCGTGTGGGTTGTGGCCCCTCCTCAGTGCAGACGTCCCTAGGCCCCGCGGCCACCACCCCCATGAGCACCAACTACCCCATGAGCCGATACCTGCCCCGAGCCTCCCCCTTCACCGACTGCATGCAGGGGGGTGCTGCGGGGGGCTACCCCCCGGGATACTCCCCCGCCGACTGGTCCCCCCTGATGCAGGGCATGTACTCCCCCCACCACCACGCAGGACTGACCGCCACCCCTCCCTCCTTCCGCCCCTCCTCCGCCTACTACCCTGGCAAGGAGTTGTCGTCCGTGTCGGCTTACCACCACGCCTCTGCCCCTCATCACCACCCCTCTTCCATCTCCCGGGGCTATGACGCCATGCTGGTCAGTAACGGGGGTGGGGGCTACGCCTCCTCCCCTCTCTGTGCCCCTCCCACCTCCCCCTCCCCTACGTCCACCAGAATGTCGCCGGAGCTGGACAAGAAGGAGAACAGAGGTAGGGCAAGACACGCTATCTGTCTGTCTGTCAGTCTGTCTGTCTCTCTGTCTGTCTGTCTGTCTCTCTGTCTGTCTGTCTGTCTATCTGTCTCTGTCTGTCTCTCTGTCTGGGAGTAAGTATATTTTAGGCACGTGGAGGCCATGCTTCTTGTCTCTCTCTCTCTCTCTAATTTCATTTATTTGTTTATTGCCTTTGTTGTTTGCCTCAGGGCTGAGTGAAAAAAAGTGTCTAATTAGCTTATATCATTACCCCGAATAAATATTTTGTTCGTTCGTTGCTTCTCTTTATCTGTTTAGGGCATAACGGAGGAAAAGGAATCCATATGCCTTAATACAATTTGTGCTTTTAGTTTGAGGTATTATCTAGATATTTTTTTTAAAAATTGCAGTTATTTATAAATGTCAATTCACACAAATCAATCGCCATCTAATGATCGACGACGAAGACGACGACGAAGAAGAAGAAGAAGCCGACACAAATCAATTTTATTTCATTTTTATTATATATATAATTTTAATCGAGTATGAATGTTTACCTCTGCTAAAGTGTGTATGTACTGTTTGTCTATGTCTATTTGTCTGTTTATCCTATTAACGGCATAACTATAATAAAAAACGGTAAACATGCACCATACCACTTTGAACAGAGAAGGAAATAGAAAAGGCAATGTAGGCGTTAAGACAATCAATTGATAGTTACTAAAAAAAAACACTTGTAGAAAATATCATAATAATTTAAAATACTGTCGGATACTGTCGTTGTTAACCGAAACAAAAATGCGAACAAAAGTGCAACATTTATTGTTTCAAATATTAAATTTAACATAAATCAGCAGCGAAATGAAACAATTGAACATTTTAATCGAATGGGTATTATATACGAATGGTTACATCAACATAATTGAACAAACACAATAAATGTGTAAATAAACATCGACAAAGGTAGAATCATCGTTGAAATAATGGGATTTTACCAAATTACATTTGCCTGTACCTTTACACCTTCCCAAATTCAAGACTAATTTAAACTGTTAGAGAAATAGCTACTGTATATCTGGCTTAATTATCCCCTTTAATTATGGCCGAGTGTTTCACTGCTTGCCTTAGTAGTTTCTCTCGACTCTCTTCAATGCTCTGTAGATTTAATACAGTCACTATGTTAAACATGGCTGTTGTTTATGAGATTTGTTTTTCAGGCGCAAGGAAGGTAGTGGGTCGTACAAGCATATCTCTGACTGAAAGCAGAAAGCATGGAATAATATTTCATGACAAGAAATGAAATATGCCATCTTCTGCGAGTTATTTTGTGTGTCTTATTTTGCATGATTTATGAGACGTTGGATGTCAGTTGGTGTAAAATCTTGATGGTATCATGTCTTCCCGTCGTCATTGGCTGAGAAACTATTAGCTATGAAGGACAGGTCTGTACAGATTCCAGTCTTTAAAAAGAGACAGAAAAAGAATCATCTGGTTCTTTATCCTACAAATACGTTTATCTTTTGTTCTCTTCCTACATTTTAATTGTTGACATTTATTATCCCCCTTTCCGTCCTGATTGTGTTGATAGCATTTCACTGAACAAGTAGTGCTGCACCTCGCCATAGCTGTCTCTACCATTGGCATTATTATGTTCTTGCCGTTCTTGCCTTGTTTGTCAGTTTGGTTGTATTTGAAAACATTGCTCAAACAGCTCTCAACAGATTAATTAATTTAAAAAAAAATCAGGAATCATTCATTGGACCGGGAGGACCGTCCAAAGAACATTCTTATTAAATATCGCAATGACTAATCTAAATTGTCACTCCTTAGATAATAATAATAATAATAATAATAATAATAATAACTCCTTAGATAATAATAATAATAATAATAATAATAATAATAATAATGATTATTTATATAGTGCCTATTCTCTGATTTAAGGCTCTAAGCGCTTTACATATTTAATACAAATACAACATAGAATATATTATCTTATACAATCTGAACATGATGAAAGTACATACATTTTACACGAGTAGAACATAGAAAACTACATATATATACAAATGCACGAAAACGCATATCTTAAGGTACACAACTTACAGAAAACACACACACACACGCACACACATTGAATGTGTCACCCCTAAGACTGGAATTTGTACACACACACACACACACACACACACACACACACACACACACACACACACACACACACACACACACACACACACACACACACACACACGTCGTTCAAATAATGTTATATCCCCCCACACACACACACATGCAAATTTAGCCATCAACATCTTGTACTTTACTTAAATTTATTATTTAAAAAAGGCTGATAAAAAAATTCTGTAATGCTTGGGAAAGGGGGGAAGGGGGGTGTGGGCTAGGATCAGCCTAGGATTATTACCGATTATTTTAATAAAACTGAAAGAAGCAGACTTTTATTTGAGAATCATAAAGATGAGGGGGGTCCAAAGTACTAATGTGCCAAAATGTTTTGTAGTATGTCAGTATTTAGCCTCTAAGTAAGCCTACTTAAGTAGCACACTAGCCTACACATGAGGTTTACATTGATTCGGTGGTTTCTAGTTTTCTTTACTTAGATCAGCTATATAGATATAGATGTAGATAATTGCCTACATAAACTAACCTTATATGTTTTTTTAATGTCCACTAGTTTGCAGTAGGCCTAAAGGTGAAACCCACAACTCTCTTTGCTGCGGCCTGTTTCTCGTCGAACCATTTTGGGATCTTTTTTTAGTTTACTGGTCCGTTCCTTGCATTCTCTCTTTGTTCCTGGGTTTGTTGATCTATTTCGTCGTTCAAACACAACAACCATTTCGTTAACTATGATCATGTGTTAAAAGGAAAAAAAGAAAGCGAACTGTTTCTTACCGTTGAGTCGTGTTCTTCTCCTGACGCGAAGGAGAGAAAAACATGGTGGTAAAAACGGCCTTCCTGTGGAAAAGGAATGGGGAGAGTGCACCACGCCGTTACACTTCAGCTTTCCAATTTGTCAAAAGATTATTAGGTTGAATACTTGGTATGTTTTAAGCATTAATAATTTGAATATACCTTTTATTTGCCGTTTATTAAATGATTGAGACATACTTGTACCCCCGTTTTATTTGATAGAAGGGGTGACGTTCTTCTGAGTAAAACATCAGTGTTTCTCTTCTTGCCGCTTTACCGAGCTATCATAGGATGAGGAAGGTTGGAAGGTTTCTTTTTCTTTTGTTGGACTCCAAGTGTTATATCAACTTACAAGAGTACATTTGAATTGCAACTAGAGACTTTTTTCTGATCACGTCTGTGAATATGTGGATAAACAGGGTTCCAGTCCCCCAAGCTTAGATGCATAATTTTTGTGATTATAAATAATGAATATTTATTGAGAGAAATGCTAATTAATTTTGATTGATTAATTGATTATTGATTGATTATTTAAATAAATCGAATACCAACTAATGACCTTAACAGCTGAATTCTTTTTAACATACAATTTTACATTTTGATTTAATATAGTTTTATTGAAAAGATTGTGAAACTCATATTGATTTCTGATTAGGCCTAATTCTTGTATTGTCCTTATTGTCCGTACATGTTGCTCATTGATTGTATTTCATGTCTATGCATAGCGCTGAGCTCTCTGAAAGGCAGTAATTATCCATAATTATTGTTATGATAGAATTTGAGGCTATCTGGTAACTTACGCCCCCTCCCCACCCCCTCACAGTTTTCGCATTCAAGATTTTTACTGACGGAGAAACAACATTCCTTTCTGTCATTCTTGGGCAAGGGATACTGTTAGGATCAACCTTGGATTATTTTCATAACACTGCAAAAAGCAGACTTTGAGATTGAGGGTCGTAAACATGCGGGGGTATCTATAGCTTTGCGGGATTTAAATATATTTTTTGAAAGATGCCTCTCAGAAACTAACGTTTAATTTGATTATGATAACATTTCTTCTGTATCTTACTTGTAATGTGGTAGATAGATAATATTGTGACTAGTGTTTTTCCCCAATATTTTCCCTACCATCGAACTGTGTGTTGATTCGTTGTCTGCCCCCCTCAATGTCTAACTGTCTGTCTCTGTCTGTCTGTCTGTCTATCCATCTGTATGTCTACCCCCCCCCCCCCCACCTCTCTCTACGCCACGCGCATGCTTTATTAATGTACTGTCCATATCTGGTTTGTAATGAGTAAAATTAGAAACCCGATAGTACGGACAAAAGTTTACATTGATATGGCTAACCATCCTCCTTTTTGTCTTATAATTTTTAAGCCAGCAAGAAAATGTGAAGGTGTTGTGGATAGATGAAAGAAAGAAAGAAAGAGAGAGAGAGAGAGAGAGAGAGAGAGAGAGAGAGAGAGAGAGAGAGAGAGAGAGAGAGAGAGAGAGAGAGATTGATAGAGAGAGAGAAAGAAAGAGAGAGAGAAAGAGAGAGAGAGAGAGTGATTGGTAGAGAGAGAAAGAAAGAAAAAGAGAGAGAGAGATAGAGAGAGATAGAGAGAGAGAGATAGAGGGAAAGAGAGAGAGAAGCAGCCGTTTTTCACTGAAGAAAAGTAAGTATCTACCCCAAAAAACTGTTCGAGAACTCCGAGGCATCTGCAAAAGTCATTGAGTCGACTCCAGCGTCAGAAGGGAATTCTTTATGCCATGGCTGTCTTCCTTTACACAGCAGAACAGAGAGAGAGAGAGAGAGAGAGAGAGAGAGAGAGAGAGAGAGAGAGAGAGAGAGAGAGAGAGAGAGAGAGAGAGAGAAGGGTTTAGGGGATGGATGATGATAATGATGACGATGACGGTGTGTGTGTGTGTGTGTGTGTGTGTGTGTGTGTGTGTGTGTGTGTGTGTGTGTGTGCGTGCGTGCGTGTGCGTGCGTGCGTGTGCGTGTGCGTGTGTGTGTGTGCACGACCGAGAGTGGGTGATTATATGTGTTTGTGTGCGTGTGCGGGAGGGGGGGGGGGGGCGTGCTCTGTGGAAGGGAGAGGGTGGTGGTGAAGGTGTGAGACTGATGATTCTAGCACATGTCTGTGTGGGAAGCTTGCAGGGCTGAGCCGTCAAAAATAAAGGACCTCGTACAGTAGTACATATACTGCTCACCATTTGCTAAGGATATTATCTTAAACATATAAAATTATTTATATAAACATAAAGCCATTACCCTTTTTCTTGTTCAGCTTAATTAACAATGTCGTCTTCACATTTTGATAGAAAACAAGGTCTGAGAATGATTTGATTGGCTTACCTCAAGGAACGTTTGTGATACCCCTTCAAACTCAGAATCAAAGTGCATAAAACAACCGAATGGAGCGAATTTTTCATTTTCAGATATTTTGTTTTTTTGTGGCAAGAAACGTCATGGATAAGCATGTGCGAGACCCCCTCACTGCAATTCCAGCTTGGAAACGCAATTTTGTGTTCTGGAGGAGCATTATTTTGAAGCTCCTGCTGATCCAGGGTGTTCCACTCCTAACAGGCACTGTTCTGGGTTATGTAGACTGAGCTGCTGTGAACGGCTGCCTGGAGCATGTTTCAACATTGTTCTATCAGACTGAGGTCTCTGGATCGGGCAACCTACCTCATATGGACGATGATCTCCTGCTGCAGGTGCGTGTCAACAACCCATGCCCGATGAAAAGGTGCATTATTATCCATGAAGATGATGTCATCTCGGATCATGCCAGCAGAAGATTTGACGTGGGCATCGATGACCTCATCCCTGTAGGGAACAGCTATCAGGGGTTCCCTTTGAAGGATTTGTGACACTATTTTCCAGACCATGCCGATACAGGCCCAAACCGTCAAAGACCCACCTCGAGATTTGTCATGCTCTCTGACTCACATTCTCTTGAGAATCTCCACACTCTAGCAAGACCATGCATGAAATTAAGACTGACCCTGACTCGTTGGTGAAGAGAATTCATGTCCAGTTTCACAATGTCCAGATGGCGTGGTTCTGGGCTCTCAAAAGACAGCACTGTTCATGAGCTGGAATGAGCAGGATGCCCAAACATGCCCAGGAGTAAAGGCAGCATCATGGAGTCCGTTCCTCACAGTTTGGATGGAAATGTTCTGCACTGAGGCATTCAGCAAATCAAAATGCTGCCAGAGAGCGTGTGTGAAACGATTTTGGCAGGCCTAAAAAAGCAGAAAACGTCAATTTTTATTACAAGTCTCCCGAATTCTGCCACCTTCACGACGTCTATCAGCAGTACCAACCTCATGGCTGTGAATCCAAGCTCTGGAAGCGACACATTGCGATATTCCAAACATGAATGACACAACGAGTCTGTGAACAGCTGTTCTCCAGCATGCCAACACAGAAAGACAACTCTTTACGTGTGAAATGACGTCATTATCTCACTTCGGCCATGAGACTTTGTCTCTTGTATGATGTTTACAATGTGAGCAATAAAGTCGTAGATTCTGACAATTTTACTCACTTTTATGTTTTCACTCCATTTCAGCGAAATGACACGTGTTGGGGGTGGCATTGCGAAAATCACATGATACACGTGAACAGGAAGTTGGATAAAACAAATTTGAGTGAGCTTGTGTTCACGGATGATTGCTCTTTCCGGTCATATCATTTTTGTTGCTTACAATGACAGCACATTTAGCAATGAAGGTGATAACAGTCTATCCTTAGCACATTCAGACCAGTGTGTGCCTGTCTGCCGTTTCTGACTATGACAGCTATGCAGCAGAGGGGGCAACTGCTATTCCGGTAGGCTGGGATAGAATTTGCTCATAGTGAAAGTACCTTGCCCAGGGTA
Organism: Phymorhynchus buccinoides; assembly: GCA_017654935.2. Taxonomy (NCBI): domain Eukaryota; kingdom Metazoa; phylum Mollusca; class Gastropoda; order Neogastropoda; family Raphitomidae; genus Phymorhynchus; species Phymorhynchus buccinoides. Next base: position 27,709,589 of record CM065703.1, read on the forward strand.
CATCCCCACTCTCTCGACCAAAGGGATTTGAGGGCAGCTGACGTTGCGGAATGTCCTCAGACGCCAACCAATCCATTTGGCTGCAGCACCAAAGCCAGTGCAAAATGCCCCCTGATTTGAAAGTCATATATTATACTGCTACAACTCCAGAGAGAGAGAGAGAGAGAGAGAGAGAGAGAGAGAGAGAGAGAGAGAGAGAGAGAGAGAGAGAGAGAGATATATATATAGAGAGAGAGAGAGAGAGAGAGAGAGAGAGAGAGAGAGAGAGAGAGAGAGAGAGAGAGAGAGAGAGAGAGAGAGAGAGAGAGAGAGAGAGAGAGAGAGAGAGAGAGAGAGAGAGAGAGAGAGAGAGAGAGAGAGAGAGAGAGAGAGAGAGAGAGAGACAGAGACAAAGAGAGACAGAGACAAAGAGAGAGAGAGAGAGAGAGAGAGAGAGAGAGAGAGAGAGAGAGAGAGAGAGAGAGAGAGAGAGAGAGTACAGTTCTTAATCATTTTTACACGTATGTCTTTCTGTTCTTGTAAAATCTGGTGCTTTGTATTACTATTACTATTACTATTACTATTAGACCCATTGGATTTTCTTCTCAAACTTGACACAAAATCAAAGCGACGGCACGGATTAGAAAACAACAACCTTATCCGTGCCATTTGGGGCCAGCCTGTACTTTAATGTTTAAAAGCTACTACAAGTACAAGTAAGACAAACAAAACTTACTATGGTTGTCAGTGACTATAAATGTCAGATATTTGCAGAAAATCGAGCTGAATTTTATACTTAGCTTAATTAAATGATCTTTTTTCGAGACATCCTTTGTTCTCGTTCTCTTGGCAAGAGGGTTTTACTGTTGGAAATAATTTCTACAGACCACCTAACCCCTAAAGCTGTATAGCACTTTATCATACCAGTGCATCGCCCTCTAGTTTGAAAGTCTGTACTACACGAGCGAAACAGAAGAAGACAAACGTGGTTCTCGTTGCAGAAGAGAAACAGCATTTACAGAGAATATAGTTTCAGTTTAATTTGTTATTGTGCAAGTCTTGTGTCCTGAGACCAAAAGAAAGACAACTCTTTATTAGGCTAAGTTCAAAATGCACCAAAAGTGCGTAGTGCAAAAAGAAAAAGAAGCTAAAAACAACAACAGCAAAAAACAACAACCAACCTCAAACCAACAACAAACAACAAAATGCAAACACCTTACACGATGACAGAGTCAATTAATTATGGTTAATAAATACGATTTAAAAAAATGTTTTGGCCATTTCATACGGATAATAAAAAGGAACTAAACGAAACAAAACATTATACTGTGAGTGAGGTCAATATGTGACTTTAAAAAAAGTCTATACAAACAGGGTTAATAGGTTTATATGGGCTTACAATTGAATAGAATGAGATTTTGAAACAAGAAAACCTACAGATGATTCAGGAAAAGAACTAACTGTGTGATACAATATCTCTCTCTCTCTCTCTCTCTCTCTCTCTCTCTCTCTCTCTCTCTCTCTCTCTCTCTCTCCCCCCCCCCCCCAGCTTACACAAATACACAGCTCCCTGTGTGAAGGCGAGGGATAGCGGTGAAATCTGATGAAGTCTCCCGGGACCAAAGTAGCTATCACTGTTTTTTGCGGCCTTCCGTAGCCTTAGTCTATCTAATATCAACAAACTGTGAACAGACTCCAACAACGGACACCGTGCAAACCCTCGCCTGCTTCAGAGGGCAACTCAAATATGATTGGCTTAACCATTGGAAATATGCAGAAATGAGGCGAGAGAATATTCTGTCGAATTTATGGTCTAGCACAGAGAATCATGTATCAAAGTAAGAATGCAGCCCGAGCCCGAAAAATAATAATTATTTGGAGCGTGACCGTCCAAGAAATTTATGTCTTGAAAAATAATTTAGGGTGGGTCTTTATTGCAATGAAAGTGAAGTTGGCTGCCCGGAAGAAAAGAATAAGATTAGTGCACAAATACAGTAGGCAATCACTGGTTTATAAAACAAAACACACACACGGCACAAACCCAACAAAAAACAAAGTAAACAACAACTAGAAAGCACAGATAGAGTGTAAGTCCGTGTACACATACGCGCGGAAACCCATGCACAATCAGTAAATAAGCAAAAGGAAAGAAGGGAAAAAATATACGCACGTGTCCGTATTTACCGTAATCCGTATATTTGTTTCCTTCTTTCTTTTACTTATTGATTATTTCCGCGCGGAAAATCCGGATGTACTGTGTACCAGGCCTTAATCTTTATATGTAAACAGCCATTGTACTCAGCTTTATATTGTTGAAATCCCCCCGGAGATACCGTATAAATAGTTCTCCCACCTTCTAAAGTTCTGTGCTTGTAACTTCCTCTAATCTGTCACTCTCTTTGACTCTGCCTTTTCCCTTTGCTTTCTGTCATCTATCTTTCTGCCATTCCATTCCATTCTCTTGGCTTTTTTCAATAAAAACTTTCAAAAAAGATTTCCTCCAGCCGAAGTCGGACATGCTGGGCCTAATTATTTCTTACTTAGGCGCATAACGGCAGCATAACGCATCTGCGCTCATAATTGACAGAACACTGAGCGATCGAAGAAGAAGAAGAAGAAAAAGAAGAAGAAGTAGAAGAAGAAGAAGAAGAAGAAGAAGAAGAAGAAAATATTGTTGAAGATCTATTCCAATCAGACAGAGCTCGGAAAAAGGGTTGAGTGGCATCTCAATAGACAATTTTAATTGCTTCCCTGTGATTAACTTACAGTTCTTTTGATTCATCTGTATTTATGTGGATATGAGACCCCGGCTGAAAATATGTTGAAAATATGCTTTAAACTATCAGTTGTCTTGATGCTGAGTCGTAAGCGGTTTTGTACTTTAAAAACAAATTAATTATGGTTCCCCCCACCCCTTCAGATTCAAAGTCTATGTTACAGTTTTGTGAGAGCTATCTATTATTTTGTTTTTGTTACTGTTGTTGTTTGTTCGTGTTGTGTATATTCATTCACTTGTTATTTCTCTTAATGTTCAATTTTGGCTGTTATTTCATTATTATGTTCTGTTCCAGTGTCATTAGTTTTGGCAGCCAGTATTGTGTATCATATCTGTATTTGAGCGCCTTGTATATAAGCTTTAAGCTTGTGCTCATTTGCATTTGTTTATGTTGCTGCTATGTTGATTATTAATAAAATTCGTTTAAACCAATAGACGATTTTCGGAGAAAAAACCCTAGAGGAGAGCACTTTGTGAAAATTAGAGTTGTTTACCTCCATTAGTCGGTCAAATACCATAGCGACAATGCAACAATGGCGTCGAAGCTTGAAACCGCAGGATGCGAGTCAGCGACTTGCAAACATTTTGTAGAAAAATAAGGGGTGACCAGTTGCTACAAAGTGATAGAACTTGCAAATTGTGACGTAAAAATATAAATTACATCAATTTCAGAATGACGCACTGCGTTCTACATGCTGTGTGTCTCCTCAAACACAAGAAGCGAGGGCTGGGGATTTACCTGATGGCAGAGTAACTTCCCCTGTTTGACCGATTGAATTAGGCAAGATAACTCGTACACACCATGAAATTACTCCCCTTAATTATTCCCGAACAATTCCTATTGCGGGCCTTGGTTTTCTGGAAAGGCTATGGTGGAAAGAATGTAAATAAATAATGATTGTATCGGAATGACAACGTTGATTAACGGAAAACGTTAGGCATATTTCTAGCCTAATGCTTTAATTGTTCATAAAATGTAATTTAAATATGTTCATAACATTACAACATAACCTGCTTCAATACTTTTATTAAAAAAGAAATAAAAATAATCTACATCTGAACTCCAAATCTTAATGGACAGATTTTGGGGGTCAATATGTTGTTGTTGCCTTACCCTGGCTAAAAGACTCCAGGGATCATCCCAACAGCGGAAGCACTTGAACACTGTGGTACAAGCGCATCAGCTGCGGATGAAAACATTTTCGTGTGTGATCGTTTTTGATTACCCCGCCACATGGGCAGCCACACTTCGTCTTCGGGGGATTTTGTGAGACTGATGATGTCATGCTAGGAGCTTGTCATGGCTAAAGACAGTCCCCGCATAGCATAACAGCATTTTGATGTAGTCTTGGTGCTCCACTTCTAGCCTTTGCCAGTTGGTCTGACACAGCCTTATACCAAGGCGAGGGGTCAATATAACCTACGAAATATTACTATTTAAAATCAACCCAGTCTTGTTAGCAGACGGATGCACAGACAAACAGACAACGACAACGAGGTGATCTTGGGGGAGTGACATATGCCTCCAAGGATCGTGCTTATTTCCAGTCTGTTTGATGTAGTCCATTAATACAGCCTACAGGTAACCGACACTATTGCTAACTCATCAAATGTATGGTGGAGATTAATTGGAGAGAAATGCACAACTCGTTTAGCTTGATCAAACTGACCATTCTTCGAGGGCTTTGTGCTCGATAGGTGAGCAGTTTGGCAATTAAAATGTTGAACATGAGCGCCTCCGTTGAGAGAGAGAGAGAGAGAGAGAGAGAGAGAGAGAGAGAGAGAGAGAGAGAGAGAGAGAGAGAGAGAGAGAGAGAGAGAGAGAGAGAGAGAGTATGAAAGTGACGAATGAAAAGAGACAGCAAGAGTTCTCTTCCTTGATGATGGCAGAAGGCGATCATGCGTGACCACCGGAAACACCACCCCTCTGTCCCTCTCTGCCATTCTACCCCCATCCCCTCTCCGCCTCCCCCCCCCTCAACCCCCCCCCTCCCCCCAACGATGATTTTCCTCTGTCCCCTTTGTCCGCTTGACTTAATGTGAGCTGCTAATTGGCTCCCCACAACCTGAATATGGGAGGGGAGGGGGGGGGGGGCGGCGGTGCTGGTGGAAGGGGGAGTGGGAGGGGAGTGGAATGGAATATGGAAGTGGCGCCCCATGGAAGTCATGAGAAGTAAAGTAAAATAAAGTCGGAAGGATAAGAAAAAAGTGTGTGCGTGTGTGTGTGTGTGTGTGTGTGTGTGTGTGATTTTGTTATTATTATTCTGAAGGTAACTTAAAGAGACAGAAGTAAATGGGGTGGGATAAGAGACAGAGGTGGTGAGGTGGTGGTAGGAAGGGTTGAGGGGGGGGGGGGGGGGGTAGGAGTAGACTGTGAAAGGAGACGGTGGGTGGGAAGGAGAGGATGATTTGGTCTGTGAAGTTATAAAGATGCATCCTCCCAATTAGTGTATGCATCACAGCTTTGATGTCTTCTCTTTATAGGATAGAGGTGTGTGTGTGTGTGTGTGTGTGTGTGTGTGTGTGTGAGAGAGAGAGAGAGAGAGAGAGGGAGAGGGAGAGAGAGAGAGAGAGAGAGATTTTTGTCCACCATCGGAACCCCTCTTTTTGAGTGTCTTTTTTTAAAAGGTGCCAGAATGGTCAGCTCATTGACCCTCAAGAGAAGAAGAAGAAGAAGAAGAAGAAGGAGAAGAAGACGAAGAAGAAGGAGAAGTCTGAAGAAGAAGAAGGAGACGAAGAAAAATAGAGAGAGAGAGAGAGAGAGAGAGAGAGAGAGAGAGAGAGAGAGAGAGAGAGAGAGAGAGAGAGAGAGAGAGAGAGTATTGATGCTATCGGCGCTGGCTTCATTGTCGCACACATAATATACACACGCACACAGACAGATTCTTGACTGTAGACTCCCAGTCTCTGGCATTTGATGTTATGTTTCCCTTCCACAGAGACAAAACGTTTTTACTCACATGAATATTTCTCCCACATCCCGTGGGCTTCTTCAGCATTCTGAGGCGTGTACGTTGTTTGGCAGACAGATTTGGCTGTGGTGAGTAGAGTTCACTTGAATTTGTTCGGTCACAGGTACTGAGGTAGGGTGAATTGACAGTCTGTGGGAGAAATATTCATGTGAGTAAAAAACGTTTTTGTCTCTGTGGAAGGGAAACACTTATAACACAAAGACAGACAGACACACACGGACTCACGCACGCACGCGCACGCACGCAGACACATACACCCGCACGCGCGCGCACACACACACAGACCATGCGCTGTTGGTTTACTGTTGTCAGAAGTCAGAACTCCAATGAAAACCAGATTTGAAACGGGACGACTTTCACCCTCAGTTGACCAGAAAATGGCGCCATCTCCAACAAATCAATGTCATCATTGTCTCATTGCCCCCCACCTTCCTTACCCCACTGCCCTCTCCTTCCACCCACTGCCTCCCTCACCCATTGTTTTCCGACTAAAACCAAAGATGTTAGTGCCGGAGACAGGGGAATAGAAAGGTCTTGGCCTTGCGCTCTAGATAGAAACGGTTCATCTCCACACCAATGGTAGCGGCATTTCCTCCGTAACTGGTCTCCCTCTGGGGAGCACTGTCAGTGTCAGCGCGTGGCCTGACCATCCGGATGCCGTGGTCCTCACAGCTGGACAGGTCTCTACGCTGTGCATGGCACCATCTCTCTGCTGGCACTGCCTGCTGTACCCACTCCCACTTCCACCCCCACCCCCACACACACACCGGGATCTGCCCGCCTTCTAGTCCGTCCTTTCCGCCGAGATGGAAGTAAATTCCTTCCTGTGAACACCTTGGGCATCTGTCATCTTACATCTCTTCACCCCTTGGGCTAAATTGTAAAGCAAAACGGACTTTAATGAGATTAATGTTCAACCCATGTAATTAGCTAAAATCAGCTGAATAAAAAAGAAGCTTTTCTTCTTGTTCTCTACAACCTATTCTATTCTATCCTTTCTCCCCCCTCCTCCCGCCCTTCTGTTTTCCTATGGTTCTGTCTGTCTCTGTCTCTCTATCTCTATCTAGCTCGCTGCCTCCCCCTCCCTCTCCTCTCTCTGTGGCATCACTGGTAATCAGTTAACTGATTGATAATTAGACCCTTGGATCTGGATTTCACATCAGAACCCAAACTGCTGATTGTTAATGCTACACAGTTTGGTCTCTGTCTTGTCTTGGCTCCTTCCCCACCCTCCCTGTCCCTCTGTGCCCCCCCCCCCCTTTGTTTCTGGTTCCATCACTCCTAATCAGAGTTAGTAGATCTGGATTTTGAATCAAAATAGCAAACCCAAGCTGTTTACTGGCAGCGTCTCTAACGGCCATGAACCCCCCGACACTCTCTAGGGAGGTTTCCGGATGAGCCCCTGAGAGTGGGGTGACAGCGCGTGACACGGGCCTCAGGGGCTGGACCCGGACCCTCTGCAGGTAGGGGAAGGGGCTTGGGTGGGGATGGGGAGGTGAGAAGGGCGATATACATCTGGGAAAGGATTACGACTGGTGGGTGCGTAGAAGGGCTGAGTGGTATTGGAGATAGCATCACTGACAGGCGATGGTCTTTTTGGTACCAGTACTCAGATTGTTTAATGATCGTTGGTTAATTAAGTAACGGTTTGGTTGTTGAGATCAGTGAGCCCGATAATTATCAAATGGACTTTTTAAAAACCATTACTTGACGACAGTATTTTCAAGTTCGGACAATTTTCGGAAACTTGATTCTTTGCAACAGCAATGAAGTAAATCAGTTTAAAGCTGTGATATTTCTCAAAACCATGAAGCATCATGCATCGGCGATAGATAGACTGATAGTTAGATGGAGAGAGAGAGGCTGGGGGGGGGGGGGGGGGAGGTAGAGAGAGACGGAGAGAGAGGGAGGGGGAGGTAGAGAGAGACGGAGAGAGAGAGGGAGGGGGAGGTATATATATATATATATATATATATATATATATATATATATATATATATATTATATATATATATATAAGAGACGATATATATAAGAGAGAGAGAGAGAGAGAGAGAGAGAGAGAGAGAGAGAGAGAGAGAGAGAGAGGTTTTTGGGGCTAACTGAGACACACAGTGTCAACGAAAAGCGTTAGGTATGCGATGATGGGTTAGATAGTGTTGCTCCCTTCCTCCCCCGTTTTTCCTTCCTGACTTGCACTGGTATTATACGGTACATCTTGTTATCACCAGCACACGGATGGCACGTGCTGGCTTCTTTTTCTTGCGCTTTATCTTTCTTGTACATTGTTGCTGTGTCTGCGCCTGAACATCTGGACCAAATGCTAAGAAACCTGGCAGAATGAATGGCGCCCTCGCGTCCTGACGATGATGCCCGTAACGGGTCAAAATACACCTTATTTGTCACCCGTACCCCGTGGCAGCACAGCGATATGCTAGCAGTATTATTGGTGCAACACTGTGTTGCCATGGGGAAAGAGTGAAAAACAAGAAACATTTGCATGTTGACCACAATGTTTGTTTCTCCAAATAACAAGCCACATAAACATACTCCCAGTGAGTCTCATTTCAAGAAAATGAATAATCTATCTGCATGTCTGTCTATCTGTCTGCCTGCCCGGCTGCAGTCATGTCTCAGTCTGTATGTGTCTGTGTCTGTCTGTCTGCCTGACTGTGTGTCTGTTTATCCTTCCGTTGATTTGCCTCTCTCAGTGTGTGGCTTTTGTGCCGGTGCTTCTGTCCGCCTGCCCGTTTCTCTGTCCTGTTGCTGCTGCTGTTGTTGTTCCCTGGCTTAAAGACTCCAGGGATCATCCCAGCAGCCGAAGCAATTGAACACTATGGTACAGATGCACCAGCTAGGGATGAGAACATTAACGTGTGTGACCGTTTTTGATTACCCCGCCACGTGCAGCCACACCCCGACTTCGGAGGATTTTGGAGACTGATAATGTTATGCTAGGAGCTTGCCATGGCTAAAGACCATCCCCGCATAACTATGAAGAACATAACATTTTGATGTAGCCTTGATGTTCTAGCTCATGTCAATTGGTCTGACATGGCCTTATGCCAAGGCGATGACCTGTTTGCCTGATTGTCTGTCTATCTCTGCTTGCCTGTCTGTCCTTTTCTCTAATGGTCTGTCTCTCTATCTCTGCTTGCCTGTCTGTCCTTTTCTTTAATGGTCTGTCTCTCTCTGCTTGCCTGTCTGTCCTTTTCTCTAATGGTCTGTCTCTCTCTGCTTGCCTGTCTGTCCTTTTCTCTAATGGTCTGTCTCTCTCTGCTTGCCTGTCTGTCCTTTTCTCTAATGGTCTGTCTCTCTATCTGCTTGCCTGTCTGTCCTTTTCTCTAATGGTCTGTCTCTCTCTGCTTGCCTGTCTGTCCTTTTCTCTAATGGTCTGTCTCTCTCTGCTTGCCTGTCTGTCCTTTTCTCTAATGGTCTGTCTCTCTCTGCTTGCCTGTCTGTCCTTTTCTCTAATGGTCTGTCTCTCTCTGCTTGCCTGTCTGTCCTTTTCTATAATGATCTGTCTCTCTCTGCTTGCCCGTCTGTCCTTTTCTCTAATGGTCTGTCTCTCTCTGCTTGCCCGCCTGTCCTTTTCTCTAATGGTCTCTCTCTCTCTGCTTGCCTGTCTGCCTGTTTTTCTGTCCTTCCTGTCCTTCTCTCTCTGTTTGCCTGTCTGTCTGTTTTTCTGTCCTTCTCTCTCTGTTTGCCTGTCTGTCTGTTTTTCTGTCCTTCTCTCCCTGACTGTCTGTCTGTTTTTCTGTCCTTCTCTCTCTGCTTGCCTGTCTGTCTGTTTTTCTGTCCTTCTCTCCCTGACTGTCTGTCTGTCTGTTTTTCTGTCCTTCTCTCTCTGCTTGCCTGCCTGTCTGTCTGTTTTTCTGTCCTTCTCTCCCTGACTGCCTGTCTGTCTGTTTTTCTGTCCTTCTCTCCCTGACTGTCTGTCTGTCTGTTTTTCTGTCCTTCTCTCTCTGCTTGCCTGTCTGTCTGTTTTTCTGTCCTTCTCTCCCTGACTGTCTGTCTGTCTGTTTTTCTGTCCTTCTCTCTCTGCTTGCCTGTCTGTCTGTTTTTCTGTCCTTCTCTCCCTGACTGCCTGTCTGTCTGTTTTTCTGTCCTTCTCTCCCTGACTGTCTGTCTGTCTGTTTTTCTGTCCTTCTCTCTCTGCTTGCCTGTCTGTCTGTTTTTCTGTCCTTCTCTCCCTGACTGTCTGTCTGTCTGTTTTTCTGTCCTTCTCTCTCTGCTTGCCTGTCTGTCTGTTTTTCTGTCCTTCTCTCCCTGACTGCCTGTCTGTCTGTTTTTCTGTCCTTCTCTCCCTGACTGTCTGTCTGTCTGTTTTTCTGTCCTTCTCTCTCTGCTTGCCTGTCTGTCTGTTTTTCTGTCCTTCTCTCCCTGACTGTCTGTCTGTCTGTTTTTCTGTCCTTCTCTCTCTGCTTGCCTGTCTGTCTGTTTTTCTGTCCTTCTCTCCCTGACTGTCTGTCTGTCTGTTTTTCTGTCCTTCTCTCTCTGCTTGCCTGTCTGTCTGTTTTTCTGTCCTTCTCTCCCTGACTGTCTGTCTGTCTGTTTTTCTGTCCTTCTCTCCCTGACTGTCTGTCTGTCTGTTTTTCTGTCCTTCTCTCTCTGCTTGCCTGTCTGTCTGTTTTTCTGTCCTTCTCTCCCTGACTGTCTGTCTGTCTGTCTTTCTGTCCTTCTCTCCCTGACTGTCTGTCTGTCTGTTTTTCTGTCCTTCTCTCCCTGACTGGCTGTCTGTCTGTTTTTCTGTCCTTCTCTCCCTGACTGGCTGTCTGTCTGTTTTTCTGTCCTTCTCTCCCTGACTGGCTGTCTGTCCTGTTCTCCAATGGTCTGTCTCTCTCTGCTTGCTTGTCCGTAAGTCTACGTTTGCCTACCTGTCTGTCTGCCTACCTGTCTGTCTGCCTACCTGTCTGTCTGCCTACCTGTCTGTCTGCCTACCTGTCTGTCTGCCTACCTGTCTGTCTGTCTGTCTATCCTTATGTTTGTCTTTACCAACGTGTGGTTTTTGTGCGTGCCCTTTTGTATGCCTGTCTGTCTGTCTTTCTGTCTGTCTGACTGCTTGACTGTGTGTCTATCTGTCCTCCCCGGGGACTGCTTATCTCTCCCACTGTGCGTGTGTTGATGAACCTATCGGAAAATGCTGAACGGGATCTCCATTTATTTTCCTAATTGTTTTCTTTCACATTTCCCCCTCCTTTTTCTTTTTCTTCTTTTTTTTCAATTTGCTGCATCATTTCCATGCTCCTTTGCCCTCGCGCCCTCCTCGTTTTCCCGATCCCATTTCCTCAACAACATTTGTCTTCCGCGCACTCTTACATACCCTGGCTTCTCTGTCTGTGTCTGTGTCTGCCTGCCTGCCTCTCTCTCTCTCTCTCTCTCTCTCTCTCTCTCTCTCTCTCTCTCTCTCTCTCTCTCTCTCTCTCTCTCTCTCTCTCTCTCTCTCTCTCTCTCTCTCTCTCTCTCTCTCTCTCTCTCTCTCTCTCTCTCTCTCTCTCTCCGTGCGCGCGCACAGTGTATGTATGTATGTATGTATGTATGTATGTATGTATGTATGTATGTATGTATGTATGTATGTATGTATGTATGTATGTATGTGCATACATGTGCATAAATATGTGTATGTTGTTTTTCTTTGGTCTTTGTGTTTGCGTCTTTATCTGTCCGTATAATGTTCTTTAACTGTGTGTGTGTCTGTCTGTCCGCCTGTATCCCATTCTCTCTCTCTCTCTCTCTCTCTCTCTCTCTCTCTCTCTCTCTCTCTCTCTCTCTCTCTCTCTCTCTCTCTCTCTCTCTCTCTCTCTCTCTCTCTCTTCATTACAGCGTACGCAGTATAGTTATGGTTAACCAAAAATTGAATAACGTACCGTATCGCCTTTTCCCATTTCATCTTCTGGCCGGAAATGCACCTTTTTTTGAGTTGTGCCAAGAATTTTAACAAGCGGTTTCTGTTCGCCTTATCGAGAGAGTCATTTTACCTTTATGACTGTTACAGTATTTGTGAATTATTTGGAAATTGATGTTTTATTATTATTATTATTATTATTATTATTATTATTATTATTATTATTATTATTCACAACAAATTAAAACAAAGTCGAAATTAAAACCCAGAAGAAACGGTTTAATGATAAAAAAAACACACAAAGCAAAACAAAACACGACGTTTCGGGTTCAACCCGTTGTCCAGTGCTTAAATTTTTTATTTTTTTTTTATTTTTATATTATTATTATTATTATTATTATTATTATTATTATTATTATATAACTATTAGTTTGTTTGTTATAATTGTTTGATGATGGTATTGATATTGTTGTTTGTTCGTTCATTTATTTAATTGTCTATTTTATTTGTTTATTATTTTCTTTTGTTTCACGACCTGTGTTTACGGACTGATAAATGATCTGTATGTCTGTGTACCTAATAACAGTTGTTTAAACCAAGATAACTATTGTTATGCTTATTCAGTTCATCCTCAAACATTTCAAGTTTCAAGTCTCTCTCTCTGTCTCTGTCTCTCTCTCTCGGTCTCTGTCTCTGTCTGTCTGTCTGTCTGTCTGTCTGTCTGTCTGTCTGTCTGTCTCTCTCTCTCTCTCTCTCTCTCTCTCTCTCTCTCTCTCTCTCTCTCTCTCTCTCTCTCTCTCTCTCTCTCTCTCTCTCTCTCTCTCCTTATTATAATGATTTGGTCTGTGCATGCATGGCTGACATTTTTTCTTTTTTTCTCCTCATTTCTTATTTTGTCGTTGGCGAGATGAACACAAGTCTGTACTGTGCTATTCTTTACCAACATTAACAAAGAGTCGTTCGATCGTTCACTCTCTCTCTCTCTCTCTCTCTCTCTCTCTCTCTCTCTCTCTCTCTCTCTCTCTCTCTCTCTCTCTCTCTCTCTCTCTCTCTCTCTCTCTCTCTCTCTCTCTCTCTCTCTCTCTCTCTCTCTCTCTTCCTTACCCTTTCATGTTTACAGTCGCCATTTGACCCAAAGATTAAGGTGACAATGGTACCTAGCAACAACAAAAAACACACCAACAAAAACCAAAAACAAACAATGTCACAAAAAAAGACTTGAAAAGGCAAAGTGCAAAAAAGCGAAATGGAACATGATGAATCGGGATGTTACCATACAGTGTTGCATGCTACTGGTGGCTGACATGTTCTATGCTTTACAGCTCTTTCTTACAAATTAGCTGACAGATCAGCTTACCTCTTCCCCCTCTCTTGCCTCACTCAGCCAGCATCTCTGACATATTTCGGGGTGTTTTCGAGGCAATTGGGTCTTGTTTGGTTTATTTTTAAATCCCTGTTTACTAACACACGGGGGCATCCCATAATCGGAAGGGAATTTGTACGCTTCCCTGTCTGTGTCTGTCTGTATTTATGTCTGTCTCTCCGTTTGTCTGTCCATGTCTGTCTCTCTCTATGTCTTTCTCTCAGTCTGATGACAGTTTTCCATTCTCCTTGTCAATGGAGATCTCCCCCCCCCCCCCCCCCCCCTGTTCCAATAATCCAAAACTAAAGAACCGAATTCTCCAGGGTCGTATTTAACATAATGCCTAAAAGGTTCATAATAATACAGCTTTTGGTCTCAGGAATTCATTCCAAAGATACTTTATTATGGAGCTTAATGGCCAGAATAACGTTTTTTTCTCACTATTTATTTTTAATCTATGAAAGTCTATCGTTGTCAGTGAATCTCTGTGTGTTTGTCTCTCTCTTCTTTTGTGTGTGTGTGTGTGGTGTGTGTGTGTGTGTGTGTGCGTGTGCGTGTGTGTGTGTGTGTGTGTGTGTGTGTGTGTGTGTGTGTGTGTGTGTGTGTGATAGTGAAACAGAAAGAGAAAAAAACACCGAAAACGAAAACGAAATTTTATTTAAAACGAAAATATGAGATAAGCAATGACAGCTTTTTGCCACCCAGCCCTGGGGAAAATAATAATAAACAACAAGAAATCAAAGAAAACTTTAAACAGCAAACTAAGTAACACATGCACAAACATTAAGGGGAAATGAGGGTAATGGGAGAGAGGGGGGGGGGGGGCATAGGAAGGCACACAATATAATCACAAGGTGAATAATTTGAGAGAGAGAGAGAGAGAGAGAGAGAGAGAGAGAGAGAGAGAGAGAGAGAGAGAGAGAGAGAGAGAGAGAGTCCTTCCAAACTGGTATTATTCCGCCAATATTTATATTTTGTAGCTATTTAAAACTGAGCACGCCATAAGCTTTGCTTGTTGTTGCTGCTGAGTAATGTCGTTGTTGTTGACTATGCTTCTTTCGAAAAATAACACATTTAAACCATAGAGAGAGGAGCAACAAATTAATAGAATTATATAAGTCAAATACTCAACAGCAATAGTGGAAACATTGAAACCGATCCTCCAAATGATGAAAAAGGGCATATTAGCAATTCACTGAGAAACCACTTTACAACTAGCACTTGACAATGGAGACCTTTCTCTGCAGAAGGGGCAGGACTCAATGGCCACAAGTACACCCCCCCCACCTCAGCAATGGATCAACGCGTATTCCTCAACTGTGCCACGGTCTGCTCTGAAGCATCACATTTCTGCTCTACTCTGCGTGCTGGCACCTGTCGGTGGTTGGTGTCGCTGATGGCTGGTTTCCGGGTTGTAGTGGGTGGGGGCACGTGCTGGGGGTAGCATCGATGATCGTGGTCGAGGTTAGTCTACAGGGTCTGAAATATCTTTACAAAAAAAAGTTGGAACATCACGATTCATCACTCATAGTTCATTGGGCAAGCTGGTCTAGTCAAACACGTTTTAATTAGTCCCCGAGCCGAAGGTTCGGGGAGCTATTGTTTTTGTCTGGTCCGTCCGTCCGGTGTCCGTCCGGCGTGCCTCCGTCCGTCCGGCTATTCGTCCGTTTTTCTCAAAAACTATTCAGTCTATCATCATCAAATTTGGTATACTAGTTTGCCAAGATGCAAGCTATCCACTGATTTATTTAGTTTTACATTAAGGTCAAGGTCGCGCCAGTTACGGGGTTCAAACCCCGAAACACATAATCGCTAATATCTCGCGACGTTTTGCATGCAGTTTTTTCCACAACATTTCTTGATGAATGGTCTATAACACAGTTGTCATGAATTTTTCTGTGCGCGCGTGTGCGCATGATCGCGCGCGCTCAAATCACGGGTCCGAACCCCAAGGCTATATATAAAACTATTCAGTTACGTGCTGTTTTGATGCGTTTTTATGTAGTTGCGTGCTGTTTTGATTCCGATTTCGGAGTAGCTCGGCGATGCTGCGAGGGGACTTTGCAGCCGCTCGGCGTTGCACTGGTTTTAATTTTAGATAATCTAATATATCTCTATGTCTGTTCTCTCGGTCTGTCTCTGCTTGTCTGTCTGTCTGTCTCTCTGTCTGTCTCTCTGTCTCTGTCTCTGTCTGTCTGTCTGTCTGTCTCTCTCTCTCTCTCTCTCTCTCTCTCTCTCTCTCTCTCTCTCTCTCTCTCTCTCTCTCTCTCTCTCTCTCTCTCTCTCTCTCTCACTGTCTCTCAAATAAACGCCAAAACAGACAGACAGAACTAAATGAAGCTTTCCTAAGACTCAATGAGAATATCTTTCCATGGTCTACCTTGTTATTTCCGACGCAGTCTTGTACTTTTTGTATTACCCCCCCCCCCCCCAACCAAGACGCTGAACTTTTCAGAGCAGCTGTTCAGATTGGTTTTCTTTCTCTTTTGAACTGTAAGGGCAAGAGAGAGAGAGAGAGGGGTAGATAGGTGTGATGGATGGTGGGGCGGATTATGGGATAGCAGGATTGGAAAGGCGGGAATGAAAACATAAGCGTGTGTTTGTGAGGGGTGGGTGGGGGTGTTTACATAATTATTAATATGAGCAATGGAAAGTTGGTAAAGAAATGGAGAGGTTTATTGGAGACACGAGAGCAAACTTGGAGAGGTATTTATCAGAGCGTACCACCAGCCTCCTCCATTGGTTTGTGTTAGTGCCTCCTGGAGGCGGGGAGGGCAAGTGGTAACTGTGGGGGTTAGTTTTAATGGTTTCCTTTTGTTGAACATTTTATCGCTGAAATACCCTGCCCCCGCCCAAAAAAACCAACAAAAACCAACAACAACCAACAACAAACAAACAAACACCCCACAAACCCCCCCCCCAAGACAACAACAAAACAAAAACCAACCAACCAAACAAACAAACATTGGATGCAGTCATTTTATTACATTTATAAAACTTATAATCTGAATTAATACTACTTTTTTACTCCCCCAAAAGTGGAAATCTTCACTGAAATGCAAGAGAACAATGCTTTGCCCAGGATACACCCCCATTCTCACTGAAGAGGACGTGAGGACAATGTGTTCCCAACTGCTCCATCTAAGGAAGAAACTCTGATGTGGTGTGTGTGTGTGTGACTCACTCTCTCTCTCTCTCTCTCTCTCTCTCTCTCTCTCTCTCTCTCTCTCTCTCTCTCTCTCTCTCTCTCTCTCTCTCTCCTCTCTCTCTCTCTCTCTCTCTCTCTCTCTCTCTCTCTCTCTCTCTCTCTCTCTCTCTCTCTCTCTCTCTCTCTCTCTCTCTCTCTCTCTCTCTCTCTCTCTCTCTCTCTCTCTCTCTCTCTCTCTCTCTCTCTCTCTCTCTCTCTCTCTCTCTCTCTCTCTCTCTCTCTCTCTCTCTCTCTCTCTCTCTCTCTCTCTCTCTCTCTCTCTCTCTCTCTCTCTCTCTCTCTCTCTCTCTCTCTGTGTCTCTCTCTCTCTCTGTCTCTCTCTCTCTTCTCTCTCTCTCTCTCTCTCTCTCTCTCTCTCTCTCTCTCTCTCTCTCTCTCTCTGTCTCTCTCTCTCTCTCTCTCTCTCTCTCTCTCTCTCTCTCTCTCTCTCTCCCCCCTCTCTCTCTCTCTCCTCTCTCTCTCTCTCTCTCTCTCTCTCTCTCTCTCTCTCTCTCTCTCTCTCTCTCTCTCTCTCTCTCTCTCTCTCTCTCTCTCTCTCTCTGAACAAATACACTCCCACCTGTCCACACGAAGGCCCAACGTGAGAAGGAAAGAAAGGTCGCATATGGAAATTCATTCACTCCACCATCATAACACAAAATGGGATGGGAGGTGGGAGGAAAAGGAAGACGATGATAACAGGGATACAGGGTGAGAGTGGGGAGGACTGGGAGGAAAAGGAAGACGATGATAACAGGGATACAGGGTGAGAGTGGGGAGGACTGGGAGGAAAAGGAAGACGATGATAACAGGGATACAGGGTGAGAGTGGGGAGGACTGGGAGGAAAAGGAAGACGATGATAACAGGGATACAGGGTGAGAGTGGGGAGGACTGGGAGGAAAAGGAAGACGATGATAACAGGGATACAGGGTGAGAGTGGGGAGGACTGGGAGGAAAAGGAAGACGATGATAACAGGGATACAGGGTGAGAGTGGGGAGGACTGGGAGGAAAAGGAAGACGATGATAACAGGGATACAGGGTGAGAGTGGGGAGGACTGGGAGGAAAAGGAAGACGATGATAACAGGGATACAGGGTGAGAGTGGGGAGGACTGGGGGGGAAAGGAAGACGATGATAACAGGGATACAGGGTGAGAGTGGGGAGGACTGGGAGGAAAAGGAAGACGATGATAACAGGGATACAGGGTGAGAGTGGGGAGGACTGGGAGGAAAAGGAAGACGATGATAACAGGGATACAGGGTGAGAGTGGGGAGGACTGGGAGGAAAAGGAAGACGATGATAACAGGGATACAGGGTGAGAGTGGGGAGGACTGGGGGGAAAAGGAAGACGATGATAACAGGGATACAGGGTGAGAGTGGGGAGGACTGGGAGGAAAAGGAAGACGATGATAACAGGGATACAGGGTGAGAGTGGGGAGGACTGGGGGGAAAAGGAAGACGATGATAACAGGGATACAGGGTGAGAGTGGGGAGGACTGGGAGGAAAAGGAAGACGATGATAACAGGGATACAGGGTGAGAGTGGGGATGACTGGGAGGAAAAGGAAGACGATGATAACAGGGATACAGGGTGAGAGTGGGGAGGACACAAGAGGTGAAACAAAAAACAATTCTCAGCAGAACGTCCGTTATGCCTTTGCCGTAGCGGAGGGATCAAAGCGTGGAGGGGAGTGATGCGGTCAGTCTTAGTGACAGCACCAACAGTATCAGATCACTACGCTACTATGGCGTGTGGGCCTCCCATGATGCGGTGTTCGTCTGGAGGATTGTTGCCCCCTCCTGTTAGATTTGTACCCCGGACATCAAATCATGCGTCTCCTGCATTCGCATTTTGTTACAGGAAAAAACCCTTTTTCAAGTGTTCAGATTCTTTCACGTATTTTCGGAAAAATCTGTCTTTTGAAGCAAACAGAGCGTCATTCGTTAGTTCTTTGGTTGTTTGTTTTCTTGTTTTATATTTATTGTGTAATGTTTTCTTTTTAATCAATGTAAATATGTTTTGTAAAGCGCTTAGAGCCCTTACTGAGAATAGGCGCTATAGAAATACGCATTATTATTATTATTATTATTCACTGTCCAAGCGAGAAGTTTCTTCATAGTGTGTGTATATAATAACAAGCCAGACTTAGTGCGTGATGAAAATGCCATCAGAGGGGGTCTCAGAGTGGGGGGCAAGCTACGGGCGGTTTTGGCCGACTTGAATACGTAAAGGCAACTTACTTTCGGCTGGCCGGTTTTGGCCGGAATAAATCCAAGAGGCAAACAGTCGTCCACCCAAACTAGTATTTAAAAATAATAATATGTGACATAGCATTTTGTTTACCAGTGTACGTTAGTGAAGTGGTGAACAGTCGACCTAGAGCTTCAATGTGCTGCACAATCAGTAAGTAAGGCCCTGTGTCCAAACATCAGTAGTGAAGTGGTGAACAGTCGACCTACAGCTTTAATGTGCTGCACAATCAGTAAGTAAGGCCCTGTGTCCAAACATCAGTAGTGAAGTGGTGAACAGTCGACCTAGAGCTTCAATGTGCTGCACAATCAGTAAGTAAGGCCCTGTGTCCAAACATCAGTAGTGAAGTGGTGAACAGTCGACCTAGAGCTTCAATGTGCTGCACAATCAGTAAGTAAGGCCCTGTGTCCAAACATCAGTAGTGAAGTGGTGAACAGTCGACCTAGAGCTTCAATGTGCTGCACAATCAGTAAGTAAGGCCCTGTGTCCAAACATCAGTAGTGAAGTGGTGAACAGTCGACCTAGAGCTTCAATGTGCTGCACAATCAGTAAGTAAGGCCCTGTGTCCAAACATCAGTAGTGAAGTG
>CM065703.1:27733548-27746048 GCA_017654935.2 Phymorhynchus buccinoides
GGGGGTCTAAAGTACAACGTTGCTCTTTTTGTATGTTCTCCTCCCCCTCCCCCACCCCAACCACCTTCTCTTGCCTTCTGCACGGCACAAAGTTGGCTGTGTTTTCATAAATCGGATAGCGTTGGCTCTCAGGTTCCCTGGCCACCTTACCTAAACAAACAAACTGGCTTACAGTGTGTGACTAATGATACTGTTGCAGAGTATGGGACCGTGACTGAGAGAGAGAGAGAGAGAGAGAGAGAGAGAGAGAGAGAGAGAGAGAGAGAGAGAGAGAGAGAGAGAGAGAGAGAGAGTTGTGAAAACAAAACTACCTCAAATGTGATACATGTATCGTATTTTTTGCTTCATTAGACCCATGCACGTCTTTGTTTCTTTCTTTTCTTTCCTTATTTATATCACTCCCAGTCCTGGATGACATTGGTTCGTTTTGATTTGAATGTCATTATCCATGTTCCACACTTCCCCACGTTCCCTCTTTGATAACGGACAGAAGGCCTATGTTTCTTCTTCTTCTTCTTCTTCTTCTTCTTCTTCTTCTTCTTCTTCTTCTTCTTCTTCTTCTTCTTCTTCTTCTTCTTCTTCGTTGTCGTCGTCGTCGATCGCTCAAACAGTTCCTGTTATGAGCGCAGATGCATCATGCTGTCGTTATGCGCCTAAGAAACAGTTAGGCCCAGTATGTCCGTCTTCGGCTAGAGAAAATCTTTGTTAAAAGTTTCTAGAACAAAGACAGAAGAGTGGACCAGCAAGGCAGACAGATAGTAGATGACAGTATGAGTGAGCCACGGGTTGTGTGGCCTGACTGAAGCTGACTCTGACTGTGTGTCCACCCAGATGCAGTGGACCCCTACAAGCTGGACCTGTCCGTGAAGCCCCGCAAGGAGAGAACGGCGTTCACCAAGCACCAGATCTCAGAGCTGGAGAAGGAGTTCAACGTGCACAACTACCTCACCAGGCTGAGGAGATATGAACTGGCCGTGGCCCTAGAGCTCACAGAGAGACAGGTATGTGATGATGATGATGATAATGATGATGATGATGGTGGTGATGATGATGATCATGATGATGATGATGGTGGTGATGATGATGATGATAGTTCAACGTGCACAACTACCTCACCAGGCTGAGAAGATATGAACTGGGCTCACTGAGAGACAGGTATATGATGATGATGATGATGGTGGTGATGATGATGATGATGATGATGATGATGATGATGATGATGGTGGTGATGATGATGATAGTTCAACGTGCACAACTACCTCACCAGTCTGAGGAGATATGAACTGGCTGTGGCCCTAGAGCTCACAGAGAGACAGGTATGTGATGATGTGATGATGATGATGATGATGATGATGATGATGATGATGATGATGGTGGTGATGATGATAGTTCAACGTGCACAACTACCTCACCAGGCTGAGGAGATATGAACTGGCAGTAGCACTAGAGCTCACAGAGAGACAGGTAGGGATTGGTTTGATTCATAGCTGCTAATCCTTCTGAGTTTCCCAGAATGTTTCCTTATTCCAGCCGGATTCTGAAATCTCAAAGGAAAAAACCCAAACAACTCTTTAGTCCACGTGGAGGTCAAGGTACGTGCTGGTTCCATGAGCCAATCCACATTTTTTTTAAATCTCGGAAACCATATTTTGCGCATGTGCAATATGCTTCTCGGCCGGTCAAAATGGCGTCAACGAAAGTCGCGAAGTTGAATCCATCGACTTTACCGCAGCTTAGAGAACAATTTCCTTCCATCAATGCGTTCCGCCAAGACAGTTACTCTCTCTGTACTGTGTGTAGACGCAACTTCAAAATTTCTTACTGGAATCTAACTTAACATCACTGTTCATAAGAATTCTGTAAAGCACATTAAAATGTGAAATTGAAAGCATAGAGTAGTGTTCAGCTATGATGTAAACGTTCGCAATACTGAATATCATACTGGTGCTTTAATGACACAGCTCTGACACTCACTTTGCTGTTGGTAAGAACGTTATGGCAATGTCAACTCCGAATTAAGTAGAAGTCATCGGAGTTTGGACAAACAAAAATAAATCTCCACTTAAACTTTAACTGGGCGCGCGCGTGTGCATGTATGTGTAATGCATGTATGTATATGCGTGCGTGTGTTGACTGTTAAATGTGTGTGTTTGGTGCAGGTGAAGGTGTGGTTCCAGAACAGGCGCATGAAGTGGAAGAGGGTGAAAGGCACCAAGCTGGTCAAGGACAAGGTGGACGGCCAGATCAAGCCCATCATGACCAACACCGTCACCTCCACCAACCCCACCCCGCTCCCCCACCACCCCCACACCACCCTCCACCACCCTGCCCATCCCCTCCCCGACAGCTCCCTCAACACCACCCACACCCCTAACCATACACCTACCCTGGCTGACAACGGCCTCGTTGGAGGAGCAGGCGGCATGACCGTTCTGCCTGATGGTTTGTCCGACGATAGTCAACCGGACACTTCGTGATTATGACCACAGGGCAGTTTCTTTTTGGTCATGGTGATTGTGGTATTTTACGGATGGAAAGTTTGGTGTTTCTGGCTCATAGAATGTGTTTGTTTTGGTGGTGGTGGTGGTGGTGGTGGTGGTGGTAAAAAAACGAAAGCGTTGTTTTCTGTTTTTGCACGTTGAGCCTTTTAATTTTGAAGCAGCAAGAAATTGGCAGGTGCATTTAAGGAATCTTTCCGAAATCTGAATAGCAGAGGGTTTATAATAATAAGAAAACACTGAAGGAAGACCTAGACAGGATTTTTTCTTCTTTATTTTAAAGAAGCAAGAAATTTCAGGGAGAGCTGGACAGCAGAATGACTTCAGGAGAGAAAGAAATTGATGCGATATGTTTAAGTCCAGATTGCTGACGTTTTAAGAGAAGAACAAAATGGTGTAGCAGGAGACTGACTGGACTGCAGAAAGTCTTCAGAGCACATAGATATTTTGTGAAGCTGGACACGAGAAGTTTCAGAGAAAAAGATAAGTATGATTAGGAAAGGTGGACAAACAATGTCTTTAGAAACTCTTGGGAGAGCTGGACGAAGAAAAGTCTTCAGAGGGGAAAAAGTCTTACGATGATGTTCAGAGCAGAAACGTAACCATTAGATTGGGAGGTGTGGATAGAAGGTCTTTTCAAAAGACACACTACAACACGTGTGCTTCGGTCCGAGGTGGCTACATACACAGACCTGTTTACTCTACTCTTTTCGAGTAGTATTCTACTCCATTTGGACCTCTACTACTCTTCAAAATTGAAAATAATGCTCTAATTACTCATTTTCAGTGAACATTATTTGATGGTTTAATGAAGAGGACTACTCATTTCACACCCAAACTACTCATTTCAGCTGTCCAGACTACTCAAGACTTGTGTAGGGGGTAAACAGGTCTGCATACACCCTATGTGTGCTTCGGTCCGAGGTGGTTACAATGGAAAATGATCAAGCCACACCCACAGACTCCTTGATGTCCTTCCGCAGTAACCGTTTGTTTCGTACTTACAACAACCTCTGTGTGTCTCTTTCTCTGGTCAATTTTTATATTTTTATAATCTTTTGCAAATATGATTCTGGCGCAGCTGTATGTATCGTTCAGCATTTTGCCAGAACTGGTGTTGTAAAAGTGTTAGGAGAAAAAAAGCAATTTTTGTGTGCTTGTTACGTACATGTTATAAAGAAACCAAAAGGAAAGAAACCATTAACTTTGCAAACGCATATGATAAGATACGGGGTTGGGGTTGGACAAGTTACAACTTGAAGGTGGATAAGAACGTTCTCTACAGGTGGTGTGTAAACAATGACTGTATTTGGTATTGGGTATATTCCAGACACAGTATAATCTGTGAAATCCTGGCTGCTCTCCGCCCTTTTCTTTAGCAGAGTGAGGGGGGTGGGGTGAGGACGGGGCTGACTTGAGAAACCTAGCTATCAATTTGGTCATACCAGGCAGCGGGATTTCTCCATACTCTTTTCGACTTTTATCCGCCGTGGGATTTCTACCTGCGTAAAGCGCACGAGTCAGGTTAGCTTTAAGTCCCCATCCGATGGACTCGACGTTCAGTTCGATTTCCCCGTCGAACTAGAAAGAAAGGGCGAGGCCGGGATTCGAACCCGGGTCACTCACGCAATTGGCACTTAACCACTCTGCCGCCCCTTCCCTTTAAATTTTTTTATGTATGTCAACTGTCATTAAAATTCGCCCAGAAGTGATTGTGTTTAAAAAAAATTAATTATTGACAGGTAGACAAATAGACAAAGGGATAAAAAGTCCACGACGGAGGTAAAGCATTCGATTGTGTTAACCATCGTTATAGAAATCCATAAATATATTGGAACATTTAACTGAGAGAGAAGGGCTTGGAGATAGATTGACACTTTGAGCGCGCCGTGGGCAAGCTAATTGTGCTTTGGTTAAAACGTATGTTTTCAAAATGTGTTTTTTTTGCCACACAAAACAAGTCCGTTTTTACAACATCTCCACCTCCAAGTCCCTTCCTCCCCCAGTATCCTTCCATATCAAGGACCTCCACATCCCCCCCCCCCTGTCCCAACACCCCTGTCCCCTTTTTCCTTACCCCCCCCCCCCCCCCCACACACACTTCACCCCAAACACATTTTAGTTAGCGTAGGTTGCTGGGATGTGGCATCATGCTGGCTGCACGCTGCGGGGGCTGGCTGGCCAGGTCATAAACATAGATTAGGGTGTGCTCTCCCCTAGTTTTCGTTGATATGATGCCACAATGTGGTTCTTTCAACTATCAGCAGGACCAAGAACCTATTGTAAACAACGACAAGAATGCAGCAAAAACAATGCACACAACTGGGTGTCGATACATGTCGAGCCGTATTGTGCAGGAGATAAGCCTTTATCATTGCCTTGCCAGTTTGAAATGCTCAATATTGTAAAATAATGCTGATTTAAAAACAATGTGTGTCCGTTATTAATTACAAACCTTAATATCTCTCTCTCTCTCTCTCTCCTCTCTCTCTCTCTCTCTCTCTCTCTCTCTCTCTCTCTCTCTCTCTCTCTCTCTCTCTCTCTCTCTCTCTCTCTCTCTCTCTCTCTCTCTCTCTCTCTCTCTCTCTCTCTCTCTCTCTCTCTCTCTCTCTCTCTCTCTCTCTCTCTCTCTCTCTCTCTCTCTCTCTCTCTCTCTCTCTCTCTCTCTCTCTCTCTCTCTCTCTCTCTCTCTCTCTCTCTCTCTCTCTCTCTCTCTCTCTCTCTCTCTCTCTCTCTCTCTCTCTCTCTCTCTCTCTCTCTCTCTCTCTCTCATCGATTCCATGAGGCATTTGTTGACAACTAGCAGACAGTGGTGCCTTATTATATATATTTCTTGTAAGCAAGGCACCGTGCTTTCCCATTGTTTTAACGGTATAATCACTGTACTTGTAGGAATTGTGTCATTGTGTAAGGGAACAGACTTGCTTTTCCATTGTTTTAACGGTATAATCACTGTACTTGTAGGAATTGTGTCATTGTGTAAGGGAACAGACTTGCTTTTCCATTGGTTTAACGGTATAATCACTGTACTTGTAGGAATTGTGTCATTGTGTAAGGGAACAGACTTGCTTTTCCATTGGTTTAACGGTATAATCACTGTACTTGTAGGAATTGTTGTGTCAACTTTAATCGGAGCATCGAGTGGCCTTTCCTTTCTTCTTCATTTCCTGCTGTTTGGTCCTTTCTGGTTCTTGCACACTTAGTCTTTCTTTTCCTCTTGTCTTCCTTGTTTTTTCTTTGTTTTGTTGTTTGTTTCTTTATTTATTTTCTTTCTTCTTTCTTTCTTGTATTGCTTCCTCCTGTCCTTCCTTTTGTTTTCTCTCTCTCTATCCCCCATCCTCTCTCCCGTTTCTTTCCCCCTCGTCCTTTAT
Source organism: Phymorhynchus buccinoides (assembly GCA_017654935.2). NCBI lineage: Eukaryota > Metazoa > Mollusca > Gastropoda > Neogastropoda > Raphitomidae > Phymorhynchus > Phymorhynchus buccinoides. The sequence goes on from CM065703.1 coordinate 27,739,418, forward strand.
TCCATAGTCGTCGTTTAAGTTGTTACTGCCATGTTATGAAACATTGTAGACCTTCATGATAACAGACATTATTACCATCAGTGTGATCTTTTTCTTTTTACGATGTAGATATTATCGTCATACTACAGGAAGCTTAGAATAGGCAAAGGAAAACAATTTCTTGCATTGTAACTAAGATTAATTAATTTAACCGTTGTTCTTATTTATGGTGCTGCTCAACCGTGTTAATTAATATGATCTCAGGGAAGACGGCAGTTAAAAACAAAAAGAAGAAAACCTCCAGTATATAATTCTGATAATCGGCCAGTTTGCCCTGATAACTCCAAGAGTTACTGAGCACTTAGGATAATCCAATATAACTGTGCCAATATACCTGTGCCAATATAACTGTGCCAATATACCTGTGCCTTGATCCTTGAACACAAAATGGGTTGCCTGTTGTTTATTATTGTTTTCATTATCATTCTTCTTCACATTCATAATTACTCTTCTTATCATCATCATCATCATCATCATCATCATCATCATCATCATCATCATCATCATCATAATCATCAGACCTGTTTACTCTACTCTTTTCGAGTAGTATTCTACTCAATTTGGATCTCTACAAAATAGAAAATAATGCTCTTGAATTCTTGATTTCTACTCATTTTCAGTGAACATTGTTTGATGGTTTAATGAAGAAAACTACACATTTTGCACCAAAGCTACTCATTTCCGCTATCCAGACTACTCCAGACTTGTGTAGGGGGTAAACAGGTCTGAATCATCATCAAACGTCTCCTCGACCACGTCGTCGTCGTTTACGTGTCTTCGTCATTGTCATCTTTTAACATTATTATTATTATTATTATTATTATTATTATTATTATTATTATTATTATTATTATTAATAGCCTACTGTTTCCGTGGAGTATTGTGATCGCTTGTGTCTGTTTGTAGTTTTTTCTCTCTCCATTTTCTTAGTTTGTTTGTCTGCACAGTCATTACCTCGTGGGCCGCTGCACAGAATCACTTCAAATTTGGTATGGTGGTATATTGCTTTCAGGTTAACATGTCCTGTCCAATAGCTATCGAAGATTCTCCCTCTTGTCATTCAATTTCTTCCACACACATTTTATGAATAGTACTGAGTTGCCTTGCCGCTCAGTGATGCTTTTTGTCACAAGCAGCCAATGTCATACAAACAAAGGAACAAAAGGAAAATTATGTTTTGTTGTTGTAATAATCGTGCAGTATTTTGGATGGGTGGGTGGGTGGAGCTTGTGTGGAAATGAAAGCATAGCGTTTGAAACACTGTTCAAGTCCCTATGCATTGAGTTTACCCGTTGGGATACCGGGGGGTCTTTTGTACAAATAGTCCCCACACCTTCTGAAAGTTCTGTGCTTGTAGCTTCCGCTACTCTGTCACTCTCGTTGACTCTGCCTTTTCCCTTTGCTTTCTGTCATCTACTTTTTGTGTGACTTATTGGCCCGTTCTCCTGCCTTTAAAAAACTCTTCCAACTAACGTTCTGCTTTGAGCTCCTCCGAAATCGGAATGTGTCGGCTGTATAGAGCGGGGAGACCAGTGAAAACTGAAAACCGGACACATACACGTACCTTACGCATTACGGCCTGGGAACGAAGAAGAAGAAGAAGACTGACGGAGTACATGTATGCACTCTGAAGCATTGTTTCCCAGGGTCTAAAGGCTTCACTAGGTACACAAGGAAGCATTCACCACATGTGTATTCACCGATTATACGCATGATCCCTTGAATGCACCTTGGTTCACTAGAGTGGCTGCATATTGCTTTTGTACGTACCACTGATAACATATTGATTCATAAATTACACGTTGGTTTATTTGCTATATGTTGATAAATCTGGTAAAATTATGGATATTCATTGGTTATGCATTGTTTCATTTATTCAACACATTGGTTCATTTTGTGTTGATTTATTCGCTAAATATTGATGCACTGATTAGACACATTGACGCAATGATTACACGTCAATTTACTGATCACATAGTGATGATGAATTTTGTTTGACTGACTAGGTATATATGACTATGGGTTCGCGTATTTCAATTTGGCACATTGACTCCTTTCAATGTTGATTCACAATTCAAGTATCATACAACTTCATCGATCACGTATTTTGATTAATTGATTTTCAAGTTGATTTGGTGTTTTGACTGTATCGATTCGTTGATTGGTATATTCACTCATTGACTACACGTTATGAGTTATTGTTTCACTGTTTGATTATGAACTGTGTATGGAATCTGTCACAAAGCGGTTATTATTGATACAAGTTTTACATAATTATTAATAAAGATGTAGTGGTGCAAATCTGGGCTTATGTTTGCATGCGAATGTGCTTGCTAGACTCCCTGGCTCTCTCTGTCTCTGTCTCTGTCTCTCTCTTTCTCTCATTGTCTCTATCTCTCTGTATCTATGGCTCTGTTTCTGACTCTCTGTCTCTGTGTGTGTCTCTCTTTGTCTCTCTCTCTCTGTATCTCTGTCTGTCTCTCCCTGTCTGTCTGTCTGTCTCTCTCTCTCTCTCTCTCTCTCTCTCTCTCTCTCTCTCTCTCTCTCTCTCTCTCTCTCTCTCTCTCTCTCTCTCTCTCTCTCTCTCATATCAAGAACTGTCTTTAGGACACATGGCGACATCCCTCTCCTCCATACATTCTTTTCTTGTCTTTCATGACAACTGCATGAAAATTATTACTGTGTTGGCAGCCAAAGGCGAAACTGTCTGAAGAAAACGGCAGAAACCCCCACCCACCAAAACACACACCAAACAAACAAAAATGAAAAGAAAAGAAAACGAAGACATTGACCTTCATCGGTACCCAATGTTTGGGAATATCATAAGCTTACATACTAAGTTTGAACATCGTAAGTGCAACGATGTTAAAGATATGGCGACAAGAAGAAATGTGTAACCTGTCTCCACAAAATGATTCGTAGTATTCCAGGGGTCACCTTTGAGTTATTAACAAACCATTATTCTGCATTGAAAGCGTTTCCAACAAACCAGACATTTTGTAAATAGGACTATTTGTTGCAAAGTTATGAAGATTTGAAGTCGTATACTCAAGGAATCGGCGAAATGAGAAAATGCAACTGGAAAGTTTCAAAATGTGTACAAAACAACCAGATGTTTCTGAAAACACACCCACCCACAGCACAATTTTAAAGCAGAAATGATCATTGTTACACTTCAATACTTCTGTGTGAGGTAGAGAAAGACCTACTGTTCAATAATAAGTCAAACTCTGAAAATGGATGATCTGACCCCCTTCCACCTGAAATTGCCCCGTGGGGGTAAGAGCGCTAGGGACAACACGACTCATAATGAGGCGACGAGTCACATTTTGGTTTTCAAGGTCCAAGGTCAAGGTCAGCACGGTTATGGTTTTTCCACAGACCCCTTCCACTCATGGTGATATACCACCACACAATATTTGAAGCGATTCTCTCCAGCGGTCCAGTTCACGAGATATAGAGGACAGACAGATGGGCTGACATGACACCCCCCCCCCCCCCACCAAAAAATAAGAGGAAAAAAAAGAGACGAACGATCGCATATTACCCTACTCACTCTATGAAACGGGAGAGTAAAGCCTGTGTAGCCGGGAAAACAAATTCAGGAAACCCACCACTGCGGGAGTATTATTTTCCTAGGAAAAAATACTGGGAGTGTTATTTTACTAGGAAAAAGGGCAAATGTTCCCTCCGCTGTTCCAGGGTGAAGTTGGCCAATCAGCTCCCTCTGCTGTTCCAGGGTGAAGTTGGCCAATCAGCTCCCTCCGCTGTTCCAGGGTGAAGTTGGCCAATCAGCTCCCTCCGCTGTTCCAGGGTGAAGTTGGCCAATCAGCTCCCTCCGCTGTTCCAGGGTGAAGTTGGCCAATCAGCTCCCTCCGCTGTTCCAGGGTGAAGTTGGCCAATCAGCTCCCTCCGCTGTTCCAGGGTGAAGTTGGCCAATCAGCTCCCTCCGCTGTTCCAGGGTGAAGTTGGCCAATCAGCTCCCTCCGCTGTTCCAGGGTGAAGTTGGCCAATCAGCTCCCTCCGCTGTTCCAGGGTGAAGTTGGCCAATCAGCTCCCTCCGCTGTTCCAGGGTGAAGTTGGCCAATCAGCTCCCTCCGCTGTTCCAGGGTGAAGTTGGCCAATCAGCTCCCTCCGCTGTTCCAGGGTGAAGTTGGCCAATCAGCTCCCTCCGCTGTTCCAGGGTGAAGTTGGCCAATCAGCTCCCTCCGCTGTTCCAGGGTGAAGTTGGCCAATCAGCTCCCTCCGCTGTTCCAGGGTGAAGTTGGCCAATCAGCTCCCTCCGCTGTTCCAGGGTGAAGTTGGCCAATCAGCTCCCTCCGCTGTTCCAGGGTGAAGTTGGCCAATCAGCTCCCTCCGCTGTTCCAGGGTGCAGTTGGCCAATCAGCTCCCTCCGCTGTTCCAGGGTGAAGTTGGCCAATCAGCTCCCTCCGCTGTTCCAGGGTGAAGTTGGCCAATCAGCTCCCTCCGCTGTTCCAGGGTGAAGTTGGCCGATCAGCTCCCTCCGCTGTTCCAGGGTGAAGTTGGCCAATCAGCTCCCTCCGCTGTTCCAGGGTGAAGTTGGCCAATCAGCTCCCTCCGCTGTTCCAGGGTGAAGTTGGCCAATCAGCTCCCTCCGCTGTTCCAGGGTGAAGTTGGCCAATCAGCTCCCTCCGCTGTTCCAGGGTGAAGTTGGCCAATCAGCTCCCTCCGCTGTTCCAGGGTGAAGTTGGCCAATCAGCTCCCTCCGCTGTTCCAGGGTGAAGTTGGCCAATCAGCTCCCTCCGCTGTTCCAGGGTGAAGTTGGCCAATCAGCTCCCTCCGCTGTTCCAGGGTGAAGTTGGCCAATCAGCTCCCTCCGCTGTTCCAGGGTGAAGTTGGCCAATCAGCTCCCTCCGCTGTTCCAGGGTGAAGTTGGCCAATCAGCTCCCTCCGCTGTTCCAGGGTGAAGTTGGCCAATCAGCTCCCTCCGCTGTTCCAGGGTGAAGTTGGCCAATCAGCTCCCTCCGCTGTTCCAGGGTGAAGTTGGCCAATCAGCTCCCTCCGCTGTTCCAGGGTGAAGTTGGCCAATCAGCTCCCTCCGCTGTTCCAGGGTGAAGTTGGCCAATCAGCTCCCTCCGCTGTTCCAGGGTGAAGTTGGCCAATCAGCTCCATCCGCTGTTCCAGGGTGAAGTTGGCCAATCAGCTCCCTCCGCTGTTCCAGGGTGAAGTTGGCCAATCAGCTCCCTCCACTGTTCCAGGGTGAAGTTGGCCAATCAGCTCCCTCCGCTGTTCCAGGGTGAAGTTGGCCAATCAGCTTAACGGAAAAGATAAATCGGAGGGAGCTGATTGGCCAACTTCACCCTGGAATAGCGGAGGGAGCTGATCTTAACATTAGCCGGAAAAACATACTGGGAGTGTTATTTTCCCAGGAAAACCCCACTCCCCTTGCCAGGAAAAATAGACTACGTCTAGGAAATAAACACGCCCCAGGAAAATAGCACTCCCACTAAATGTATGTTTCCGTCCGTTTAAAAGTCTGTTTGGTGTCTCTGTGCGTCTCTCTCTCTCTGGTGGGCTCAGTTTAATAAAATGTTATTATGACTGATGAGAAATCAACAGAGAATCATTCGTGTACTAAGCAGGAGCCAAAAAGTTAGCAACCTTTTGCAAAACAAGACAAAATATTTATCTGGGTGATTGCCACATATTTTGTAAATCGATACAAAATTAGCCTATTTACTTACCAACCTGCATGCATAATTTCACTTTATTTACATGCAAATTTCGTTGTGGGTACCCTTTGTAAAAAGTAAAGTTTGATGCACATGTTCAAGGCTGCTCCCTCATCACATCAGGAAAAAGTGATACAGAGGTGGCAGAGAGTGGGTTGTGTTCAGGCAAGGCAGTTATGGTCACCTATCACTGCTCGTTTTGGAACGACAACGCGAGAAAGTCAGTCAATGACACTGTGTGAGACAGGCTCTTCCTAGTGCTCAACAGTCCATTACACTGCAAGTAATAGTATAGAGCTGGCATTAAAAAAACACGCGAACATTATTGTCTGTAAAGAGTAGCCAGCACGATCTACAGGTCTCAAAGTGAATGAACATTTAAGGGACATGTTGTAGAGAGCCATCCTGGTCAAATAACCACGCCAAACAAGGTGGTTTAGCTCACAAATGCTGTACAAGAAGGATGGAACAATTTGGAGCTATAAAATCCTATTTGCTGCACGTAAAATGGCGCCAAAAGGTGATTTAGGTATGGGGAAGTTACGTTCATTACAGCAAAACTGAAAGAGAAGAGATTGTTTTACTTATTCTCTGTGAAAACATTGGCAACACATCTGTATTTTGTTCTCTGTGGGCTTCTACAGTCAAACGTTTTCAGAAGAAGTGAAATGGTGAAAATATGTCACCATGTTTGCAGAACAAAATTGGTTTCTTTGATTCGACATGTTGGGTACATTTTATATTCAGCAGATAGCCGAGACTCGTAGTGTAAGTGAAAAAGAATGAAGTGATTCTTTGAGTTCACTTTCGTTTTATGAGTTATCAAACATTTTGTTGTGAATTTCAAAGAGGGATTGCTTAACTTTTTGGCATTTTCTATGAGTTTCAACCAGCAAGGA
>CM065703.1:27753548-27791048 GCA_017654935.2 Phymorhynchus buccinoides
GCATCCTTGTCTTGTGGTACAGGCTTTCACAGTGCATCCTTGTCTTGTGGAGACAATGACTCAAACTAGGTGGTACTGGCTTTCACAGTGCATCCTTGTCTTGTGGAGACAATGACTCAAACTAGGTGGTACTGGCTTTCACAGTGCATCCTTGTCTTGTGGAGACAATGACTCAAACTAGGTGGTACTGGCTTTCACAGTGCATCCTTGTCTTGTGGATCAATGACTGAAACTAGGTGGTACTGGCTTTTGCATTGCATCCTTGTCTTGTGGATCAATGACTGAAACTAGGTGGTACTGACTTTTACAGTGCATCCTTGTCTTGTGGTACAGGCTTTCACAGTGCATCCTTGTCTTGTGGTACTGGCTTTCACAGTGCATCCTTGTCTTGTGGAGACAATGACTCAAACTAGGTGGTACTGGCTTTTGCATTGCATCCTTGTCTTGTGGATCAATGACTCAAACTAGGTGGTACTGGCTTTCACAGTGCATCCTTGTCTTGTGGAGACAATGACTCAAACTAGGTGGTACTGGCTTTTGCATTGCATCCTTGTCTTGTGGAGACACTGACTCAAATTAGGTGGTACTGGCTTTTGCATTGCATCCTTGTCTTGTGGAGACACTGACTCAAACTAGGTGGTACTGGCTTTCACAGTGCATCCTTGTGTTGTGGAAACATTGACTCAAACTAGGTGGTACTGGCTTTCACAGTGCATCCTTGTCTTGTGGAGACACTGACTCAAACTAGGTGGTACTGGCTTTCACAGTGCATCCTTGTCTTGTGGAGACAATGACTCAAACTAGGTGGTACTGGCTTTCACAGTGCATCCTTGTCTTGTGGATCAATGACTGAAACTAGGTGGTACTGGCTTTCACAGTGCTGCGGCCAAAGGGAATGGCTTTTATATGGGGAACTTTCTCCAACACCGACTTCCCTCAAATCTTGTTAATCGACAGAGTGTGGATATGCTCTGGACAAGGCAACTCCACAATAAACGCATTTTAGCCCAACCCTCCGAAACAGCAGCTGCTCCTTCTGCCATCTGGAAGGTATAGTCGGACACGACAGACTGGTATTTGATATTTATTATTTGGTATTTTGCTATTTGGTATTTTGCTATTTGGTATTTTGCTATTTGGTATTTTGTATTTGGTATTTTGCTATTTGGTATTTTGCTATTTGGCATTATGCTATTTGGTATTTATTATTTGGTATTTTGCTATTTGGTATTTTCTATTCGGCATTTTTTTAAATTTTGTATTTATTATGTGGTATTTTGTTATTTAGTTTTTATCATGTGGTATTTTGTTATTTGTTATTTATTATTTGGCATTTATTATTTGGTATTTTTTAAAAATTGGGCATTTATTATTTGGCATTTTCTAGGCACATAGACTCGGAGTCTGTGAAATTCGGGCTACTTGGAGAGCGCATCGCTGCCATCGCTGCGCCATCCACTGGCAAATACACGTTGATGCAGATGGGTACTAGGTGCGTGTGCCTATACTAAGAAACGTGGCACTGTTGAATGCACGGTGTACCTATAAATGCAAATCCAGTGTGGGTGCCATGTTTCAGTCATAAATCACAGGCCGCCATCAAGCTGTCAGGGCTCCGCTGTTGTTTCAGCCCTAAAGCAAAGCCACTGACACCATACCAACAGGATTTGTTTTTGGTGTGAGTTCCCCTTCGTCTTCATTGTTTTCAACTTTGTTTTCTGTCTTTCCTTTTCCCCCTTTCGTTCCTCGTCATCTTTTACGCACTCTGTCTTCGCCCCTCACTCTCTTCTGTCACTCTCTCAGAAAACAAAAATAACAACGAAAAGTGTTTCTTGTAAATGCGTATACTAATACTATTTTCTTAAATCCGTGCCGCATCAGCTTCAAACTTAATTCTGTTCAAGTGAACCAGGTACCCCTCTGCTATCCGGCAGCAATAGTCGGAAACGATCGCCAATGTTCTCACCATGAGTGGCCGTTAGCCCAGTTTCATCAAATGATAAACCACATAAACCAACTCCAAGGGAGTCTGAGTTTCTATGGCAAGGAATATTATAGACACAATAAATGACCCAAAAGAGAGAGACAGTATGTGTGTGTGTGACTGTGTGTGTGTATTATATATATATATATTATATATATATATATATATATATAGTTTGCTTTGATAAAGCTTTTCTGTGTCCAATGTCTTTATTTGTGAACCTCAGAAACAAAACCAGTTAACGTTAACTTTGAGTAATGTTCCGTGTTCAAAAAATAAAAAAAATAAAAAAATAAAAAAAAAATAATAAATTGTGCTGATTTACTTTTTCTCCCAATGGGGGAGGGACAGTGCCTTATGCAAAGACAGCTGTTTCGACCTAAGAGAAGGTCTCATCAGTTTGCATGATCGGCCTGCAATTTGACTGTCCAGTGGATGCCAACCCGAGCAAAAAAGACATTCTACAAGAGAATGGTGTCCTCTTTGCATCAAATCGAAAATCCATAATAAAAGCAAACCAGCACAAAGTTAAACCAGAAATAGTAAAAATCTTATGAAAATCTTATGTAAAATGAACAAAATAATAATGTTCTGAAATTTTAATTTCAAAACCTAATAGACATGACTAGGGAGGGCTAACTACTGAGATGGTATCCAAATTAAGGATAAAAATAGCATGAAAGAAAAATCTCAGTGAATAGCCAGCTCCGTACCCCTACTCTGAAGGACTGAAAAGTTAGTGCATTTGAAATGCAGAATAGTTTGCTTTGATAAAACTTTTCTGTGTCCAATGTCTTCTCCCATTGGGAGAAAAAGTAAATCAGCACAATTTATATAATTTTTTATTTTTTTATTTTTTTATTTTTTTATTTTTTGAACACGGAACATTACTCAAAGTTAACGTTAACTGGTTTTGTTTCTGAGGTTCACAAATAAAGACATTGGACACAGAAAAGCTTTATCAAAGCAAACTATTCTGATTGGAAGAGCTTCACCAGAATTTGCATGTGATTTTTACTCACTCTGTCAAAAGAAAGGAAAAATGTGGAAAGGTCACAGCCATTTTCATCCGACTTGGTTGGATAGTGTGAGGCGGCTTTTAACAAGTATACCAATTGTTTTCTTACTCGCATTATCATATTGTAAGAAATTTTATCTAAACTTATTTTCAGTTGTAAAAAGGCTTTTGATACTTGCACAGTTTCATACGATCTTACTGTTGTTTAAAACATAATGCTGCAGTGTACAGTACGTTTGTATGATTTTAACATTGAACATTTAAACTCACACGTTTAAAGAAATCAAGGTCATCACTGATATTTTTTTTTCTCATGTTCACGGAGTTAAAAATGCGAGAAAACCTGCCAAAATATCCCCCCAGGTTTGAAGACACCACTAAAATGAGTAGAATCTGGCTAGGTGTTTCCTTGTTCTATGCATGTGTATTTTACTCAAATGGCTTAAGGTTTGAAGACACCACTAAAATGAGTAGAATCTGGCTAGGTGTTTCCTTGTTCTATGCGTGTGTATTTTACTCAAATGGCTTAAGGTTTGAAGACACCACTAAAATGAGTAGAATCTGGCTAGGTGTTTCCTTGTTCTATGCGTGTGTATTTTACTCAAATGGCTTAAGGTTTGAAGACACCACTAAAATGAGTAGAAACTGGCTAGGTGTTTCCTTGTTCTATGCATGTGTATTTTACTCAAATGGCTTAAGGTTTGAAGACACCACTAAAATGAGTAGAAACTGGCTAGGTGTTTCCTTGTTCTATGCATGTGTATTTTACTCAAATGGCTTAACCTGTAGAATCTGGCTAGATGCTGTACTATAAGGTTTGAAGACACCACTAAAATGAGTATGATATTCTACAGTAGAAACTTGGAATATCATGGCTACAGCTTAGTCTTCCGTAGAAGCTACAGCTTAGTCTTCCGTAGAAGACTATGACTAACTAGGGGGCATTTGCATTGGCTCTAGTGCTATAGTCAATTGGGTTGGTTGGCCTTTGGGGACCTTCCCCAACACCAACTCTCGTCCTCAAATCCCTTTGGCTGAGAGAGTGGGGATGTACCCTGGGCAAGGCTTCTCCTCTATAAATATTTTTTAGCCCAGCCCGCCAGAATAGCAGCTGCCCCCCTCTGCTATTTGGCAGTCATTGTCGGAAACGACAGACTTTTTTTGAGCACCGTCTGTTTAGTGTTGTGTTTTTAGTCAATCACATTCTACCTCTATTAAAGACCCACTGGGATTGCGGTTGATCCACCATAGTCACTTTGGCCTCGAGGTGCCAAAGTGAGGCTAGACCGCCATGTGACAGTCATGTGATCTCTGACAGATCTAAATGCAGCTACGCAACTGGCCAACTGACTGAAGACTGTTAATACACCAGAACAAACTGTGTCCGACGGTAGACCCCACCCACACCCCAACAGTCCAGGACATAAACAGTGTATCCTGTGTATTATTCTACTTCAATTTCCATACTGCTTTTGTGATTGGACCCGATCATGTGATCCAAAACGAATTCGTCCACACTCACTGAATGCTCTATCTCCACGATTCCATTTTCAATGTCCACACATTCAATGGACAACATTGTTCACTTTGTTTAACATTTTCTTGAACTAAACATATGTGAACAAACGTGCACTTTACTCGTGTATCTTTTGGGAAAGTGTGTATTATAGCAAAACAAACAAACAAACAAACAAACAAACAATCAACAAATAAACAGACAAACAAACAAACAAGTAATCAATCATAAAAACAAGCAAACAATCAATCAATCAATCAATCAATCAAACAAACAAACAAAAACTTGACTTATATCTTAGGTCAAGTAGTAATGTGTTAGTCTGTCATACCTTCTACAGAATTTAACATTTCAACAGTTTTATTACCTAGAACATTGAATATGCACACATTGAATTTCCACGCATTTTCTCTCTCTCTCTCTCTCTCTCTCTCTCTCTCTCTCTCTCTCTCTCTCTCTCTCTCTCTCTCTCTCTCTCTCTCTCTCTCTCTCTCTCTCTCTCTCTCTCTCTCTCTCTCTCTCTCTCTCTCTCTCTCTCTCTCTCTCTCTCTCTCTCTCTCTCTCTCTCTCTCAAAGGTGTCTCATGTTTTGTACGTTTTCTTTGCTGTTATGCCATTTCCCCCTTTATTTATTTTCATGAGATTTGACTTTTTTCGTTCATTGTTTGGGGGGCATGGTGTAAAAAAGCTTATGCTTATAATATTAACCCTCAATAAACATTCGTATTCAATCTCTTTTTTTGCACCACAACATTCACACTTTTAAACTGGGTCAACCAACTAAACCCTGATGTGAACGTCGTCAAATTATAAACAAACCAACTAAAGTGAAAGCCCGTGACTTCCATGGCGGAGGTATAGCTGTGTGTGTCCGTGGTCAGCAGAGCTGTCTGAGTGCAGCAGTGGACACTGTGCTGACACGGCCACCACGGAGAACTGGACCACCGCTCCAAGACAACACCTTCAATCTACACTCTGTCTGTCCGCGTTTGATGCGACAACTGATGGCCGTGGACCTCAACACCCACATGATATTATTTATAATCATGTTCAGCGTCACGCTGCAGTGAAGCACATTTAACAATAGTGCACAGACTCTGCTAGGGAACAATTTCCTGGTTCAGATTCTACTGTCATTCAAACGATCCTAACACTGCTACACCCTTAGAGAGTATGATTGCATCCGATTTGCATTTGAACATTAGGGCTATGATGACCAGATAGCCATACAAAGAGAGCTAGTGGCCATGGGCCATTCTTTTTTTTCTTTTGCTTCCCCTTGCAAAGAAGGTTCTCTTCTTCCATAATGCATGTTACAACAAGACAACATTCTTTTAGAGAACTAAATAACACAGTGATTAATTCAATCATACTGAATAGCCATCATTATCAAATAAAACAAATCAGCATATACATTAGCAGCAATTGAAAATCAATCTCCTCTAGAATCTACTAGTTTATCCTGAAACCAGCTTCACAAGGGTTTTATATACAACTAGCGCAACGCCCCGTACCGGTAACGCCTAGTACCGGTAATGCCTTGTACAGGTAACGCCAAGTACCGGTACCGCTGAGTACCGGTTTCGCCGGGTCCGCAAAATATGATATTTTTACTTTAGTGGCTGAAAATACCATTTTTTTACCCCTACCACTTTCAAGGCCTACCGATCTCCATGGCCTTGACCTTGACCTTGATCGGTATGCAATCATCAGAACAAACATAAGCCAAAGTACCTACATGCCAAGTTTGAAGTCCCTAAGACCAACGGTGTGGACGTTATAGCCCCTTAAAGATTTTCGGTTTTCAAGGTCATACGCCAAGGTGAAGGTCATGACGGCGTTAATTTATGCGCAGATGCCTTCTCTCATGGTGACATGCCACCACACAAAACTGGAAACGATTCAGTAAAGCAGTTCGGGAGATATGCGTGGGACAGTAAAACCCAATCATTAGACCCCTACCACTTTCAAGGCATACCGATCTCCCTGACCTTGATCTTGACCTTCATTGGTACGCCGTCATCAGAACGGCCATAAGCGAAAGTACATCCATGCCAAGTTTCAAGACTCTAGGACCTGCGGTGTGGAAGTTATGGCCCCTTAACAAGGTTATGGCCCCTTAACAAGGGGTCGTGGGGAGGGGGGGGGGACCGAAAATCGTTAAGGGGCCATAACTTCCACACCGCAGGAGCTGATTGGCCAACTGCACCCTGGAACAGCGGAGGGAGCTGATTGGCCAACTTCACCCTGGAACAGCGGAGGGAGCTGATTGGCCAACTGCACCCTGGAACAGCGGAGGGAGCTGATTGGCCAACTTCACCCTGGAACAGCGGAGGGAGCTGATTGGCCAACTGCACCCTGGAACAGCGGAGGGAGCTGATTGGCCAACATCACCCTGGAACAGCGGAGGGAGCTGATTGGCCAACTTCACCCTGGAACAGCGGAGGGAGCTGATTGGCCAACTTCACCCTGGAACAGCGGAGGGAGCTGATTGGCCAACTTCACCCTGGAACAGCGGAGGGAGCTGATTGGCCAACTTCACCCTGGAACAGCGGAGGGAGCTGATTGGCCAAATGCACCCTGGAATATTATGCTAAATCATGCACAGACAATAATATAAAAACAAAAAAAACAACAACAACAAAAACAACAGCCTTATACCTACTTAGGTAGCAAGTTTAGGTAGGGTAACCACTTTTTGTTGAATTCATCAATGCGCATTTCCATGGCATGTGTACATTTGTCTAAAATATATTGTTTTTTTCAATTCCTGTAGAAAGTTCTTGTTGTTGGTTTTGTTTTGTGTATTCTGCATATATAGACAAAGTATCTAGCTATTAGTAATATCAGATCGAATTTTTGTTCTGTTAATGTCTTAGAGTCTTCACCAAATAAAATTAGTTCAACATTAAGTGATAGCCTTTCACAATTTAAACATTTATCTTTTACTATTCTCTCCAAGTTCATCCAGAACACTTGAGAATGTTGAGAAATAACCATAAATAATGCTGTATAGTATCTTTTTCCGCATTACAAAAATTACATTCTTCATTATCCACAATTCTCATTATTTTTAGAATACTATTTGTAACTAGGACCCCATGACATATTTTAAGTTGAAACCATCTCAATTTTATTTCTTTAATTTTTCTTATTTTTTTCAAAACTTTCTCCCAATCAATTACTATGTAAAGTTTCTGTTCCCACTTCATAAATGCATGTAAAAACTGATGGAAAAAGTTAGGGACCAGTCACATACACATGCACAACTTTCCACCCACGAATGGCAATGCAATGTTTTTGGGCAAGCATTTAATTCATTATCTCGTCAATCAGAGTACCAAATTTCATTCCGATTTGATTATCCGTTTGCTTTCCGCGAGCCTTCAAACAACATATGGGTTCAAAACGAAAATTGCAAGTCCTTCGACATGTTCAGTAGTGTGTGTGTCCACCACCAGGTTCAATCTGCACCACTCTGACGGGCGGGAGCGAGTCTGGAGACGGCAGGGGGAACGCTACCAGGACAACACCATCCAGGAGAGGGTGGCCTTTGGTGGGGGCTCCATCATGGTATGGGGAGCTTTCAGTCTTCGCCATAGGACACCCCTGTACCACGTGGCTGGCAATCTTACAGGCCTGCGCTACAGAGACGAAATTGTGGCCCCACTCGTCCTGCCGATGCTCCAACAGATGGGACCCCAGGCCATCTTCCAAGATGACAACGCCACCCCACACCGAGTCAGGGTGGTGACCAACTTCATCCAACAGGCTGGTGTTGTCAGGCTTGTTTGGCCGGCCTGCAGCCCAGATCTCAACCCCATAGAGCATGCATGGAATGAACTTGATAGGCGGGTGAGGGCAAATCATCCTCCCCCCAGGAATCTCCAGCACCTACTCCAGATGCTTCGTACTGAGTGGCAGGCCATCCCACAGGAGTTCTTCGTGAAGCTGGTGAACTCCATGAGGCGCAGATGTGATGAATGCCAAAGGAATCGTGGTGGACACACACACTACTGAACATGTCGAAGGACTTGCAATTTTCGTTTTGAACCCATATGTTGTTTGAAGGCTCGCGGAAAGCAAACGGATAATCAAATCGGAATGAAATTTGGTACTCTGATTGACGAGATAATGAATTAAATGCTTGCCCCAAAAATGTGCATTGCCATTCGTGGTTGGAAAGTTGTGCATGTGTGTGTGACTGGTCCCTAACTTTTTTCCATCAGTATATATCGTAGATTTCATTTTTTCCTAAAGTTAAATTATAATCTGCTTTACTTCTTTTCTTTACACTACATATTATTTGCAATGCTTTTGCATTTTAATTATTTTCTTTACTGTCACTAATTATATTTCTCTGTCCCATGTATTTTTTAATAGATTGGATACAGCCTAGATAGTTAAGAAAATGTACAGTTATTCCCCACTTCACTAGCATAGTCTTTGGTATAGACTCACAATAGGCCTACATCCAGGTCTTAAAACAATGGGCCATTCTTCCTTTTGCACCAGGCTGTGTCTGATAGTTGATGTGTCGTTGAACCTCAGCAACGTCTGTGCTAAATAGAAAGTTACCCAGGCCTGCATTGCAGTGGGTGGGGTAGCGAGAACAGTGTGAGTGGTTGTGGATAAAACAAACTTATAGAACGAGGATGGGAGATCGAGAAGAGGAACAGGAATTTTTTTTGGAAGAGCACATTGATTTTTGTTTGATTGTGTGTCATGCGTACTGTATTCATGCCATGGACAAAATCTGTTTCTCAACTAGAAGCGTGAAAAATGTAATCGATTTCACACTAAAATACCCCCCCCCCCCAGAAAAAAACAAACAAACAACAAAACAGAAGAGAACCCCCCATGGGATGTGTCAACAAAGTATTTAGCAGAGGAAAACAATGACGCGTTTGATAGAACCATAGATCTAAAGAGCGGTTGATTTTAGGAAAATACGTTCTGATATAAACATAAAGAGCTACCCCAATCTATAAAGACTGTCAAACTCAACTACTGGGCGTGTACTGAAATTCTCCCCCCCCCCCCCCCCCCCCCCCCCGTAGAAGAAACAAAATACCCATGGGAGTGTAAGTGTGTCTATTATGCGATCAAACGTATGGTACATGTACTTCAAAAGGAACTTTTCCTACAGAACAAGACCTTTATAGATAGCAAGAGTCGTCAACAAAACGTCACATCGTCCACGCTCGCTGCATAACTACAAAGAAAGAGAAACAGTATAGAATGTAGCTGGGGGGTCTGTGTGCAGAGTTGATGATAGTTGTTTAACATTCTTTAGCCACCAAGAGAGGGCCTTCCCCCATTGAGAAGAGAAGGGTAAACACGTCATGCTTGAGATAGAATAATAGAATAATAGGAGAACAGAAGAAAGTTGAAGAACTGGAGGAGGAAGAAGAAGAAGAAGAAGAAGAAGAAGAAGAAGAAGATGAAGAAGAAGAAGAAGAAGAAGAAGAAGAAGAAGAAGAAGAAGAAGAAAGAAGACGAAGACGAAGAAGAAGAAAGAAGAAGACATTTTTATGGCCTTTATAGGCACGCATAGCAGGGGTTTGAGCTTATAGGTGTTAGAATGAAAGAAAGAAACAAAGAAAGAACAAAAACGACGACGATGACGACAACAACAATGAAAAGGATGAAGGCCAAAAAGAGAGGGGTTGAGTTGGGGTGGCTGTCTTGTTGTTTGCTTGAGAATAAACTGTTTAAACAAAATGTATTCTTATCATGTCGTTTACTATATTAAGCCAAGTCAAAGTCAATGTCATTGAGGTAATCAATACTTTGCACCACGCAAGACCTTGGACCAGTCAACCAACGTACCAAAGTTGAAGCCTATTACTGCAAAAAAACGTGAAAGATATGACTAAGACAACAATTTAACATTAATGTCAAACGTCAAGGTCAGCATCAGCCATGCAATTGCTAACCAGAACTCCAAATCATCATAAACCAATATACCCACATACCAAGTTTGAAGGCTTTTCTTCTACAGAAATGAAATGCATGGCCACCACAAAAATTCCGTTTCTAAAGTCAAACTTCAAGGTCAAAGTCAGCACGGCTCTGATTTGCTACAACGTTTTTCAACACACACACACACACACACACACACACACACACACACACACACACGCGCGCACGCACACGCACGCGCACACACACACACACACACACACACACACGCACGCGCATGCACGCACGCACGCACACACAGCCCTCAGCCTGTTACTCACACTAAGTGGATGCTCATAAATATGTGGACACAATGTTTTCTAAAACCGATGAACTTTGTACATCCCGTTTGTACTAGTAGAACTTTGCTACTTCATGAAAACACTGGTCATCTCAAAGTCAAGGTCACAATGACCTACTTTGATGAGCAAGATGTTCAAGTCCTTTCCCACTCACTCCTCGGACCTAACTTGATCCCAGGCTGTTTTTGGTTATCAATGTTATCAAAGCAGAAGTTAGTAAAACAAGAATATTCCCCATTCCAATGCCTGCAAAAAGTAGCGATTTCACAGCTAAGCACCTTCTTTCTGTCGGAGTAAAAAAAGTACTTGGATCAAAGCCAAAACATTTGAAATTGTGTTTGGTTATCAGAGAAGGATAGCTGAAAGACATGTAAAAGTTTCATGCATTTTCACCGCTCAGTGGCGATTTTAAGGACATTATTTATTGATGGCCCCACGTAGTTTGTTTGTTTGCCTGCATTTGTCAAGTCATAGTTTTGGCTTAAGTATTACTTGACAAACCTAACTACATTATTTGCATGCTTCGCAACAGAGTTGTACATTAAGAATATATTTAGTTTTCAATGTCTTCAACTGAACACACCTCCCTCTCATGTCTGGCGTGTGCGTGTGTTTGTGTGGTTTTCCATAGACATCGGACAATAGATCACTACGTGAGTTAATGCCAGAAAGTATGATCATTCTTCTCAGGCGAGACAACACAGGAATAAAGAAGCATGATAGAATAGTACCTTCTGGCTTTCGCCCAAGAAGAATGAAGAATATCTGGCATAATACCCCGATAATATAATGTTGACACCAAATGTTTGTTACCAGCATCCTTCACCGGAGCTGTTCGATTAAGGCCTTGTGCGCATTAGATCCGCAATCCGCAAGTTCCGCACGGAAACCCCATACACTTATATAATAAATAAGCGGATGGGATTACGCATGGGTTTCTGAGTGTAATGGCCACACTCTGTTTCTTACTTCCATTTTGTGTGTGGATTGCGCATGGGTTTCTGCGCGGAACTTGCGCGTATGGGCTTGTATGCATTACATCCGCAATCCGCAAGTTCCGTACAGAAATCCCATACACTTATATAAGAAATAAGCGGATGGGATTACGCATGGGTTTCTGCGTGTAATGGCCACACTCTGTTTCTTACTTCCATTTTGTGTGTGGATTGCGCATGGGTTTCTGCGTGTAATGGCCACACTCTGTTTCTTACTTCCATTTTGTGTGTGGATTACGCATGGGTTTCTGCGTGTAATGGCCACACTCTGTTTCTTACTTCCATTTTGTGTGTGGATTGCGCATGGGTTTCTGCGTGTAATGGCCACACTCTGTTTCTTACTTCCATTTTGTGTGTGGATTGCGCATGGGTTTCTGCGTGTAATGGCCACACTCTGTTTCTTACTTCCATTTTGTGTGTGGATTACGCATGGGTTTCTGCGTGTAATGGCCACACTCTGTTTCTTACTTCCATTTTGTGTGTGGATTACGCATGGGTTTCTGTGTGTAATGGCCACACTCTGTTTCTTACTTCCATTTTGTGTGTGGATTACGCATGGGTTTCTGCGTGTAATGGCCACACTCTGTTTCTTACTTCCATTTTGTGTGTGGATTGCGCATGGGTTTCTGTGTGTAATGGCCACACACTCCTTCATATTTCTTACTTCCAGATTATTTTTTTGCGACTTACGCATGGGTTTCCGCACGGAACTTCCGCATATATGTGTGCGTGCCCTATATATGTACACAGCCTAAAGCCGGGTTCACATTAGACGCGTAAGTTCCGTACGGAAAACCCTATATAAGTGGAAGAAAGAAGGATAAAAGTTTACGCATATAGGGGAAATTCGGACACGTGCGCAAATCTTTTCCCTTCTTTGTTTCACTTATTTTGGATTGCGCACCGGTTTCCGCATGGAATGTCCGCTTATGTGTGTACACGGCCTTACACTTCCGAAAAGTTTGGAAGCATTCTGGAAGCTGTAAAGAACGGTGTCTGAGTGCAGTGAAAACAAAGCTCCATTCCACTGGCATAAACCACAACAGAGCTGCTATACCCGTTCACCCGTAGACGTCACCGTCTGAGATTTAAAGTCTTCAGAATGACCCGCCCCTTGTACCGGGGAAATGTCAGGCGGCTAGGTGGCGCTACGAGCCCTCTATCAACCAGCCATTAGCGGGGTGGTCGGCACCCGTCGCGTTTACCTCAGTGTTCCGCAATTGCTCTGAGAAAACAGTTCTTGACATTTCAGGCTGCCCACACCCCCACTCTCTCTTCTACCCTTTTGCCTTTAGTTCCACCAAAGACGCATAGCTTACACAAAAAGCCCAGTGTCTTTGGTTCCACGCACGTGCCTTACACCTCTGTCCTTGTTGGTTCTTCCAGTTCTATCAGTGGGGTGGGAACTAGAGCCTGTGCGTTTCTCTGTCTGTCCATGTGTGCGTCTGAATATGAACATATCCCGAGCTCTCTCGCCAAAACAACTTAAGCAATCTTGACAAAACGTGGCAGAATCGTTCCCCCATGTCCTGATGTTTATGCCCATCATGACAGTTTTTACCAAACGACAAGCCAAGCGAACGTACTCTCAGTTGATCTGAGTTTTGTTAACACATACAGTTTTCAAAAACATAGAACATTTTTTCTAAGTAATCCAAGCATGAGCCCATGACAATAGTTCACCGAAATGACAAGCCGTTAAACGCATTCATTGTGACGTTTTTGGGGGGTTATATATGATAAACATGCTCTGTTGCACACAGTCTAAATTACTGAAGTGGTTATTATGAAAACTGGAAAAATGTCTCCCATGTCCCGAGAGTGATGAAAGGGAGTTAATTACGAGAAGTTCTTTCCCCTTATTCATTTCACATGTAAACATGTTTTCCAGCGAGCTTGTTTTTTGTTTTGTTTTGTTGGTAAACTGGAAGAACGTTTTGATAGCTTTGCCTTCTTACTTTTTAAAAATACCATATTCTCAGTACTTCAGCCTTAGTAAAGAAAGAATGATTTTTTAAAATCAATGCTTTTTACCATTACCCTGATGGTTGCCCTCAACTTTCTCCACTTCCTCTTCCTCCAAACCTTTCCGACATTTCCGTGCCCTTCTTGCACACTTCCGCTTACACTTTCCTGTCAATGGTTCACCTTTCCGGTACCCCTGCCTTCCTAACGTGCCCTACTCACGTGAAAACAAACACTGCCTCGGTTTCTTAGATTGTGAAGAAGATGTGTCAGGATTGCATTGAAAGTATAAAGTTATCGAAGCAGTAAAAATCAGTATTTACCAAACTGCTTAATAAAGTATGGGTAAACATTGAATTAAAACTGTAGGTAAACATTGACTGAATGAATAGACAGACATTAAAATTTTATTTTAACTTTAAAAGATCAGAGAGAGAGAGAGAGAGAGAGAGAGAGAGAGAGAGAGAGAGAGAGAGAGAGAGAGAAACGAAAACGAAAACGAAAACGAAATTTTATTTAACCAAGGAACATGAGATAAGCAAGTGACATGCTTTTTTCCACCCAGCCCTGGTGAAAAATAAAGTAAATCAAACAAGAAAGCTAAATAATATATGTACATGCAGAAATGAGAAGAAAAGGGAGGGATGAGGGGGGAAGGGGCACAGAGGGGGATAGGATGAGGACATTTTGGAATTTAAAGTACAGGGAAATTAATAAAAAAAAATGTCACATCATGCAAACATAAAATCAGCAAAGGATAACACTCTTCATCATATCATCATCAGTAATAGTATCAAATCAAGTTATATCATACAAAAGTATTAAACAAATATGTTATCACATATTATATCAAAATCAGCAATCATAGATATCATCATTCAAGTAATTTAATATGTATCCACATCTTCTGATGAGGGTATTGTATACGCAATAATAGAATGGTTATCTGGATACAGTTGACATGTTTTCTTTAATCTCTGAAATAGAATATTTTGATACGCGTTTTTGAAGGAAGTAATGCTGCTTTTCTGCTTAAGATTAGTTTGGAATTCCAAAGAGTACCACCTGAGTATGTTAAGCTTGTTTTGAAAAGATCAGTTCTAGGTTTTGGAATAACAATATTGTTAGTCTAGATTGGTTGATTGGAAACGTTTTTATTAATGTTGGAGGTGCAAAACCATTGATTATTCTAAACATCATGACAGCTTTGTTGTATTGAAGTTTGTCTGTAAGAGGTAATATTTTTTTATTGCGATGTAATCTTGAAAAGTTAGAGAAGACGATTTTAGGAGGACTGCTTTAAGCGCTCGCTTATGAACATTAATTAATGGCTTTAATGTGTTGGCACTACTTGAATCGAAGAGTGCAGAGGCGTAATCTATGTGTGATTGAATACATGCATAAAAGAAGTGCTTACGGGCATCGAGATTAAGAAAGTGTTTTATTTTAGAGAGGAGGAAGACTTTTTGTGAGACACGTTTGCTCAAACTACTAATATGGGGAGACCAAGAAAGATTATTGTCTAAGGTAACCCCTAAAACTTTGTGAGAACTGACTACTTCAATTTGTTTATTGTGAATATATATTAGAGGCAAAGAAAAGGTTAAGTTTTGTCGTTTTTGTCGTGATGTTACGATCATACATTTTGTTTTTTGTTCATTCAATGTCATGTGTCCATTCAACTAGCTGATCTATATTTTCTTGTAATTTAAAGGATAACTGATTGAGATCAGTATGGTTAGTGTGAATTGACGTAGCATCGGCAAACATCTCACAAGGATCTTTAATATGAAGAGGTAGATCATTGACATATAGTAAAAACAAAAGGGGACCTATAACTGATCCTTGTGGAACCCCGAATTTGATTGGTAAAGAACTAGATTGTTTATTATGAAGGAAAACAGTCTGCTTACGATTTGTAATAAATGATTTGATGAATTGAAGGACAGAATTTGAAAATCTATATATTACCATTTTCCGCAGTAGTAGATTATGGTCGATTACATCAAATGCTTTGGCGAAGTCTACTAAAACTACCCCTGTATTTTTTAATTCATCTATGCTTGCAAGCAATTGGTCAACAAGATTAGTCAAAGCTGTGTGGCAAGAGTGATTGGATCTAAAGCCAGATTGATTAGGGTGTATTAAATCATATTTAGATAAATGAGAAGTTATATATTTGCTAATGTGCTTTTCTAGAGGTTTAGAAAGAACAGAAACGAGCGAAATAGGTCTATTGTTTGAAGGGTCAGCTTTATCACCAGAATTAAAAAGCGGTATAACTTTAGCTTGCTTCAGAATGAGAGAGAGAGAGAGAGAGAGAGAGAGAGAGAGAGAGAGAGAGAGAGAGAGAGAGAGAGAGAGAGAGAGAGAGAGAGAGAGAGAGAGAGAGAGAGAGTTTGTTCTTGCTGACGAGCGAGCTTTGTTGGCTGTGTCTTATTTTTTAAGCTCAGCTGTAGCTGTCAGCTTCCTGTAGTTGTGTGAAGTGGTAGAGTGGAGCGTGCTGAAGACAAACAAGGAACCAGCATTACGCCACAGTGCACCGAGCCGTGGCCTGATCTCCTAATAAAGGACACCCGCACACACCACAACCGATCCAATGGACCGACACTGCAGCCCAACATCATTAGGAGGAGAAGGCAAAAACTAGCAGAAGAAACAGAAAAAGAAGAGAAAGAAGAAGAAGAAGAAGAAGAAGAAGGAGAAAAAGAAGAAGAAGAAGAAGAAGAAGAAGAAGAAGAAGAAGAAGAAGAAGAAGAAGAAGAAGAAGAAGAAGAAGAAGAAGAAGAAGAAGAAGAAGAAGAAGAAGAAGAAGAAGAAGAAGAAGAAGAAGAAAAAGAAGAAAAAGAAGAAGAAGAAGAAGAAGAAGAAGAAGAAGAAGAAGAAGAAGAAGAAGAAGAAGAAGAAGAAGAAGAAGGAAGAAGAGAAGAAGAAGAAGAAGAGGAAGAAGAAGAAGAAGAAGAAGAAGGAGAAGGAGAAGAAGAAGAAGAAGAAGAAGAAGAAGAAGAAGAATAAGAAGAAGAAGAAGAAGAAGAAGAAGAAGAAGAAGAAGAAGAAGAAGAAGAAGAAGAAGAAGAAGAAGAAGAAGAGAAAGTCGAAATAGAAGAAGAAAAGGAAAAAACAAAGAAAGACATTCGTGCTTAGCACATAATTTATAAGAACCTTACCAATGACCGATATGTATATGACCATCATCATAAGAATACGACATGAAGAAAAGAAAGGAAGAAATAGAATAAGAAGATGAAGGAAGAAGAAGAACAACTCAGAAAGGGAATACCGAAGCATGATTGCTATGGTATGCTACTATCTCCAAGAGTTAACTGTTGAATAAGCAAACAAACAAGCAAACAAACAAACAAACTAACCTCGTTTAGTCTAAGAAAACTGTATTGTATAAATTGTTGTTCCAACTCAGTAAAGAATATTTATTGATAGGTTTGTAGAGACTGTTTTATTGTTTTAACGAAAGGCATGTTTTTTACAATTATCAAATGTCTAAAGAACGAGCAGTACGAATACAATAGGGAAGGCTTTATATTTGGAGACAAATGTACATGTATCCTTTTCGCTTGCATTTCATGTTCCGGTAAAGGTCAAGATGATGTTCCTTTCAATTTACAAAGGTACAAAAACAAAGATATAACAAGTGCAACGCCGAGCGGCTGCAAAGTCCCCTCGCAGCATCGCCGAGCTACTCCGAAATCGGAATGTGTCGGCTGTACACCGGGAGACCATTGAGAACTGAAAACAGGACGCACGCACGGACGGATGGACGGCCGGAAAGAAGTGGGACATATCGGGCCTGTGACACAAATGGGCATCAAAACAGCACGTAACTGAATAGTTTTTTTTATATACAGCCTTGGGGTTCGGACTCGTGATTTGAGCGCGCGCGATCATGCGCACACGAGCGCACAGAAAAAATCATGACAACTGTGTTATAGACCATTCATCAAGAAATGTTGTGAAAAAAACTGCATTGAAATACATGCAAAACTTCGCGAGATATTAGCGATTATGTGTTTTGGGGGTTGAACCCCGTAACTGGCGCGACCTTGACCTTAATGTAAAACTAAATTCATCAGTGGATAGCTTGCATCTTGGCAAACTAGTATACCAAATCTGATGATGATAAACTGAATAGTTTTTGAGAAAAACGGACGAATAGCCGGACGGACGGACGGACGCCGGACGGACCAGACAGAAACAATAGTTCCCGAACCTTCGGCTCGGGGACTAATAAAATAAACTGAAGCTTTCATGGAAGCTGAAATCTATCCAGTCATCAGATACTGACTTCACTTTTTAAGTTAAACTTGTTATAATGACTTTGACGTATAAGACCCCTTTTAATTAGGAAATGTCCTTTTGATTGTTTAGATTTACAGTCAACTGTTTGGATTGAGCCCATTCTTTTACGCTGTTGTGAAGTGCTCATGTCTCTACAAATTACATCCATATCGGTCATTTGTGTTCAACAAAGGAACAAAGGAAAACAAGCGCGAAATCGCAATAGTTTGTGGCACGCGGTCTATTTTTACCACTCCAATCATGAGTCACCTCCCCTGGCTTTTCAATAATTTTAATCTGTAAACCAGAATGTTATCTCTGCAGCATTTCGTAACTTTTTATATCTTTTGGAAAACATTAAAAACTATGTATCCTACTTATACTCATCAAAAGAAGCACCGCATACTCGTCGTGTCTGTTGTAGTGTCTGTATTACGTATGTTTATTATTTTGTACGCTTTTAAAATACATCATTTCAAAGAGCGGCCTCAATTTGAAGTGTAGCCTCGATTTGAAAATCGAACTTAATCGCACTTAGCTTACAGCTATCTGTATTAATTTTAAAAATCGGGACTTTACTGGTTTCGTACTGCCTCCGGGCATTGCCTCCAGTATCGTTCCCACCATATTTGTATTTACAAATGTCCCATATGTGTCTGATTCAGACCAAGAGGACGTAAAACTCCATTTTCGTCGTCGCCTCGATTTGAAGTGCGACAATTTTGTCAAAATGTGCGACAATTTTGGACCGACCGACAGACAGACAGACAGACCGACCGACCGACCGACAAAGTGAGTTATAGGTTTGTGGCTTGAGCCACAAACAAAACAAGCAACCGCTGTTCTAATTTGAAAAGTACTTTACCATGTCATGACCCGGTGTGTGTGTGTGTGTGTGTGTGTGTGTGTGTGTGTGTGTGTGTGTGTGTGTGGTGTGTGTGTGTGTGTGTGTGTGTGTGTGTGCGCGTGCGCGCGCGCGCGCGCATGTGTGTATGTGTGTGTGTGTGTGTGTGTGATCGTTGTCATGACCCGCTATCTGGTCTAGAAGGGCTTGATGATTGTTTGTGTTGTTGCCAAGTAGCCTTTCTGTTTTGGATTGCTGGATAATGAAGTTCGAACGAACGAGAAGAAGAAGAAGAAGAAGAAGAAGAAGAAGAAGAAGAAAGAGGAGAAAGAGAAGAAAGGAAAATGAGAAGGGGATGAGGTGAAGGGAGAGGAGGGGTGAGGGGGTGAGGGAGGAGAATAATAATGAAAAAAGAGGAAGTGGAGGAAAAGAAGAAGAAAATAGGGCTTCTTGGATAAGAATATCAGTTAGATAGCAGGTTCCGTGTGATCCAGTAGTAAAACTAAATGCAGTCATCAGCTATTGTTTCCAACATGCTACCATAGATTACATCACTTAACACCGAAACTCGGAGGCTTACGACCCGTGTGTTGTTTCGTCAGCCTCGATGTCAGCCAGCTATCTTTTCAGCGCATCCCAACCCAAAAGACTTCCTGCCCACTGTGTTTTGTCAGCGGGCACATCTTTTTTGAATCGGGACTCCAATCTGCCATCCGTAAAGTGTTACACCGCCGTTCTTCCGCCGTAGAACCCTTTACTTATTAACTTACACCTCCGCACCTCCAGGTAGTTCTTGCTCGCTGACAAGGGCACGTGCTCTACTGTTGTTGCACGTGCGTGTTGTTGATGATGTTGACTTTGGTGGCGGAGGGATTTAATTGGGGAGAGTTGAGCACTTGTCTTGCACAAATATTTGGCATTAGGGTCTTGGCTCACTCACGTCAGTCGTCTTTACTTGGGTAGTTGCCGCCAATGTGGTCTGCAGCTTTCTGAGTACTACTCTGGCACCGTGGTGCAACGAGGATTAAGCAATAGGAGACAAGGGTGTGTTGGTTTGGCCAGAGTCCAGGGACGAATACAAATCATGGCCCCAAGGAGCTATGAATGAAAACAGGGAGAAGAACACAATCATCATATCCAGATTGGGAAAGAAAAGCCACCACTTGTATTACATATTTTATAAACGAAACCCTGACGTAGTTTTTAAAATTGTAAAACACGTCAGGATTTGGAATAGGAAATGCATTCGGATTTGGAATATAGCCTGCAGTAGGGGCCAATAGTAAATGAGAGCTGTACAATAAATGATTGTCTATGGCATTGCATTGTTGAAACCCCACTTTTCACTTTCAACATTTTGTCCATTCAATAAGCATTTTACATTGTTGCTTTGGCGCGCGCGCGCGCGCG
The DNA here is from genome assembly GCA_017654935.2 of Phymorhynchus buccinoides. Lineage (NCBI taxonomy): Eukaryota > Metazoa > Mollusca > Gastropoda > Neogastropoda > Raphitomidae > Phymorhynchus > Phymorhynchus buccinoides. Next base: position 27,773,839 of record CM065703.1, read on the forward strand.
CGCGCGCGCGTGTGTGTGTTGTATGTGCGTGCGTGCGTGCGTGCGTGTGAGCGTGTGTGTGTGTGTGCACGCGTGCGCGCGCCCGCGCGTGTGTAATCGTTGTCATCATTGTTTCCATGGGTGACTACTCGTCGTCATTATTGTCGGGATTATCTCGAGATCATAATATTAGTTATCTGAAAACAAAACTACATACACATTGCTAAACTTTTTATTAGATAATTGTTAATAATATCGTGTAGCAGATTCCAGGTGCACTCATACTAGGGTTGTTTCTCGTCGCTTCTCTGCACTTTAGAATATCAGATAATAAATCAAAGGAAAAAGAAAAACCCAGATCGTGTATTATATAATATACTACACCACCTTCTGTTGCATAAAAAGGAGAGATAAGAAGCCATATAAACACCCATCCAAAGGCTATGTCATTTAAGAAACGCGGCAGTTCCAGACAGGTTTCTTTCTTGTCTTGCAGGACTATTCTCCATCCATCGCACCAGCTAAAGCTGCGGCAAAGGTGTACTTTAGACACCCCTTCCATGTTTAACACCCTCAATCTCAAAGTCTGCTTCTTTCAGTTTTATGAAAAATCCTAAAGCTATTCCTTTCTGGAGAATGGCAGAAGGTTGCTTCTCATGAAAAAAATATTCAATGCGAAAATTTGAGGGCGATGGGGAAGGGGTGTGTGTGTGTGGGGGGAAGGGGTGTGTGTGTGTGGGGAGGGTGTGTGTGTGTGGGGGGGAAGGGGTGTGGGGGGGGGAAGGGTGTGTGTGTGGGGGGAGGGGGGGTGTGTGTGCGTAAAGTACAAGACAGCCAATTGTCGGTGACATTCAAAAACCTCGTATCTCAATTTTGGTAGTTTTGAGAAAAAAAAAAAAAAAAATGTTTGAAAAATTAACCGCGATGACCACAATTGATTTAACTACGATGAATATGTTGTTCAAGACATTGCGAGTTTAGTCCTGCATTTTGTTAAAATTACTTCAATTACGTAGAACGAAGATACGAAGTTTTTGTCCGTAACTAGATCTGAATTTGGAACTTATGAGTTTTTCGTCTATTTTCACAACCTCATTTATTCCAGATAGAAAGTCATTAGAGATACGAGCTTTTGGTGGAAGGTGGCGGGAAAGAATAGAAAGCTGACTATGTATCTAACTCAACCCCCCAAAAAATCGAGATACGAGGGTTTTTAATTTCACCTACGCAACGCTGCTGTAGTGCATGCGCGTGACGTCGCGGGCACAGTGCTTGGAAGTAAAAGTCCAGAAAGCGCTGTAGACTACCTTCTCCCATCTCCTTCTCCTTGATTAGTTTTCTTAACGCCGGATCTTTTGGTGTACTGAAACAGGCCTAATGACCATCACTGATGCAACATCAGGGACAGTTCTGCCAATATTTAATATGATTTGTTCAGTAGTTTAGTCTGTAGAGAATAGAGTGAATTAAGCTTACTATCACACGGAGAAAGACAGACAGAAAACTGCACAGGCTCTCGTTCGAATTGCAATTGTACCTCCGTTCTTAGAGTACAAGAAAATAATTCACTGAAAACCATCCTTACTTGATTTATATTAAAAAAATGAAAACACAAAACCCAACAAACCAAAAAAACAAAACACTTAGGGGCAATACCAGGGCGGGCCCTGTGCCTTCCTTACCTCCCTTGGAACACCTGCGTGACCCACCAGGGGGCGGTGCTGGCCCCCTGCTCCATAAATATGGCGCCAATTAGCTCCCTTAGTGGAGATAATCCGCCTGCTCAATTATCTGGCGTTACATCAGCAGGGTCCATTAATGATGATGGGGGTGTCAGAGTTGAAATTCGATGAGGGCTATGTCTCATTCATTGCCAAATCTAAGAAATAAATAAATAAGAGCTGGGGCATCGTTTCTTTTCAGCGGGCGTTTCGAGCGTTTTATGACATTTGGAGAAAAAATGTGTAACGATTACGTTTGCCAAAACAGTCCAAACTTTCGGACTTCTCACACTTGCTGTTAAGGTTATGACAATCACGTGATTTAATTTATGAGCATCAGAGACAAGATGGCAGCCCTGGACAATGTTGTTGAGTGTAAACAAAATATCGAAGTATTTTTTCTTCGACCACGAACTTAATGTGGATGATTTTTGTCTTTACGCAAGTGTTTTCAATTTTTACTAACTTTATCGTGGCAGTACCATAGCCGATGAGGTTTATCTGAGGCGTGGTTACTGCTACATATATCTGTATTAAAAAAAAAGATCGGGACTTTACTGGTTAAGCACTGCCTCCGGGTATTGCCCCCAGTATTGTTCCCACCGTCTTTATATTTACTAATGCCCCACATGGCCGAAAGGCCGAAGAGGGCGTAAAACCCTATTTTCACGCAAGTGTTTTAAGCTGTTCTTTCTCAATGTGTGTGTGTGTGTGTGTGTGTGTGTGTGTGTGTGTGTGTGTGTGTTGTGTGCGTGTGTGTGTGTCAGTGCGCGCGCGCGCGCGCGCGCGCGCGCGCGCGCGCGCGCGTGTGTGTGTGTGTGTGTGTGTGTGTGTGTGTGTGTGTGTGTGTGTGTGTGTGTTTGTGTGTGTGTGTGCTCGAGGCATCCAGGTGTAAAGTCAAACATTAAAGGACATCTATTGCACTTTGTCACCTTTCTAAGGGCACCCAAACCAGCGACTTTACGTATGTGTACAGAAGATGTATGACCTTCTCAGTTGTCACACAGTGTTTGGCACCACCACACTGCACTTGTAGCACCCACACAATGCCAGTCATTGTAGCACATATTCCTATTTCCATATGATTGAACCAAAAGACACCACAACGCTACTATTATAAATACACAAAAGATGATTAATGATTCAAAACAAAACACAAAACACAAATTTTCGTCTTGAAAAAGACTTTGTCCAGGTGAAAACGTAACAAACCAACAATCCTATTCCCATTGAAATGTAATGCTGTTTTTCTAGAACTGGGGGCACAAGAAAAACAAGATAATTTATCTCTTTTTGTTGTTTCAACCTTAGACCGACCCAAGCCTTGTCTGCTGACTTGCCGTGACTACCACACGGGCTGTGGGGGCTGGGAGGCCCATCGTGACTGCGGTCACCCCGTGTTGCAGGCTGAAATGAACAGGACCTGCCCAAAGTCTCGCCTCGGATGCTGCAGAAAACACAGGCCTTGACTACAGCGTCGTATTTCAGCTCCTGGGCTGCTCTTTCAAAACTTTTGTTTGTGGTTATTATGGGATTTAATATAATCAAGTCGATATATGTAAAATAGCTCGTTCGTTTTGTAAAGACTCTTCTATAAATGCTTAAGCCTTTGATATCTGCGAGATCTTATGCCGGAAGGGCACATGTACACAGTTTCACTATTTTAACATTTGGATTTCAATCTATTCAAACTCCTCTTGCAATTCATGGGTTTAAATAATTATGTGTCTTTTTCATTCTTAAAAGAGTTCCTGTTTTTTTGCATGCATGAGGTTTATCATAGATTGCATTCTAGTTGAGCAGCCGCGAAGCGAAAAGCTGCTTAATATTCCAGGGGAACTTGTTCCTGACTGGCTGCCTGACTATGTGTCTATGTTAAGACGATAGCGTCTGAACGGAGGCACGCAGGAGGGTGACATGTTGCTTGCTGACAGGTACTTAAAATATTTAGACCAGGTTCGAATCTGAAGGTCATTGGTCAAAGGTCAAGGTTACTAGAGCCGAAAATGCTGCCGCGTGGCTACTTCATCTAGGGTTTTCATGCTCTGTACAGAACATTTGCGTTCTTGTTCTAAATGCTTAATATTGTCCAAGGTTTGTCCTGAATAATATTTGGGTTCTTGTTCTAAATGCTTAATATTGTCCAAGGTTTGTCCTGAATAATATTTGGGTTCTTGTTCTAAATGCTTAATATTGTCCAAGGTTTGTCCTGAATAATATTTGGGTTCTTGTTGTTAAGAACATGTGTGTTCTTGTTCTAAATGCTTGTTCTTGACAGTGTTCGACGTTTGTTCTTTATAAAATGCTTGTTCTTAAGAATATTTGCGCTCTTATTCTAAATGTTTGTTCTTCATATTGTTTGCGTCCTTATTCTTCATGTTTGTTCTTCATATTGTTTGCGTCCTTATTCTAAATGTTTGTTCTTCATATTGTTTGCGTCCTTATTCTTCATGTTTGTTCTTCATATTGTTTGCGTCCTTATTCTTCATGTTTGTTCTTAATACTGTTTAGATACTTATCCTAATGTTTGTCCTTAACATTGTTTTTGTATTCATAATGTTTGTTCTTAATAATGTTTACGTTCTTATTCTTAAAGTTTTTTCTGAATACTGTTTGTGTTCTTATTCTTCATGTTAGTTCTTTATGATGTTTACGTTCGTATTCTTAATATTTCTGCTTAATAATATTGGCGTTCACATTCTTACTCTTACCAACGTTCTGTTTTACTATTAAACTCTATTATCTAATTCAATTAAATGTTGCGAACTTATTTCCACAGGGCCAGGATTACTACGATCACACCTTTAAGGGTAATACTGTTGTTATTGCATACATTCTGTATCTGTATCTGTATTACGGTGATAAGATGAAAGTCTGCTTAACGTCCTCCGGTCTGGAACAGACACATTATGGGACATTAGTAGATATAGAGATGGTGGGAACGATCCTGGAGCCAATGCCTGGAGGCAGTGCAACACCAGGAAAGTCCCGATTTTTTAACAATACAGATGTGTATTAATGCGTTGGTAAGACCCGACTTGCGGTTTTGATACAACAGAATTCTGTTGATTTTTGCCCCCCAGTTTAATGTTATTACACACTGACATCAGCATGCATTTCAGGCTGATTATGATTCCATTCGGAAGAATATTGTGACTGATTTTGTCATAAGAACCAATAAAGTATCAAACGGGCTCCTCTCAAATACCTGCTTTTTGCTAAGATTATGTTAAAAACAAGCGCGAAATCGCAATAGTTTGTGGCACGCGGTCTATTTTTACCACTCCAATCATGAGTCACCTCCCCTGGCTTTTCAATAATTTTCATCTGTAAACCAGAATGTTATCTCTGCACCATTTCGTAACTTTTTATATCTTTTGGAAAACATTTAAAACTATGTATCCTACTTATACTCATCAAAAGAAGCACCGCATACTCGTCGTGTCTGTTGTAGTGTCTGTATTACGTATGTTTATTATTTTGTACGCTTTTAAAATACATCATTTTAAAGAGCGGCCTCAATTTGAAGTGTAGCCTCGATTTGAAGTGCGACAATTTTGTCAAAATGTGCGACAATTTTGGACCGACCGACAGACAGACAGACAGACCGACCGACCGACCGACCGACAAAGTGAGTCTTGAGCCACAAACAAAAAGAGTTTGTTCTCCACCTTTCCCATCAAAAGTAATGCTCTATTGAGATGGGCGTGTTGCTACGAGTGGACACCGCTGTGCCCGACTCGTTTCATACACCTACCAAAACCTCCAAGTTTAAACACTGAGGATATTTGCATTAGGTTGTGCTCTCTCTCTATCTCCGCCTCTCTGATCCTGTCTCTCTGTGACTGTCTGTCTGTCTGCCTCTTATTGTCACTTAGGCATGTGTGCAATAACACACACACACACACACACACACACACACTCACACACACACACACACACACATTTAAATACATAGCCTACACATGCTTTCTTTTTTTTTAGCTTGAGAGAACGAACGAACGAACGGACGAACGAATGCATTTTGTATTGAGGGAAAGCGGAATAAGCACAATAACCGGCTTTTTTTCATCCGGCCCTCCGAACAAAAAGAAAATAAATTTAAAAAATACAAATAGAAAAAAAAAGACATCGCAAAATACAAGAAAAAACAACCACCTTAAATCAAGGTCGTAAACGGACGCAGCGTGCAAAGCATATAAATAAGATAAATTACATCAATTAAAGAGAGACTGAGACAAGAGAGAGAGAGAGAGAGAGAGAGAGAGAGAACAATTGAACAATTTGAACAATTTTTAATTGCAAAGGCCACCGACCTATCTGCAAGGTCAAAACAATTTACATATATCTCTCCCTCACACACACACACACACGCACACGCACACACGCACACGCACACACACACACACACACACACATGCGCGCGCGTATTCTCATGTTTGCAATATACGCGCGAACATAGCATATTCATGAAAATAAGTTAAAAAATAAACAAATTACAGCATGCATTTTTTTAAAAACAACTAAGACTTTTTTGACAGTTGGAATAATTCTCTTTCTTTCATTGCATAGAAAATGAACATCGCCACAGAGCGAGTTATTTCCCTTTTTTCGCTTTGGAGTAGCAATGATAGTGTTGGTCTATGATCAAATTTGAAATGACGAGAAAGGTATTTATCTCTTAAATCATGGTATAATGGACAATCAAAAAAGAAATGCGATTCACTTTCAATTACTTTACAAAGGGAGCACATCTTGGAGCTTTGTTTATATCGCTGGTGAGATTCAAGGTCGCTGATTCCAAGTCGGAATTTAATAAAGATATTTCTAAATCTAGGAATCGTAATATCAACTAGGTACTGCTCAGCCTGTAATAATGATTTAAACGAGCGGTACATACTATATCTATCACTACCAAATAATTTGCTATGCCATTCTTGTCTATAACAATCAATCATACGTTGTCTAAGTTCATACATAAACAACTTTTCATTACCTACACCACCATCCAACCAAACGAAAGAAAAACCAAACATATCCAGACAATCCTTTACAGAATGAGCCCAATTACTTTGCGGTGAATGACCACCAGAGAGCTGTTGTAAGTTTATTTTTTGCATCTCATAGGCTTGCCTAGGTAACCTGGAAATGGGTATTTTTTGAAGCTTCAACCAATAGCGTATTGCTTTAATTGTACTGTCTACATATAGCGGATATCGTCCCAATTCCTCATACACCATTGTGTTTGGAGTTTTGGGGTAAGCATTCAAAAAACGCTTGCAGGCAAACAAATGAGACTGTTCGACTGCTCGGAAAGGAGATAAACCCCAGGTTTCAGCTGCATATAATAGCATAGGCTTAACTCTCTCTTAAGTAGAAAATGATTTCAATTGAGACTTACTTTTATCCCCAATTGATGGGGGAACTTCACATACTAATCATACTTAGCTGGTACTTAGCTGGTACAATGTATCTGCATCCTAACAAAAGGTACTTATACATTACCCCATGTGCGTTAATTTGATTTTGCTCTTCAACAAAGTGAGACAATCTTCAATTCAGAGAGAGAGAGAGAGAGAGAGAGAGAGGGAGAGATGGAGAGAGAGAGAGAGGGAGAGAGGGAGGAAGGGAACACATATACGTTTTGTTCACATGACGGCAGGAAAAGAAAGACGGATAGGCCAACATCAGGAAAAAGACCGAACGCAGGACACAAACAAACAGTTCCATAGCTAAAGACAAAGACGGAAAACCTATCAGAATTGGCGCAATGTCAAACATCTCTCCCCCCCCCCCCACTTACCCTGCAGAAAAGAAAAAAGAAAAAAACATGGTCGTATTCATTCCAACAAAAAAAGGTATAAACCACTACAACGTAAGAAGACGCAGAAATATAGAGGAGCAGCGCACGCGAGCGAGCATGCGCAATGGAGCACTACCGGTACAGCATGTGCTGCGCACGTGAAGTGAAGGCGAGTTGACGAGGACCGACTGTCAAGCATGACTGCTACAGAGGGCTAGAGTTACATCCCTTCCCTATGCTATCGCTCTTCAGTGTGTGAGAGTTGTGTGGGTGGTGGCTGTCTTTTGCCCTTTGTGTGGATAGGGAAAGGGAGGGGTGGGGATGTGTCGGTTTATTTGTTCTTGGGGCCGATTTCCTCGGCAATCTCTTCGATCACTTCCAGCTCTGGATAAATGCAACAACAGTAATGTCTGAGAGAGAGAGAGAGAGAGAGAGAGAGAGAGAGAGAGAGAGAGAGAGAGAGAGAGAGAGAGAGAGAGAGAGAGAGATTAGGGCCTTCCTTTTTTGCCATGAGTACACCCTTTTTGTTTGTGGCACAAGCCACAAACCTATAACTCACTTTGTCGGTCTGTCGGTCGGTCCAAAATGGTCGCACATATTGTAAAAGAGAAAGAAAAGCGTGCCACAAACGATTGCGAATCCGCGCTTGTTTAAATAGTAAAATTGAAAAACAAATGTAGCTGGTGTTACATTTGCAAGTCCCCATTCCTGATCCACTCCTTGTTGGCAACAATGAATGTGTGCTGTTGTTGCTACGTTGGTGCAGTACGAATAGATTAACTCAAAGAACAAACAGTAAGCTACGGTGTGCTTCTTATGTTCTGTACATATTATCTACAGGGGAATACGCTTTTTAGTGGCCCCTAATTGTTTCTATTTTTTAAATTTTATAATCAATTGATTATGGTTGTTGGGAGACCAACATCTTCGTCTGCGTTTCCAGACCGTGTAATGTGTAGGCCTCCCGACCAGCCCTGAAGGCCAAGTCAGCCGTCTTCCTCCGTGCCTCGGTTCGTCTCCTGGCCTTCTCTTGACAAACCATCCCCTCCGGCCAGGCTTGACCATAAATGTCATGGTTGGTAGGACGTTCTTCAGGGATGTGTTCTGGGCTATATGTCATAGCGCCAGCCACACGTTCACTAAAATCGTACGATACGATTCGATCACGTGGTCTCGAATAACAAATGTGATTCGCGCTTCGAGACCACGTGATCGAATCGTACCATACAGTCGTGTAATTTTAGCGAACGTGTGGCTGGCCCTTTACAGTCAGGTGTGTGACAGAATCGATATTCATTCTGGCAAGTACCTTTACGATCACTGATCTAACTAATAGTTCCCCCACCTTCTGGAATTTATGTGCTTGTAGCTTCCTCTGCTCTGTCCCTCTCTTTGATTCTGCCATATCCATGTTGCTTACTGTATCGCCTGCTGTCTGTCTGCCTTACTGGTCCATTCTGCCGCCTTTGTTCTAGAAACTCTTACAACGATTTTCTCCGGCCGAAGACGGGACAGGCTGAGCCTATTTCTTAGGCGCATAACGGCAACATGACGCATCTGCGCTCTTATGGCAGGAAACTGAGCGCTCGATTACGACGAAGAAGATAACCAAAACGCAAATATTCAATTCAATTCAATTCAATTCAATACAACTTTATTCATCCTTGTGTGGAAATTAAATTGTGCAATCACAGGCTCGATAAACATTACTAAAAACAAAAATAGAGCTTGCTGTGTTGTTACTGTCTGGGTTTAAATGTTTTATTTTCAAAAGAAACAACAACGACAACGACATAGCTGTCTGAAGAAAAATAAAAGTTAGTCTCAATTCCCTTCAACAGAAAATGGTCTATCCGTTAAAATCGTTTTCAAGTTATGACCCAAACACCCTCTCAAACATCGAACACAAATTAACTAAACATTAGGCCTGCATTCATTAAGAAGTTAGCTAGTTAGTATTGCTAAAAATTCGGGACTTTCCTGGTGTGCATACCTTTCGGGCAATGCCTCCAGGATTGTTCCCACCATCTTTATATCTACTAATGACCTGTATGAGTCTCTTTCAGACCAGAGGACGCTAAGCAGAATTTCATTCATTAAGAAGCAATGGTTAAAAAACATTCTTCCCATTTCCTTAATAAATTATTTCGTTTCAAAACACGGCAGCACACTTATTTTTTATTAACAAAAAATGAATATGAACATTTCCGCGGAGAACGAACACATAAAAAAACAAGTGCAACGCCGAGCGGCTGCGAAGTCCCCTCGCAGCATCGCCGAGGTACTCCGAAATCGGAATGTGTCGGCTGTACACATACATAAAAACGCATCAAAACAGCACGTAACTACATAAAAACGCATCAAAACAGCACGTAACTGAATAGTTTTTTTTATATATAGCCTTGGGGTTCGGACCCGTGATTTGAGCGCGCGCGATCATGTGCACAGAAAAATTCATGACAACTGTGTTATAGACCATTCATCAAGAAATGTTGTGAAAAAAACTGCATTAAAATACATGCAAATTATGCGATTATGTGTTTCGGGGTTTGAACCCCGTAACTGGCGCGACCTTGACCTTAATGTAAAACTAAATACATCAGTGGATAGCTTGCATCTTGGCAAACTAGTATACCAAATTTGATGATGATAGACTGAATAGTTTTTTAGAAAAACGGACGGACGGACGGACGGACGGACGGACGGACGGACGGACGGACGGACCAGACAAAAACAATAGCTCTCCGAACCGAAGGTTCGGGGATTAATAATAAAAAGTGAAGTCTGTATTTATTCACACACACACACACACACGCACGCACGCACGCACGCACGCACACACACACACACACACACACACACACACACACACACACACACACACACACACACACACACACACACACAGAGTTTTGTTTCCATTTTTAATGCATGCAAATGTGTTTCCTTGCTTGTATTGTGCTTGTACGAGACCACACTGTAATTTCACCTAACGTGATAATAAAGTATTTTTGACTTTGACTTTGACGCACACACACGCGAGCTAGGGAGAGAATGAATGGAGTCCATGTGTCCGTTGACAACAGTCATTGACCCCATCACCCTATCACCCCACCCCTCCTCTCTCTCCTGAAGATATTTGCCAAGATCATCAACAGCCCCAACCACACACCTTGACCTCACACACACATTTCTACTACAACTTATGCGTCCTAAAAGAGAAATTAGTCATCGATTTGCATCACCATTATTACTTTCATCGCCATCGTCATCATCATCATCATGATGATGATGATCATCATCATCTTCTTAATCATCATCATCATCATCATCATCATCATCATCATCTTCTTCATCTTCTTCTTCATCATCATCATCATCATCATCATCATCATCATCATCGTCGTCATCATAATGTTCTCCTTTTTTCTTCTCCTTCAAGTTAATATTGTTTGGATTATTGTAGTTGTTCTTGTTTCCGACTATGACTGCCAGATAGCAGAGGGGGCAGCTGCTATTCTGAAGGGTCGGACTAGAAGCTGCTGATAGTGGAGATAACTTGCCCAGGGTATATATTCACTCTGTCGGCCGAAAGGATTTGAGGACAACTTGAGCTAGGGAAGGTCCCCAAAGGCCAACCAATCCCTTGGGCTGCAGCATTAAGTTTTAACAATGCATACGACAGTTACAGAGACCACGAAGCAGCCCTCCTAATAACGATTTAACAAAGGGGGAGGGGGGGGGGGGAGAAGGTATTTGTTATCAGGCTAATTTATTAGAAACTGCTATTACGTGAAACATCACATCAAAACTGTAATAATTATCCTTTGAGAAAAGCGAAGGATCAATTTATGTTGTAAGTGCACAGCTACCTAGGAAAACGGGAACAATGCGTAGGATAACTACAAGATTCGATAGGAAAACGGGAACAATGCGTAGGATAACTACAAGATTCGATAGGAAAACGAATGTTACTCTTCAGAAAGCAAGGAAACGGGAATCCGGAATAAGGTCGAAAGTACGGTTGCGCCTAAGGTCGAATGTACAGGTGTGCTTAAGGTCGAAAATAAGTAAATGCACACTTCAGCCTAATGTTGAATTGCAGAGCTGTGCCTAACGTCGAATATACGGTTGAGCCTAAGGTCGAATGCAAAGTTGAGCCTAACGTCGAATTGCAAAGTTGCGCCCAAGGTCGAAAAGATGTTAGGCTCAACTAAACATTCGACCTTAGGCACAACTTTGAAATTCGACGTTGGGCTCAACTGTGCATTCGACCTTAGGCTCAAACGTAAAACAAGTTCCAATGTACTTCTGTATCGTTAAAAAATCGGGACTTTTCTGGAGTTGCACTGCCTCCGGGCATTGCCTCCAGGATCGTTCCCACCATCTTTATATCTACTAATGTCCCATATGTGTCTGTTTCAGACCGGAGGACGTTAAACGGATTTTCATTCAACATTACAAACAGCGAGAAACAAGAAATAAACTTCAGATAAGCTGAAAGATACTTGTAACCAGTTTGAAAACGCAAAAAAGTGGATGATGATGAATGAAGCTTTAGGTCCCTGCCACGCGCTGCGTATTTGGGGACCAGCGCTGAAGCTTTAGGTCCCTGCCACGCGCTGCGTATTTGGGGACCAGCGCTGAAAGTAAAACATTGTTTCCATCAAATAGAATAGTTTTTTTGGGGGATGACGGAGAGGGGGGAAAAGAGAATTATCGCTAAAATATTTATATACTTTATTAAATTATCTTTTAAAGACAGTGTTAAAAGATCTTCTCAGGGCTGCGCTTAAAACCTATCAATCCTATAAAGAGAAAATATATATATAGAACACTGAATGAATGAATGAATGAATGAAAAATGGTGTTTTACGTCCTCTCGGTCTGGAACAGACACAAATGGGACATTTGTAGATACAAAGATGGTGGGAACAATACTGGAGGCAATGCCCGAAGGCAGTGCAACTCCAGTAAAGTCACGATTTTTTAACAATACAGATAGGTGTAGCAGTAACCACGCCTCGGTTAAACCTCATCGGCTATGGTACCGCCACAATAACTATATATAGAACACTGAACGAACGAAAAATTGTGTTTTACGTCCTCTCGGTCATATGTGTCTGACATATGGGACATTTGTAAATACAAAGATGGTGGGAACGATACTGGAGGCAATGCCCGGAGGCAGTGCAACACCAGTAAAGTCCCGAATTTTTAACAATACAGATAAGTGTAGCAGTAACCACACCTCGGTTAAATCTCATCGGCTATGGTACCGTCACGATTAGTATATAGAACACTGATGATGAAAATGATGTTTTACGTCCTCTCAGTCATAGACACATATGGGACATTTGTAAATATAAAGATGGTGGGAACAATACTGGCTGCAATTCACGGAGGCAGTGCAACACCAGTAAAGTCCCGAGTTTTTAACAATATAGATAGGTGTAGCGGTAACCACGCCTCGGTTAAACCTCATCGGCTATGGTACCGCCACATTGTCTTGTAGTCTAACACACAGAGAGAGAGAGAGAGAGAGAGAGAGAGAGAGAGAGAGAGAGAGAGAGAGAGAGAGAGAGAGAGAGAGAGAGAGAGAGTCTAACACTGACGACGACGACGAAAATGGAGTTTTACGTCCTCTTGGTCTGAATCAGACACATATGGGACATTTGTAAATTACAAATATGGTGGGAACAATACTGGAGGCAATGCCCGGAGGCAGTACGAAACCAGTAAAGTCCCGATTTTTTTTATGAATACAGATAGGTGTAGCGGTGACTACGCCTCGGTTAAACCTCATCGGCTATGGATGGAAGTTCAGTTTAACGTCGCGTATCGGCTTTCGCCATGTACGACGGGCTGAACAAACCAACCAGGGTATAAACAAAAATTTATGTTCCTGAATCACTGTCTTAGCCAAAAGGCCGAGAAGCGATCAGGAAGTTTTCAAAGTAAAACTTTGAAACTTAATGGCGGCTATGGCACCGCCACAAGTATATATATGCACTAACTAACACTGAATGAAAAATGGTGTTTTACGTCCTCTCGGTCATAGACACATATGGGACATTTGTAAATACAAAGATGGTGGGAACAATACTGGCTGCAATGCCCGGAGGCAGTGCAACACCAGTAAAGTCCCGAGTTTTTAACAATATAGATATGTACTATATGTATATACTAACTAACACTGAACATTTATGACATAATTTATAAGGAAAACATTCAACCTATGCTTATAATATACATACATACAGGTACATAAAAGGTTGTTTATTGTTAGTGGGTGTCATTTTAAAGAATGTAGTATTTACATACAGAAGACTGAAAACTTAGTGTTCACGTTATCTTAAAATAAGTTGAAAAAAGAACCTTGCTCGAGTCCAGCTTTTGGGAAAAGAGAAAAAAAAATCATTAAGAGTGTAATCGTTTGGAAACGAGCACTAATGATAGCCGAAATTCAGAAAACGGAACAAAACAACATTCCAAAGATTAGGAACAAAAACAGTTGATTTCCCTATTCTTTTGTATTCTCTTCATCGGCCTATTCATTTTACAATTATGCCTTAAACTTCATTGTTGGTATGAGAACAAAAATAAGAAAAATAAAAATGCTCCAATCCTAAAACGAACTTACATTATCCCTCTCATTATCATCCTTGGCTATGTGACGCCTCATACCACGTGTTATTAGACAATAACCCACAAGCAATGCACACAAGAATCTTTCTATCAAAACCAATCCAGTGAGGGGCGGAGCTAAAACAAACCTTCACGCACGCTCCATGTCAACCAATCGGAAACTCCGAATCCTGTGAGTGACGGGCGTAACCAGGCAACCTCGTCGCGTGGCACGTGAAATCTGTGAAGGAAGCAGAGAGAGAGGGGGGGGGGGGGGGGGGGAGAGAGGGGGGGGGGGGGGGGAGAGGGGGGGGGGGGGGGGGGGAAAAAGAACTATTGGGAAAAAGAGCTTCTCTCTCTTTCTCTGTGTGTCTGGCACCGACTCTGATACTGCTACCTACCTGCACCTGCACAACTGTTGTCTGTCACTCATGTGTCGTGCCGTTGGTCAATGTTCAATGTGAACATTGCACTATGAAAAGTTTGTGGGTCAATAGCATGGCAGTGTGTGTTGCGACTAAAATCCATTGACACTGACATTTCATGTTAAATTAACCGAAAAAGCATTTATGAGAGTTGACTGATTTTCACTTATTAGCTCTGTGGATCGATGCTTTTGAAATATGAAATACGGTTTATGATTTTCACATGTGAAATATGGTTTACAACTGTGAAATTTGGTTTTCAACTATGAAATATGTTTGTTTTTTAACAGCACAGCAAAGGAAACGTATCCAGAAAATGTTAGTGACTGCAAACCGTTTTGATTGATCGCCATCAATTATAATCTTTTCCATTGCCGTGTTGCCAGTTACTTCTGATGGTGTTTTCTTCGTATCCTTTTGGGTGCTAGTCAATGTTGGGAATGAAGTTACACGTGTGTTCTGCGAATTGCACAGTAAATTGACAAGACGAGGTCGTAAGAGATTTAATCATATTCATAGATAAATTACAGATCATTGCTCACATTTTGTGAGGGCATCTCTTATTAACACAATAGCTACAATACATTTAATTTCTGCACATTTTGTGAGGGCATCTCTTATTAACACAACAGCTACAATACATTTAATTTCTGCACATTTTGTGAGGGCATCTCTTATTAACACAGCAGCTACAAAATATTACAATGCATTTAATTTCTGCACATTTTTAAACAATGAAAATTTTCTGCCTATGACATTTAAAAAACCCACAAACAACAAAACACATTTTCCTCTAGTCTAATTGGGAAGTGGCATAGAGAATAGGGAATAGGTAGGTTACAAATGTCTTTGTCGGTGTTAATGAGGGTCTAATTCTGCCTTCGCTAATTGGCTTAACACACACAAGAAGAAATAATCTATAGTAAAATAGCCAATATCCATTCTGCGTTTTGGGGAATACTTTAAATACTTACGAAAGGGGGTGGGGATGGCACGTGGGGGAGGGTGGGCTAATTTCAAACTGATAGTTATAGTAGTCTAGGCTATAATTATGCAGATCAGATAGAAAATTTAGATGACAGTTTCTTTACAGCAGTTCTTTTCATGTTGACGGTGCAAGCTACTATTGACGTTACAGATCAAATCAATGTTAAGATTCAAACGGCCACGTGCTCGTCATTGTGTCCAACTCTGACCCCCACATAGCACAGGAGACTGCTATTCCATAAACATGGGCAAATATAGTTTGTAGTGGAGATGCTTTGCCCAAGGTCCATCTTCACTCTGTCAGCCAAGAGGCAACAGAAGACACGAAACTGTCACAACAAATGAATGACGTAGTAAAAACAACAACCCCGCATGATGTAACTGGACTGCACTAATTACAAACAGCACGTGCGTGACCTGAGTTGACCCCTGTCTACTTCCGCCGGTCGGCCTCGCCCCGTGTGTTAGGGGCTTTTGGTTAGCGATGGAAAGTGATTTCCCACGTGCCATAGAGTGCGCGGATAGGGTAGGCCTATTGTAGGTGTGAGACTGTATAGGGTAGTCACGAGTCAATCAACCAATCTTTTACAACCCTATGTGTAAAAGAAACCTAGGGAAATGTTGGGTTGCCTTTTCACGATAAAATGGACAAGACGAACAATGAACGGCATCGGCTTAGTTGTACTTTAGACACTCCTATCAAATGTTGGCATTTAAAACAATTCACTGAGAAGCAACATTCCGCCATTCTCGGGGAAGGGATAGGGATAGGGGTAAAGGTCAAGATGTGCCACCCGCACATCTTTACCTTTACCCAACATTGCAATTGCTGCCGCATATGCTACTTGTGAACCTTTAACATATCTATTTAACCGTTCTCTGGTTGAATGTCAGTTCCCTTCTTTGCGGAAAGTAGCCCATATTACACCTATATTTAGGAACGGGGATAGACAGAAGTGTGAAGATTACCGTCCCATTTAATTATTGAGCTGTACAGGTAAGGTTTTGGAAAAGTGTTTTAAAAAGAATGTGTTCAATCATCAACAACAGCCTAGTTTGGTTTTATTTTCAAAGACTCCACTGTCTTCCAACTTTTGAGTATTTATGACGATTTCTGTATATTTCTAGATTATAAAACAACTGCGCAGGTGATTTTTGTTCGATGTCTCTAAGGCATTTGACAAAGTATGGCACCGAGCTTTATTATACAAACTCTATCCTCTTGGTATTCGAGGACATTTACTTGAGTGGTTTGCTGACTATCTAAGGAATCGAACCCAGGTAGTGGTATTAAAAGGTGGTAAATCGCCATATATCCCTGTGTCGGCAGGCGTCCTTCAAGGTTCTGTCCTTGGGCCATTACTTTTTCTTGTTTCTATAAACGATATTACACATGATATCTCTTAACAAACTAATTGCTGACGACACCAGCATGTACCTAGGCTTAGAAAATGCCGACATTAGAACGGAAATCTCAAAATCCGATCTTGAGAAAATTCATACGTGAGCAAGAACATGGACAGTAAAATTTAGCCAAACTAAAACTGAATTGATGACAACCTCCAATCAAGAAACACACAACCTTTGAAGTTTAATGATGTACTTCTGCAGGAAACAGATTTTCACAAGCATCTTGGGGTAACTATTCAAAGCAATTGTAAGTAGGAC
>CM065703.1:27811048-27821048 GCA_017654935.2 Phymorhynchus buccinoides
TAGAATAAATATTTATTACTTTGAATTAACAAACTCTGTCATCAACAGCTTATGGTAGTTATGTTTAAAACTGCTCAAACTACTTTTGATTGTTGAAGTAGCGAGGATCGTGTTCCACAAAGCACCACCAGAATAGGTTAGGCTTGACTTGAAAAGGTCAATGCGCGGCAAAGGTAACATGAGTTTGTGTGTATGGCGTTGATCATTAGTTATAAATTTATTTGTGAGTGATGGTTGAGCACAACCAGATAATATTTTGAACATAAAAACAGCCTTGTTGAATGTAAGTTTCAAATGGAAAGGCAAGATGTCTAATGTCGTATAATCCGAAATGGTTAATGTTGACGATTTAGCTAAGACTAATTTCAGAGCACGTCTACAAAGACTTGACAGTGGCTTTAGAATATTTTCACTTGCACCATCCCAGATAGTTGATGCATAATTTATATGGGATTCAATAAAGGAATGAAAAAATATTTTACGAGAATATAAGTCTAAAAAGTGTTTAATTTTGGATAATTGAAATATTTTTTGGGAGACACATTTGCAAACATTTGACACATGTTCAGACCAGGAGAGGTTTTCGTCAACAACTACACCAAGAACTTTGTGTGGAAAGAAACTTGATTAATATTGTTACCGTTTATAAGAAGAGGAGGGACATTAAGATGAAGATTTTGTCGTTTCTGTCTACTTGTTATAACCATAAATCTAGTCTTTAATGGATGGAGACTCATGTGATTTAATTCAGACCAGTTAAGTAATTCATCAATGCTCTTTTGTAATATAGACAATACAGTTCTGTAATCAGAATGACTTGGATGCAGTGTAGTATCATCTGCGAATAATTCGCACAGATAACTGAGAACTAGAGGCAAATCATTAATGTAAATAGTGATTAATAAGGGTCCAAGAACTGAACCTTGAGGTATACCATACTTGGTTGTTAGAGTGGTAGACATAGCGCCATTAATTGCAACAATCTGTTTCCTATCAGTTAAAAACGACGAAAGAAGCTCTATTATGTTAGTAGATATACCATATATTTTAAGCTTTTTCAGAAGTAGGGAATGATCAATGACGTCAAATGCTTTCGCAAAATCAATTATAAGGACACCAGTTAATTCATTGTTATTAATATTGGATAGCCACTTATCTACTAGGTTAGTGAGTGCTGTGTGGCAAGAATGCTTAGCTCTAAACCCAGACTGGCAAGGATGGAGTAGATCGAAATGATCAAAATGATTGATAATATGTTTTTTAACATGAGTTTCAAAAGGTTTAGATAGGGCAGAAATGATAGATATAGGCCTGTAATTGGACGGGTCTGAGCGATCGCCAGATTTATATATAGAAACGAACAACGACATTATCATTTTCATCATCATCGACAACTAAGCATTCCATCATCATCATCGAGAAACAGATAGGTGTCTATGATGATGGTGGTGATGATGAAGGTGATGATGATGGTGATGATGATGGTGGTGGTGGTGATGATGATGATTTTGATGATAATGATGAAGAAAGAGAAGAAGACAAATGAAAGAAAGAAAGAAGGAAAGAAGAAGAATGGTGGTTCTAATGATAGCGTTGGTGTTGGTTGTGGTTGTGGTGGTGATGGTGATGATGATGATAATGATGGTAGTGGTGGTAGTGACGATGATGAAGAAGAAGAAGAAGAAGAAGAAGAAGAAGAAGAAAAAGAAGAAGAAGAAGAAGGAGAAGAAGGAGGAGAAGAAGAAGAAGAAAGAAGGAAAGAAAGAAAGAAAGAAAGTAGAAAAAGAAGAATCATGATTATGGTAGTGATGTGGTGGTGGTGATTTAGTTGTTGTTGATGATGATGATGATGGAATGTTTAGTTGTCGATGATGATGAAAATGATAATGACGTTGTTCGTTTTTGTTTAATTGTTTTTGCCTCTTTTTAACTTTTCATCACTTTGCATGATTGATGACACTTCCAACCTATCATGACCTCCATGTCTAACCTTTCACCTCTGACCTCTGTGTATTGTTTCCAAGGTCAAGGTGTGGTTCCAGAACAGGCGCATGAAGTGGAAGAGGGTCAAGGGCGCCCAGCTGGTCAGGGACAAGGTCACCGGTCAACTCAAGCCGCTCATGACGCCCTGCGTGACGTCATCAGGCGGCCATTTTGCCGAGGTCCTGAAGGACAAAGCTCAGAACTCTTTGGACGCTGCAGAGAACGACAATGGTGGTTGTTTGGGGAAAGGAGACTGTCTTGACTAAATAATGGAAGAACTGGTTGAGGTCTTTGTTGTGCTAATGTTGATTACACGAAGATAAGGCGTGCTTCATTGGAAGTGAAAAGGACAAATTGATGGGTGCTGTGGAACAAAGTTCAGAATTCTTCGGATGTTGCAGAACACGACAGTACGGATTTGGGGAAAGGGACTGCCTATGGTGAATGATTGGCGAATGTATTCTATAAGGCAAACTTATTTTTGTTCTGTTAGGATAATGTTGATAATAGGAAACCTGTGTGTCAAGGAAAGCGAAGAAGAAAACGGAGATTGAATTGAAAAACAAAAACAAAAGAACTAGCTGAGATGTATTCAATTTGGAAGCTGCAGAGAACATGATTTGGGAGAAGGGGGATTGCTCAGAGTGAATGATGGAGGGAGTTATTTTATAGACAAGCCAGCGGAAAGTTTGCTCCATCGTTGAGAGGATACAATTGAAACGTGTTGATAGGGAGAGAATACCATAGAAAGAAGAGAAAAAAGAAAGAAAAACCAAAACGAAAAATGAAGCAAAGAATTCTTTGGATGCTGAAAAACAAAACACCCCCCCAAAAAAAAACACCACCCCAACAACAACAACAACCACACACACCAACAACAACAAAAATACACACACAAAAATCCAAACAAACAAACAGATTGTGTTTCTTTGGGGGAATGAGAATGCCCATTGTGCTTAGGGCTGGGGTGTGGGTGGGGACACACCGACACTGGTCATGATGTGCTGATATTGGCTGTGGTTAGTGAGGACAAGAAAGACAGGAGAAGGAGAGAACAGAGCCAAGGGTGCTAAAGCAGAACACGTACAACTCTTTGTGCACAGGACGGACTGTGTTTCAAGGTGATAACCCATATCTAGTCCTTATGTTATTATATTAAATGGACCACTACTCAATCAGCATATACGCGTGGATACTTATTTATTATTCCCACCACAATCACGTTTCTTTCTAACTAGAGGAGAGGAGGACAAGACCCATGTTGGACAGTTGTATGAGTTTTCCCCATCAGAACAACCCCTGAGTGTGGTAGCCATTGAAAATTGTTCTTGTTTGGCGATCAAATGTTGTTGCTTTGTTGTTGTTGTTGTTGTTGTTAAAGGCATGGCGTTAGTTGCTGCTGATGCCTGCCCACTGCCCACTCTTTATTGAAACCTTATGGGAACGGTGTGCACGTGCTTCACGTGGATCAATGACGAGCAGCACAGTTTCCTATTGCACTGGAGTTTGGACTTGGATCACTATATCACTGGTTACACACTTAGTGGGTGGACCTTTCAGCGTACAGGACAGTGTCAAGAATGTGTGTGTATGTGTATGTGTGTGTGCGCGCATGCGTGTGTGCTTGCGCGCGCGCATGTATGTATGTGTATGTGTGTGTGTGCGCGCGCATGCGTGTGTGCTTGCGCGCGCGCGTGTATGTATGTGTATATGTGTGTGTGTGTGTGTGTGCGTGTGCGTGTGCGTGTGCGTGCGTGCGTGCGTGCGTGCGTGCGTGCGTGCGTGCGTGCGTGCGTGCGTGCGTGCGTGCGTGCGTGCGTGCGTGCGTGCGTGCGTGCGTGCGTGCGTGCGTGCGTGCGTGCGTGCGTGCGTGCGTGCGTGCGTGCGTGCGTGCGTGCGTGCGCGCGCGCGCGTGTGTGTGTGTGTGTTTATCGGATGTCAGTATATTTTGCCTTATTATATTTTAGGCAACTTGAATTTTAGGCACCCCCTTATATTTACGACCGGTCCTCAATGTCAAAGTCTGCTGCTTTCGGCTTAATGAAAATAATCATAGGCTGATCCTATCCTATCCTTTCCCCCCAAAGGGCACACTGTTGTTTCTCGGTGAACACCACAATGCAAACATGTGAGGGGGTGCCGTGGGGGCTGAAGTAGCAGATAGCCGTTTTCCTGTCCTCACCTTACAGCGAAACACAAACCAGGTTTCTTAACGCACCTTGTCACATCTATGGCGTACTCACGATATAATGCACCAGTCACTTATGCACATCATGGGTTTAAGTTTTGACTGTTCATGAAAATGTTAATTCTTCATGATCCTCAATGCTTGTATTGTAGCAGTGTTGGCAACACAACTGAGGATCATCACATTGTGAACTTTGATATTAATTAGATTGCACTGTTATTCATTATATTTGATTAGGCCTGTATTAATTTTCGTCATATTGCGTTAATATTCATCATATTGCATTACTATTCGTCATATTGCATTAATATTCATCATATTGCATTAATATTCATCATATTGCATTAATTTTCGTCATATTGCATTAATATTCATCACATTACATTAATTTTCGTCATCTTGCATTAATATTCGTCATATTGCATTAATAATATTCATCACATTACATTACTATTCGTCATCTTGCATTACTATTCATCATATTGCATTAATATTCATTGCTATTTGTCAGTGCGCACCATGCAACGCCTCACCATGCTTTGCGGGCTGCAGGCCAACGCACTGAATGAATATACAATGAGTTGCTTAGGTGGAGTTACCATCCTTAACCATTGACACCAGGAGGCGTTTCGGTGATGGCTGGATTTAAGTCCCATTAGCACATCAAGCTCTTATGGACACACGTTCCATTCAGCGGCCGGTGTTTATAGCAACGCAAAACTCACTCTCCCTTTCTCTCTGTGTGTCTCTCTCTTTGCCTCTTGTTTGACAAAGGGAACAAATGTAGGCCGTCAGAGTGATCTGCACTTGGGCGGCCAGAAGCGCTCATTAAATACAAAGAATCATGATATATTATGTTAGCAAACTCATTCACACACTCTCTTTTCCATGTACCCCCAAGGGGCTTTTTGGAAACAATAAAACCTTGAACCTTTAATCAACGAACCAATGTCTGTACTTTGTAGTTCCATAGTGAGTGTGTCGCACGTCACCGTATGTCAGTTGGACAGCCTTGGGGATTTGTTGGCTTTTGCTGGCCATCCTCAGCACCAACTGTGACGTCGGTGAGGCACGAATCTGATGAACTATCAGTGCATGTCCAGATGAACCTGATGAACTATCAGTGCATTTCCAGATGAACCTGATGAACTATCAGTTCATGTCCAGATGAACCTGATGAACTATCAGTGCATGTCCAGATGAACCTGATGAACTATCAGTGCATGTCCAGATGAACCTGATGAACTATCACTGCATGTCCGATGAACCTGATGAACTATCACTGCATATCCAGATGAACCTGATGAACTATCACTGCATGTCAGATGAATCTGATGAACTATCAGTGCATGTCAGATGAACCTGATGAACTATCAGTGCATGTCCAGATGAACCTGATGAACTATCAGTGCATGTCCAGATGAATCTGATGAACTATCAGTGCATGTCAGATGAATCTGATGAACTATCAGTGCATGGCAGATGAACCTGATGAACTATCAGTGCATGTCAGATGAACCTGATGAACTATCAGTGCATGTCAGATGAACCTGATGAACTATCAGTGCATGTCCAGATGAACCTGATGAACTATCAGTGCATGTCCAGATGAACCTGATGAACTATCACTGCATGTCAGATGAATCTGATGAACTATCACTGCATGTCAGATGAACCTGATGAACTATCACTGCATGTCCAGATGAACCTGATGAACTATCACTGCATGTCAGATGAACCTGATGAACTATCAGTGCATGTCCAGATGAACCTGATGAACTATCAGTGCATGTCCAGATGAACCTGATGAACTATCACTGCATGTCAGATGAACCTGATGAACTATCACTGCATGTCAGATGAACCTGATGAACTATCACTGCATGTCCAGATGAACCTGATGAACTATCACTGCATGTCAGATGAACCTGATGAACTATCACTGCATGTCCAGATGAACCTGATGAACTATCACTGCATGTCCAGATGAACCTGATGAACTGTCACTGCATGTCAGATGAACCTGATGAACTATCACTGCATGTCCAGATGAACCTGATGAACTATAAGTGCATGTCCAGATGAACCTGATGAACTGTCACTGCATGTCAGATGAACCTGATGAAGTATCACTGCATGTCCAGATGAACCTGATGAACTATAAGTGCATGTCCAGATGAACCTGATGAACTGTAAC
This sequence comes from Phymorhynchus buccinoides, assembly GCA_017654935.2. NCBI lineage: Eukaryota > Metazoa > Mollusca > Gastropoda > Neogastropoda > Raphitomidae > Phymorhynchus > Phymorhynchus buccinoides. The sequence continues at coordinate 27,817,417 of CM065703.1, forward strand.
TGCATGTCAGATGAACCTGATGAACTATCACTGCATGCCCAGATGAACCTCACGAAGTCCTACACTATATTCGCAGACCCCCGCACACCAATCTGATGACACATCTGTATTTCTGCATCAGACATCTGATCAGGTTCGTGTATTGGAGTCTACGTGAAATAGTGAACGAAAAACTAGTAAGATTTCATCATATTGATTTAGGTAGGATTTCAGCAGAGTCATGCTTTACAGATATTGTCATAGTTGGATAGCCGTAAGACCGCAGTTGGATGCGTGGAGCTGGGCCTTGAGGCCCCCTGCATTTAAGCACAGTAGTTAGTCATTGTGAGTCCGCACTATCACCATTATGAACATGGTAAATACAGATATGTATGTGACGCCCAGTCTGTGAAATTGCCTATTTCATGAAATGGGCAAAATGCTTTGCCCAATTCATGACAATGTTTTTCAATTCCCATTCACGCAGGTATTGATTAAGGTTGATTCAACAGTTGCACACTTTCCTACATTGTATGTGCACCCCCATTATGTCCCCCCCCCCCCCACCAACTCTACCAAATGCTACTCTGGGTCATGCTTGAGCCACATGATTTATCAAACGTTTTATCAAAATATCTGAATAAAAGAATTTAAACTCATCTACAGGTTTGGTTTTTCATTCGTTTCAACCAATTCTTGATCTCTGTGTTAAGATCTCTGTGTTGAGATCTCTGTGTTGAGATATCTGTGTTGAGATCTCTGTGTTGAGATCTCTGTGTTGAGATCTATGTGTTGAGATCTCTGTGTTGAGATCTCTGTGCTAATGAACGAAAAAAATGTTTCATTCGAACTGCTTTTCTAAATTGAAAGTTTTAAATTGGTTATTTCACGAACGGGGCAAACCATTTTTCCCATTTCATGAAATGGGCAATTTCACGGATTGGGCGTAACATGTACATTAGATTATAAAATTATGGAATGCTGTGTCATGTAATATATGGTACAGTATGCGAAATTCAAGTCCGCCTCAACATGTTTTTTGTACTTCGTTTTGTATTAAACCTGCTATATTTTATATAAAAGAAGGTGACCCTAATATTGATTATGAACATCTTTGTATGTTTGTTTGCACTCGAAAAATATATATGCAAAGTTATTATTTATTGTATTATGATGATCATTGATGTAAGTTATGTTTGATTACAAAACTTGTTAGTTGCATTTGTGCTTACCCAAAATGACTGACTGGCCAGTCCTAGGCATCCAGTTACTAGGCCTACATATGATCGACACTTGCTTTTGTTTTCGAGTGTACCGGTAATATGGCTAAATCTCACGCATGCCTATGTGTGCGTGCGCGCATGTGTGTCCGAGCCTGCATGCAAACGTGCATGTGTGTAAGAGAGAGAGAGAGAGAGAGAGAGAGAGAGAGAGAGAGAGAGAGAGAGAGAGAGAGAGAGAGAGAGAGAGAGAGAGAGAGAGAGAGAGAGAGAGAGAGAGAGAGAGAGAGAGAGAGAGAGAGAGAGAGAGAGAGAGAGATTATGTGCAAAAGTATACGTGTGTATATATTATTTATGAGTGTGCATGTGCGTGTGTGTGTGTGTGTGTGTGTGTGTGTGTGTGTGTGTGTGTGTGTGTGTGTGTGTGTGTGTGTGTGTGTGTGTGACAGAGAGAGAGAGAGAGAGAGAGAGAGAGAGAGAGAGAGAGAGAGAGAGAGAGAGAGAGAGAGAGAGAGAATCGGAAGTTTAATCAGATAGGCCACAGCCCCTTCTGATGGGGTTACAAAACATCATGAATACAAAAGACAATAAACAATAGATACATAAGTAACGCAATATTCAATAACATTACACTGATGAAAAGGAGTAAGCAAAGCGAATTTAGCTAAGTAATGTACTACGCAGCTTGAAGGCTTTATAAACGTATAAACACTTTTTCTAAAGCAACATTTCATTCTGATTCGCTAATAACAATGTCACATTAAACAAGCAAGGGTTTCTTTTCTAGAATATTTTCTTGGTAACAAATTATCTCGTAGGTCTTTATAAGCTGGACAGCAAAACAAAAAGTGTTTCTAATTTTTCTGATCGCTTCTCGGCCTTTTGGCTAAGACAGTGATTCAGGAACATAAATTTTTGTTTATACCCTGGTTTGTTTGTTCAGCCCGTCGTACATGGCGAAAGCCGATACGCGACGTTAAACTGAACTTCCATCCAAAAAGTGTTTTTATCCTCTTTAGCAGATTTACATAATGGACACATCATAGACTCTTCGTCAAACCACCTTTCCCTGGACGATAAATAACACCCCTTTCTAAACACTACAATGTTACTTTTTTCATATTAATTTTTAGTTGTAACTTGTTTGCCATAGCATTAAGATTATTTATCTGGGTTTGGAGGCCAACAGGCGTTTCAGACAATAAAGCTATATCATCGACAAGTAACAAAATAAATAATTATGGAATGTCAGGCAATAACACTGCACCGTGTCTACCCTTATATTATCGATGATTTCTTTGGCTAGTTAGACAAATCGAGAGAGAGAGAGAGAGAGGGGGGTTTGTATTGCTTTGAGCTATAACAGCCATAAAAGCAAGAGGGTGAATAAAGAGAAAAGAAAAATGATTTGACATACATGACATCGCGCCGATTACTATATCAAAACAGTAATTTAAAATAAACAATTCAAGTAATCACTGATTAATCCAGGACAGTCAATTGATATTTGCTATCTCTAGCCGAACAGTTAATCAAATTACCTACTCACCTCTTGTCTCTACACAAGTATAAACCCTGACCCCCTCCCACCCCACCCTTATCAACTCACTTTTCCTTTTTATTCCCTTCACCGGAATAAGAGAGAGAGAGAGAGAGAGAGAGAGAGAGAGAGAGAGAGAGAGAGAGAGAGATTGTGCGCAAAATGTGTGTGTATGTGTGTGTGTGTTTGCATGCGCATGCATATGGCCTAAACGTGCACACAGACGCATGCTTTAAAAAGGTACATTTTATTTAGCTGAAGTTGAGATTGAAGCACATTCTTTTTTATTTTTTATTATTCAACTCAATATGTTTCCTGGCTTGTTTCTCTATAATGATTTGTATTCAAGGAGAAGGCTGGTATCCTATTTGAGAGACAATAACATTGAGTGACTTGTGACTAGTATAGTGTTAACCGCAACGTCTTAATATTCAGAATCATGACAACACTGTACAAATGTCTTCCTTGTGTTGATGGCACCTACCGCCACCTGTCGACCGATTTGTTGACGATGATAAAGTGGGGACAATGCATCTCAACAACAATTAATTGTCTTCTCGTGTGATTTAGAGTGTTAATTCACTGTTCACTTCATTTGTTCTGTCTGTCTGTTTTTTGTTGTCTTGCTTTATTTTTTCAGCCCCCCCCCTCTCTCTCTCTTTGTGCGCGCGTGTGTGTGTATGAACGTGAACATGAACGTGTGTATACAAAATAACAATAAGCACACACAAACACACACACACACACACGCACAAGCGCACGCACGCACACACACACACACACACACACACACACACACACACACACACACACACACACACGCGCGCGCGCACGCGCACACGCACACGCACGCACACACACGCACACACACACATACACACACACACACACAC
>CM065703.1:27828548-27831048 GCA_017654935.2 Phymorhynchus buccinoides
TGGGCGGAAGAGTTGACATGACATAAAGAAGTGTACGAGTTTATTATAGGAGTTAGGGTATTAGAAAGGAGAGGTGGCGAACGCACGGTGTCTCAGGTCAACACAGGATTTGGACGTACACAGGTACCGGTAAGGAGGGAAGGTGGCAAAGTGGTTAAGATGTTCGCCTGCCAATTTCAAATCGTGAGTGACCCGGGTTGGAATCCCGGCCTTACCCTTTCTTTCTAGTTCGACGGGGAAATCGAACTGAACGTCGAGTCCATCGGATGGGAACTTAAAGCTAGTCATGTACAAATCCCACGACAGTTAAAAGTCGACGAGAGCAGGGAGAAATCTCGCTGTTTGGTATGACCAAATCGATAGCCAGGTTTCCAAATCACGGCTATGTGCCACTCTCAGTGTGCCCTCGTATCTATGTGTCCCTGTCTCTATGCGCCACCTGCTGAAGCTCCTGCGGATCCAGGGTGTTCCACTCATCTGACGGGCACTGTTCTGAGTCCTGTAGACTACTGTTGTGAACGGCTGCTAACGGCTGCCTGGAGCATGTTTTAACATTATTCTATCAGACTGAGGTCTCTGGACTGGGCAACCTACCTCATATGGACGATGATCTCCTGCTGCATGTGCGCGTAAACAACCCTTGCTCGATGAAAAAGTGCATTATCATCCATGAAGATGACGTCATCTCGGGTCGTACCAGCAGAAGGAAGCAGAAGGATGTCGATGAACTCATCCCTGTAGTGAACAGCTATCAAGGATTCCTTTTGAAGAATTTCTGACACTCATTCCCCGACCATGCTACCCACGTTAAGATCCGTCCTGCTCTCTGGCTCACGTTTCCTGGTAACGCTCTCATGAGAACCTCCACACCCTGGCAAGACCATCAGTGAAATAAAGACAGATCCTGAACTCGTCGGTGAAGAGAATTCATGTCCAGTCTCATAATGTCCAGATGACGTGGTTCTGGGCTCTCAAAAGACAGCGCTGCTTATGAGCTGGAATGAGCAGGGTGCCCAAACTTGCCCAGGGGGAGTGAAGGCAGCACCATGGAGTCCTTTCCTTACAGTTTGGGTGGAAATGTTCCGCACTGAGGCATTCAGAAAACCAAAATGCTTCCAGAAAGCGATTTTCGGAAGCCTGAAAAAAAGCGGAAAACGGCCATTTTCATTACCAGTCACCCAGATTCTGCCATCTTCGTGACGTGTATCAGCAGTACTAACCTCATACATGGCAGTGAATCCTGCCATCTTCGTGACGTGTATCAGCAGTACTAACCTCATACATGGCAGTGAATTCTGCCATCTTCGCGACGTGTATCAGCACTACTAACCTCATACATGGCAGTGAATCCTGCCATCTTCACGACGTGTATCAGCACTACTAACCTCATACATGGCAGTGAATCCTGCCATCTTCGTGACGTGTATCAGCACTACTAACCTCATACATGGCAGTGAATCCTGCCATCTTCGTGACGTGTATCAGCAGTACTAACCTCATACATGGCAGTGAATTCTGCCATCTTCGTGACGTGTATCAGCAGTACTAACCTCATACATGGCAGTGAATTCTGCCATCTTCACGACGTGTATCAGCACTACTAACCTCATACATGGCAGTGAATTCTGCCATCTTCGCGACGTGTATCAGCACTACTAACCTCATACATGGCAGTGAATTCTGCCATCTTCGTGACGTGTATCAGCAGTACTAACCTCATACATGGCAGTGAATTCTGCCATCTTCGCGACGTGTATCAGCAGTACTAACCTCATACATGGCAGTGAATTCTGCCATCTTCACGACGTGTATCAGCACTACTAACCTCATACATGGCAGTGAATTCTGCCATCTTCGTGACGTGTATCAGCAGTACTAACCTCATACATGGCAGTGAATTCTGCCATCTTCGTGACGTGTATCAGCAGTACTAACCTCATACATGGCAGTGAATTCTGCCATCTTCGTGACGTGTATCAGCAGTACTAACCTCATACATGGCAGTGAATTCTGCCATCTTCGTGACGTGTATCAGCAGTACTAACCTCATACATGGCAGTGAATTCTGCCATCTTCGCGACGTGTATCAGCAGTACTAACCTCATACATGGCAGTGAATTCTGCCATCTTCACGACGTGTATCAGCACTACTAACCTCATACATGGCAGTGAATCCTGCCATCTTCGTGACGTGTATCAGCAGTACTAACCTCATACATGGCAGTGAATTCTGCCATCTTCGTGACGTGTATCAGCACTACTAACCTCATACATGGCAGTGAATCCAAGCTTTGGAAGCGACGCATTGTAAAATATAAAAAACTAATGACACAACGAGTCCGTGAACAGCTGTTTTCCAGAATACCAACACAGAAAGACAACTCAACGACGTCATTATTTCACTTCGGCCATGAAGCTTTGTCTCTTGAACGACGTTTACGATGTGAGCAAGAAATGTTGATTCTGACAATTTTACTCACTTTTATGTGTTCACTCCAAT
>CM065703.1:27833548-27843548 GCA_017654935.2 Phymorhynchus buccinoides
GTGTGTTCTGGGGAGCTGTCGGCGGACGGTCGTGGTGGCGCCCTCGGAGGAGGACTTCACTCACGCTGGCTCCGCGACTAAGAGAATAGTGTCGTCAGTAGGGGGCTTAGTAGGTGGTGTCCTGAACAGGCTCCACTGAACTCCACCGAAGTGACTCAGCAGAAGTGCAGTGTCTCCTTGGTTGGTTGCCTCCTGACGGCCTTACATAGATTCGCTCCCCTTGGACTGCTGGTCTCGGTTTCTGCGACTTGAACAAACCCGGGTGTGGCTGCGAATTGGGATTCGGAACGAGCGGCGTGGGAGCAACGCCACTGTACAGCCCAGAAGATGGGACAGCAAAAAAAGAAGAAGAAAGCTCTGATGTGGCACATATGTCCGCTAAGTAGGTCAACTCAGTGTGTAGCGTGTGCCAGTCTGTCGTTTGCGACTATGACTGCCAGATACCAGATGACTGCCATGGCGTACAGCTGTTAGTCTCGGAGACAAATCTTGTGAATGTGAAGGAATGAAGAAAACAAGAGAGAAAACGCCACCTCTCAATGCTGTCTTCTACCAGCTGATTAAAACAAAAGTGTCACGTCGAGCTAAAAACACACACAAAAAGGTGCCGTATGTTGTCCCCTACAATGTTGTTCATCACGAAGACAACCAACTATGATCGGTTGAATTGTAAATTGAAATCGAGATTGTTCCCCCGTGGCGGAGGTTTTCACTATGTTAAAGTTTCTGATTTTTAAAAAAATGATTGGAAATACAATGTCAACGAAAAGAGGAGAAAGACAACAGTGAATTGTACTTGAGAGCATGACGAAGCCTGTGCCATTCCACTGAAGTAGCAGTAATATTGTATTGTTATCAGCAAGCCAGAATTGTTATTACTGACCTTAAACGACCCCTCACGTACTGTATCGTAACTTTCCACCTCATGATATATCACAAGACACACAGGTAGATAGACACGTATCACACGCACATGATCAACGTTCTATATTGATAGTTTACTATGATCATCATTGTCATTATTGACTCTCAGCTGTGGCTGTTTTTGTCCAGTAGCCGTCCTGGAATGTCACGGTCGTTGGCCTCAAGTGGTGCAGGCTACCAGCCGGCCGATTAGCCCAGTTCACTGAAGCTTGTTTGTTTGCAGATCACAGGTGTGGAGAAGGTTAGTTAAGTTCGAAGAGGAAAGAGTGTTGTGCTGTTGTTTGCCTGTAGTCGGCCCAATAGTAACATGAGAGCTATACAACGAATGATATTATGCAGTATTAGAAAGTTTCAGTACGGCTTAGTGTTTTGTTGAAGACCATGACTCTCAAACTAGGGGGCATTTGCACTGACTCTGGTGCTGCAGCCAGTGGGATGTGTTTGCCTTTGGAGACCTTCCCCAACGCCAGCTGTCCACAAATCGCTTTGGCGACAGAGTGGGGATGCACCCAGGCCAAGGCATCTCCGTTATAAACACATGTTAGCCCAGCCCGCTGGAATAGCAGCTACCCCCTCTGCTATATGGCAGTTAAACAGTAGTCGAAACGTTAAGGACAAAGAGACAAACATACAAGTTGTTACCAGCAAATTCAAAGACAAGTTACAATGCGTGTTGACCCTACCCAACAAAGGTAAAGATAGATGGGTGGTTGGATTGTTATGGAGGCAGTTGATATGTTGTTTTTTAGTCTTGGTGTGCGTGTGCGTGTGCGTGTGTGTGTGTGTGTGTGTGTGTGTGTGTGTGTGTGTGTGTGTGTGTGTGTGTGTGTGTGTGCGTGCGTGTGTGCGTGCGTGTGTGTGCGTGCGTGTGCGTGTGCGTGTGCGTGCGTGTGCGTGCGTGTGTGTGTGTGTGTGTGTGAAATGTTCGCGGTGACATTCCCCTTGTGATAGCCTGGTATATATACAGTACTCAACAAAAGTTAAGTACACTTGTACCACTTGTTGCGAAAAATTCAGACACCGTTTTGAGTGCTTAAAGTGGCATTTGTACACTTTCTGATGCTGTAATATTATAGCCCAAGGTCCGAACTCTTACGCAATATAAACATATCCTGCACAACATTACAAATGCGCCGATTGCAGACCGTTTAAGACGGTACCTTAAATGAGCCAATGGGATGAATTTGCACACCGTGCCAATAACATTTATAGCATAGCAGTGTTCACACATTACTAATGAGTAAAACTACAACTTATTTTTTCTTCTCGCCCTTGTAATTTGCGCGTAAAAGAAATCCAAAGACTAATAATAATAATAATAATAACAGTACATTTATATAGCGCCCCACCTCAAATGAGCCCAAAGCGCTTTACAATCAATTATTCATCAACAGATAACAAAAAACAACATTCAAGAGTGACACCAACCACCAACAGCGCATATGCAAAGCAACTCTCTCTCTCTCTCTAACACACACACGCACACACACACACACACACACACACACACACACACACACACACACACACACACACACACGCACACGCACACACACACACACACAATTATTGACGCCAACTCGTTCATACCCCATTCGGTAAGCCACAGCAACTGAGCCGCATGGACTGACCACATACACCAACACACATACACAAACACCCTCACACACAACGTACGCACGCAGACAGACACGCACACAAACACACACACACACATGCGTGCACACACAACCCACAAAACCAAAATACACACAAGCACACATTCATGCTCACACACACACACACTCACACACACACACACTCACACACACACACACACACACACACACACACACACACACACACACACACACACACACACACACACACACACACACACACACACACACACACACACACACACACACACACACACACACGCACCACAAAACACAGCACAAACCTCTTAAATCAATCTTCCCTCACGTGCACACAACGATAGACAACTGATCAAATATTTAGGGCGCAGCAGGAAAAAGATGGGTTTTAAGAGAGGTTTTGAATGAGGAGACTGAGTTGGAGTGTCGGAGAGGAGAAGGCAGAGAATTCCACAGAGATGGTGCTTGACAAGAAAAAGAACGTTGGCCAGCAGATTTGAGACGGATGGAGGGAATGGAAAGGAGACGAGAATCAGAAGACGAACGTAGTTGGCGAGCTGGGACATAGAGATGAAGAAGATCAGAGAGATACAGGGGAGCTTGATCATTCAGTGACTTGAAGGCAAGGAGGAGAATTTTGTAGTCAATACGTGATTGAACTGGGAGCCAATGTAGGGAACGAAGAACCGGAGTGATGTGATCGTACCTAGGGGAGCGAGAAATGAGACGAGCAGCATTATTCTGGACCCGTTGGAGCTTAGAGATGAGAGTTGATGGACAGCCAAGCAAGAAGTGAGTTACAGTAGTCAAGGCGAGACAGGACAAAAGCACATACTAGAGTCTTCAGGGCATCCTGAGAGAGGAAACGGCGGATGGAACTAATTCTTCGAAGTTCTAGATAGCAAGCCTTGCAAACATTGGAAACATGCTGTTTGAAAGAAAGGGTTTGGTCCAAAGTAACACCTAGATTGCGGACGGATGCCGATAGCTTGATCTCAGTGCCATCAATGTCTACAGAACCTGGGAGAACCTGAGTTTTAATTGTGTGGTTAGAGGCTACAAGAATCATCTCTGTCTTATCAGCATTCAGTTGCAGTTTGTTGTAAAACATCCATGTTTTAACAGCAGAGATGCACAACTTAGAAGAAGAAATCATTTGATCTAATTGACTCAGGTGGGCAGAAATGTACAGTTGATTGTCATCAGAAAAGCTATGATGTAGAATAGAATGCTGGTTGATGATGGCGGAGAGAGGTTGGGTATAAAGAACAAAAAGGATAGGGCCTAAGACTGAACCTTGGGGCACACCGAACTGAAGACCTTTTGGAAGAGATGGAGAACCATTGACAACAACTTTCTGTGTGCGATCAGAGAGGTAGGAAGAAAACCAGGAAAGAACAGCCCCAGATAGACCAAAGGAGGTGTGAAGTCTAGAAATGAGGATGGAGTGGTTGATAGTGTCAAACGCTGCAGAAAGATCAAGGAGAGAGAGAAGAGAAACCTTGTTTTCATCCAAGGCAGTGAGCAGGTCGTTCGTTATCTTTAAGAGGGCTGTCTCAGTACTGTGACCTGCTCGATAAGCAGACTGGTTTGGATAGTAGAGATCATTTACCTGAAGATGGTCAGACAGCTGTTTAAGAACCACCTTTTCCGTAAGCTTAGAAAGGAATGAAAAAAACGCGCAATTAGCCGTCTGGCCCCTCATAGGCCAATGATGACGTCACAGAGAATAGAGATGTAGTGAAAGACACTATTGTCTAACCCTAACTCAATCGCTAACAAAATTAGTGGGGTGGTTCCTTAGGCAGAAGCAGTTACGTCTTGCATCACTAAACCGCCATATTGAACAGTCACGTGATTTCTGGCTGGCTTCCATGAAGCTATGAATATGTCTGAAGACCACTAACATGTTTGCACATTAATTTGCCAACGATCCTTTCAAGAATTTTGATCTGAACATCCTCCATAATTTTGTAAACTATCCCATTGACGTTTTATTGGGCATGGTCACGTGTCACATGATTTCAGAATTTTTCCATTTTCAGTTGCTATTATCATTAGTCGTAGTCCTATGCTAATAGTATTAACGTTCTGGATGTTATTATTGCATTAACATTCTTTGGTATTGTCTCTATTTTTATTTGTCTTAATCCAATTCCAATGTCTTGTTTTGTTCTCCAATATTACTGTTATTAATCTATCAGATACAAAAAGCAACAAACAAGTATACAAGCAAGAAGCAAGCGAGCAAACAAACGTTATGACTGCGTGAGGATTTTATTTTGTACAAAGGCCGCTAAATCGCTGATAAGAGAAAATAGGTTTTTGGTTTAAACAATTTTTCAACTCCACAGTACATGAACACATATAGATAGTAAGCATATCAGCAGCAACAAGCTAGAAGCTTATATTGTGCCATCTTTACATAGAAACATTTGGTTCGACGACTGCTTAACACAGATAAATTAGATAGAAACACCAATAGTGACTGACATCTGCCAATTGAATTTGAATGAAAACTATAGTAGACAAGATAAGAACAAAATCAAATCAGTTCTCAAGCAGTGCAATCAGCATTACGAAATACAACGAATACACAATTTTAAGTATACAAGCAAGAAGCAAGCGAGCAAACAAACGTTATGACTATGCGTGAGGATTTTATTTTGTACAAAGGCCGCTTAATCGCTGATAAGAGAAAATAGGTTTTTGGCTTAAACAATTTTTTAAGTCCACAGTACATGAACACATATAGATAGTAAGCATATCAGCAGCAACAAGCTAGAAGCTTATATTGTGCCATCTTTACATAGAAACATTTGGTTCGACGACTGCTGAACACAGATAAATTAGATAGAAACACCAATAGTGACTGACATCTGCCAATTGAATTTGAATGAAAACTATAGTAGATAAGAACAAAATCAAATCAGTTCTCAAGCAGTGCAATCAGCATTACGAAATACAACGAATACACAATTTTAAGAACTTATTGTAGAAACACAAAATGGCATGAATGGTTAGAAAAACAAACATGTAAACAAACAAATACAATAAAATGAAAAGAAGAAAAAGACGACGAAAATGACTTGTGTGAGCATGGGGGAAAACTGATTTGCTAAATAAGGATCATTGTCAATATTTTCATTACTTAGCAATTATGTATAGGGAAGGTCGGCCATACACTGGTGTAATACATTGAAAATACAAACTATGAATGTTAAGGATAGTAAACATAACTGGCTATGAACATGGACATGGTAAAATTATATTCATCTGACTATTAATGAGCATCAAATAGTAAATGTGTCACCAAATACTTATGACAGAAACCTTTTTGAATGAACAATAAATTGATGAACAATTTCAAATATAAAAATATTTATTTTGTTTGATAGTACAGGATTTCCTTTCAATAACGTTTGTAATCTAGCATAGTCTGGGGGTAGAGTTAATATTGTATTTGATCGAGCTATATGAAAGAGTTGACAGGAAAGTAGGTAATGATCAGAAGTTTCCAAAGCAGCACCACAATCACATAGGGGATTATTAATTTAAATGTCTGTTAAATAAGTCATAATTGATATTGCTAATTCCTAAACGAAGTTGACAGTGTATTACTCACTCATTTATATTACCAAAGTAATAAAAGTCGGGAACAATAGGCTCGTTAGCATTTAAGTAATGTTTGAGTTGGCTTAGAGAGGTGCTATTTTTCACACAGTCAGGTAAGCTATTCCAGAGGACAGTAGTTGATGATACAACATAATTTCTGGTTAGTTCAGTATTGAATTTTGAAACTGAACGTTCTAAGGGTCTTCTCCTACTGTAAGGATTCGTTTCTGCAACAAGTTCAGGAACAAGATCATTTAAGTAATGAATGAATGCAAATCTGATTAAAGTCCTCTGGTCTGGAACAGGCACATACAATTTTTTTTATGGGACATTAGTAGATACAAACATGGTGGGAACGATCCCGGAGGCAATGCCCGGAGGCAGTGCAACACCAGGAAAGCCCCGACTTTTTAACAATACAGATCCATAAATATTTTTTAGGACATACAGGATTAATCATCTTAAAGAAGTGCACTAACTTATGTATTTTCCTTCTTTCTTTCAGTGTACAGAATCCAGATTCTTGATATATTTTTGATGACTAGTTCCCCTTACAGCACCAATTATGATTCTTATTGCTTCTAGTTGTAGGTTTTCTAATGAATTTGACTGAGTTTCAGTGCAATTATCCCATACTACGTCAGCGTAATCGAAATGTGGACGAATAAATGACTTATACATTGTTTCTAGGGCCTTTCGATTCAGTTTATATTGATATGACTTTAAACAAGAGATCAACATAGTAACATTACTAATGATAGATTTGATGTGTTCATCCCAATTACAGTTATTCTGGAGAATGATACCTACATGTTTGTACTGTTCTGTGTTTTGTAAGGTCACTAAGCCAAAATGAAGAGGTAAAGAATTATTAGGCCTGTTTCCACGAGAAACATATAACAGTTTGTTTTTCTCTTCATTAAATTTTACTTTCCATTGCATAGCCCAATTGTTTATTTTTTCTAAATCAGAGTTAAGTATTTGAGCACGGGTGTTTGGGTCATTTATAGCTTTAGACATGCTTGTGTCATCAGAAAAAAGTGTCATATTAGATTGAATATCATTTAATAGGTTTTTCTGTTCTTGTCCTATTTGCTTTCGAAAATCGCTGGAAATGGATATTCCACTTCGGGAGTGGTAAGATCACTAGGAGTTTGACACCCCCCCCCCCCCCCCCCCCACAAAAACAAAGAAAGAAACTAACACACAATACTTGAACTCAGTCGTTCTCAGGATTTGAAATAGCGACTTCAGAGACAAGATACAGACAGATACAGGAATGCCCGTATGCGTCTTCCTGTTGTTCCTATGAATAATATGTTGTAGTAGTAGGGCCTACACTACTTGTTTCTTGGGTTTCTTTTGTTGAAAACTTGATTAACTGTGACATTTGATAACTGAATGTTAACACCGTTTTATTCAAGATTTGACATTTGCACACAAATTGCAACTTTTTTTTTTTTTAATTTCAAGAATAGTATTTTGATGATGCCTTAAGGCAGAAGGTGTGTCGTTTATCCTCCCTCCCCTCTTTTAGTCTTTATTAGGATCTTCCAAAGTAGACAATGTGGGCTAACTACTAACTCGACAGCATTTCAAGAACTTTCAATATGCAAGATCACAAACCTGAAACAACCCCCCCCCCAACCCAACACCTCCCCCTCCCCCTCCCCCCACAAACCAAACCAACCAACAAGAACACTACTACTACTACTACTACTACTACTACTACTACTACTACTACTACTACTACTACTACTACTACTACTACTACTACTACTACTACTACTACTACTACTAAGTGTATATTTTCGAACACTGTCTCTCTGTCTCTCTGTGTGTGTGTCTCTCTCTCTCTCTCTCTCTCTCTCTCTCTCTCTCTCTCTCTCTCTCTCTCTCTCTCTCTCTCTCTCTCTCTCTCTCTCTCTCTCTCTCTCTCTCTCTCTCTCTCTCTCTCTCTCTCTCTCTCCTCTCTCTCTCCCTCGTTTCCTTGATAATTAATTCCTTATGATGATGAACTTTTCAGTGTTACGATTTCGGATTATGATTTTGCTTCGTATGGGCTTACACAAACAAACAATTCATTCATTCATTCATTCATTCATTCGTTCATTCATTCAATTCTCTCTCTCTCTCTCTCTCTCTCTCTCTCTCTCTCTCTCTCTCTCTCTCTCTCTCTCTCTCTCTCTCTCTCTCTCTCTCTCTCTCTCTCTCTCTCTCTCTCTCTCTCTCTCTTTCTCAAAGCACAGAGGTGTGTCAAAGGGTTGACGTCTGTATGTTGTAATGATAATTTCTACTGACGCGTGATCTACTTTGTCTATCAGCAGGGAGGGCAGGTGTGTTTTGAACCCAAGACTTTCAAATCAGGCTTGCTGGATTGAGGCGCTCTGCGACACTATTAGCACTACAATCTCGCAGAGCGCTTAAAGGCATAACAACCGATCCCAGGGATCGGGTCTAGACTGCTAGGCTAGTCGCTGCGAAGTTCTGCCTCGCAGTGGCTCGGGCAACAGGGAAAAAAGAACGGTTGAACCGTCTCTGTCGCGAGCAGCGATTGAAATGATGACGCGCGCCTCGCGAGAAAGCTTTATATATGCAGGCTGTGCGTTAAGTTTGGCCTTAGAGAGATCGATGCTATTTAAATTTTTCTTTCCCAACCATGTGTAGGGCAAATAGTCTATTACGTTATTGAAGGAAAACCTGGCAAACAGAATGTACTGCACTGGATCTGTAGGGATCATCTGCCACTATGTGAAGGGGCAAACTAACGTTAAAACCTGGCAAACAGAATGCACTGCACTGGATCTGTAGGGATCATCTGCCACCATGTGTAGGGGCAAACTAACGTTAAAACCTGGCAAACAGAATGCACTGCACTGGATCTGTAGGGATCATCTGCCACCATGTGTAGGGGCAAACTAACGTTAAAACCTGGCAAACAGAATGCACTGCACTGGATCTGTAGGGATCTGCCACCATGTGTAGGGGCAAACTAACGTTAAAACCTGGCAAACAGAATGCACTGCACTGGATCTGTAGGGATCATCTGCCACCATGTGAAGGGGCAAACTAACGTTAAAACCTGGCAAACAGAATGCACTGCACTGGATCTGTAGGGATCTGCCACCATGTGTAGGGGCAAACTAACGTTAAAACCTGGCAAACAGAATGCACTGCACTGGATCTGTAGGGATCATCTGCCACCATGTGTAGGGGCAAACTAACGTTAAAACCTGGCAAACAGAATGCACTGCACTGGATCTGTAGGGATCATCTGCCACCATGTGAAGGGGCAAACTAACGTTAAAACCTGGCAAACAGAATGCACTGCACTGGATCTGTAGGGATCATCTGCCACCATGTGTAGGGGCAAACTAACGTTAAAACCTGGCAAACAGAATGCACTGCACTGGATCTGTAGGGATCATCTGCCACCATGTGTAGGGGCAAACTAACGTTAAAACCTGGCAAACAGAATGCACTGCACTGGATCTGTAGGGATCTGCCACCATGTGTAGGGGCAAACTAACGTTAAAACCTGGCAAACAGAATGCACTGCACTGGATCTGTAGGGATCATCTGCCACCATGTGAAGGGGCAAACTAACGTTAAAACCTGGCAAGCAGAATGCACTGCACTGGATCTGTAGGGATCATCTGCCACCATGTGAAGGGGCAAACTAACGTTAAAACCTGGCAAGCAGAATGCACTGCACTGGATCTGTAGGGATCATCTGCCACCATGTGAAGGGGCAAACTAACGTTAAAACCTGGCAAGCAGAATGCACTGCACTGGATCTGTAGGGATCATCTGCCACCATGTGA
>CM065703.1:27848548-27851048 GCA_017654935.2 Phymorhynchus buccinoides
ATCTAAATTATGTTTTTTTTCCTTTTTTTAAGCTTAGGGGCGTTTTTAATTAAGGGCATTCTCATGACCAAAACAAACAGCTGTTAAAAGCCCTGCATAAACTATGTGGACGGTTTTAACAAATATTGATTGAGCACACTGACTATTGAATATATACATTCATTTCAGGAACATTGAAACAAATTTTCAGTATTCGAATGCTTATATCATAATTTTGACTTCGATGTGTATACATAAAGAACCAACCAAACAAAAAGAACAAAAAGTATAACTTAGCTCTCTTATAACTTAACTATAAAGCTCTAAGACCATAGAAAGACGCAATAATAATGTATTTTGAAATGTCTCTGTACAGGACACTTCATCATCTCATCTCCCAGCAACAATCAACCTCCCTCCATCCCACCCACTCCATCCAACCCCTCCTTCTCCAAGCCCTTCCAATCATCGCGTAACCCAACATAATGCACGCTCGCGCTCACGTGCGGGGTGTTGGTGTTGCTGTTGCTACTAGGCGATGCACGTGCTGAAAGACTCCTCCCTTGGTCACTACTACCGCAGACTGTGTGACCTGGCGTTCAGGAGACTGGGGATGTCCACTGTCAAGATGTCCACCCACAACAGCCTGCTGAGGAGGAGCTCCGAGCAAGGCCTGGCCGTCCGCAACCTGATGGAACGTCTGTGTCTGTCCATGAAACGATTCTTCAGCAATCCCCACCCGAGGACTTCCACCCGTGCCTCTCTCTGTGGGATTTATGTGTGTTAAGGTGAAGTGAAGGATTTAAAAACATCCCCCCGTATCTTCGTATTTTGGTGCTCTTGTTTTTTTAATTTTATAGACCCATTCGTTGATAAAACGTACCTTGATACTTAGGTGCTTTTTGTGTTTTTAGAAGGTGTGAGTAGCCTTTTAGACTGATTTGTGGATTAATTCTGTAGGGTTTGGAGTAACATTGTTTACTTCGAGACGTAGGTCATAGTTTATGTGGTTGGAATTTTTTTTAAAAACTGTCGATGCAATCCAGATCTTTAGGACAATGAACGTTTTGTTTTATAATTGCATTCTTTGATGCAAATCCGGGTTTTAGAATTAAATTCTAACTGAATTGATCGATATTTTCTAAACAGTTGTCTGCAATAAGCTTCATTCGATTCCCTATTTCTCCAAGGGCTGTGATACGATTTGCTTTATAAACGCGGAACATTAGAATGCTTACATTTATGCAAGAACAGCTTGACTATATCTATTGAAAGAGTGTTAAGGTTTCTTCCTACATATAACTTATTTTACATATTCTGATTTTATTCTCTTTTGTTGACATCTGACAATAGACTATGAGAATCCGATATGGATCATTGCGACGTCTTCCCTCTGTTCAATGCATTTCAAGATTGTAAGCAGTTTCTTCCCAAGTCTTTCGTGCCTTGCAATTTTAACGATCATACGTATAAATATATTCAAGATTCTTAAAGGTGCTGATCAATGTGCTTTATAGCGTTGTAACCAAAACGAATTGATGTGCCTTATTTGAGTTTCTTGTATGAAACACTGGTGTGCCTTAGTTGATATTTTTTGTTGATAACAAGAAAAGTGGATTCGCATCGTACAGCGAACAGCCTGTTATATTATTGTTATTATTGAACTTAATTTTCCAATCGCAACGAGTAGCAATTTCAAAAGTAGAAAGACAAGAGACTGCTCTGACTCCCCAAGTTAATGAGATCATCGTCGCCATTGCCATCGCCATTGTGAAGCGGAAGCCATGCGGTGCAGCTCCCCTTTCCCGATCAGAAACTATGTCAGATCTCGAAGCGTCCCTCACGACACCACCACCCCCACCTCACCACTCCCTTACTGCACCACCTCCCCTTTCCCCGAAACGACCCCCTTCACCTTCCCCACTCCCACCCCCACCAGCCCCTCCCCCAGCCCTCGTCGCCTCTCCAAACCGACCTCCATTGGTCCTCCGGGAGGATCACTGGAGCGGCAACCCCACGGCAGCCTGAGCGCGAGCGACGAGGAGAGCCAGCCGTTATTAGTGAAGGCGGAGGATTCGCTCACCGCGGTGTACCCTCGGAGGTGGTACCTGCTGCTGGTGTTCTCGCTGGCGGCGCTGGTGGAGACGATGTCCTGGGCCATGTGGGGGCCCATCGCCGAGTCCGCCAAAGCCGTGTTCTCCTGGGGAGACTCTCAGATCACCATGTGCATCTTCCTGGGGAACATGTCCTTCGGCCTGTGCTGCATCCCGTTCTCCTGGCTCATGGACCGCAAAGGTCACTTGCTTGCTTTTGGTTGGTTTCTATATAATTAGCTTCACCCCCACCCCCGTAGGGATACCGGTGTGTGTGTTGGTGGGGTGGGGGTGGTCTTTTGTATAAATAGTTCTGAAAGTGATGTGCTTACAACTGCCTCTAACTTGTCACTCTCTTTGACTCTGTCTCTTCCCTTTGCTTGCTGTTATCTAGGCCTACTATCTATCTGCCTGACTGGTTCATCTTT
>CM065703.1:27856048-27858548 GCA_017654935.2 Phymorhynchus buccinoides
CGAATAAGCGGTATTTCCGAATATCGCCTATGGCACGTGAGTCCATTAGTTTCTTCAAGTTCACCTTGTTTTATTATACTGCTTCAGCTATTGGTATTCATGAGATGTAGGGCAGGGGAAAACACGTTCTATAATAACATCGTATACTGTTTTACTGTTAGCACGCACATGCTCACGCGCGCACGCGCGGACGCACGCACACACACACACACACACACACACACACACACACACACACACACACAACACACACACACACACACACACACACACACACACACACACACACACACACACACACACACACACACACACACACACATACACGTATACGCGCACGCACGCACACACGCACGCACAACTGCACACATACACTTTACAACAAAATGTCATGCAGAATTGTTTTAATTTTGCCAACACGTCTACTAAATAGCCTTGAAAGATGGAACCAGATTTAAATTCTTCTCTCAGAATGACAGTCCACATTAAATTGTTAAACTCCAATAGACATGTACATCCCCTGATGCAATTCAGCAGATTGCCGTGGAAGGATTCAGATTGATGGAATGTTGTAAACAGGGTGTCATGTTACATCATTTATACTCCAATAGACATGTACATCCCCTGATGCAATTAAGCAGATCACCGTGGAAGGATTCAGATTGATGGAATGTTGTAAACATGGTGTCATGTTACATCATTTATACTCCAATAGACATGTACATCCCCTGATGCAATTCAGCAGATTGCCGTGGAAGGATTCAGATTGATGGAATGTTGTAAACAGGGTGTCATGCTACATCATTTATGCTGATCTAAACTTGATTTTAGCGATTGTTTCATTCCTGTACAGTCTTTCTTTCTTTCTGTCTGTCTGTCTGTCTGTCTGTCTGTTCCAGAATCCCCTCTGTTCGCTAATACAGTAAGCTGTCAAGCAATGGGGTGTAATGGAACCCGAGCCGTAGTTACGGCCCTTTTATTTGATCGCTTTATCTGTAGGCTACATAATATCAGGTTATAAGGATTAAATGCCTTTCATGTTTGCACGGTGTCAGTACTTTCCTGTTATCTACGTCATGTTCATGTTTCAGGAACAACACACTGTGGATTCTGGTCCACAGGACATCAGTTAGCTCTGGCAACTCGTCAGGTCTGTCCTCATCACAGTCATTTGGAGCCTACCGTTTATAGTGTTTTATTGTATTTTATCAACGTTGTTGTTGTTGTTGTTGTTGTAAGTGTCGTTGTTCATTTTTTTCAAGCGATTTCCAGCATAACATGTCAACCCCATTCGCCTACATTTCCCCTCTCCAATTCGTTTATGTTCTGCTCATTCTCTCTGTCTGTTTCCACTAGGGGAAGACGGGGCAAAAAGCCCATGGGCGGGTAAGAAGCCCATGCCAATTATCTCATGAAATAAAGAAAATGTCAGTCAAATTTGCCCATGAGACGAATGCTAAACATTAACACTCGTCTCATGGGCAAAATGTGACTGAAATTTGCTCCATTTCATGAGATAATGGCATGGGCTTCTTACCCGCCCATGGGCTTTTTACCTCGTCTTACCCTACCATTTAGCGAAGGCGGTTAACATTTCAATGAAAGAATACTTCATTGAAAGCCCATGCTTGTGCTTACAAGTTTACAAGTACTTGTCATCCCCTTGTCTTCCATTGTACAGATGTTCATATTTTGGGGACTAATCGGTCTACTTACTGACATGTCATTTTGCTCTCACTTACTGCTGATAACATACACGTGATGAATCGCTGTTACACATAGGCCTAATCCCTTGGTCATTATCGTCGAATGGTCAATCAGGTGGTCATGTAACACGGACATTGTGACACAGACGTTAATCTGGTGTACATAAATCTGATGTACATATATCGAGCTTATAACGAGTTTTTTAAGATGGTGATCAGAGAGTTTGTATGTCATTGTACTCGTAGTCGTGTTGTCATCACCGCGCACGCATGTTCGCACTTACGGGCACACTCACGGGCACGCGAGCGCGCAGACACACTCAACTACACAAGCACAAACACACAAATATATGCAAATATATATTATGCACATAATTGCACGCACGCGCACACACTGGCACATACTGGCACACACCCTGGCACACACACACACACACACACACACACACACACACACACACACATACACACACACACACACGCACACGCACACGCACACGCACACACGCACACACACACACACACACACACACTTTCCATCAGATAACAGTGTGCACCGTGGTGTTATTGTGAGCAGGTATCCCTAGCCACAGCACAGTGATGATGAACGCCATTCTCTCCTACATGGACTATCGTGAGTAGTATGCGTGGGATGGGCCGCGATATCCACAGTTACTGTTCTTTGCCTTTCCTTAGAGTTACTCCAGAGTCACTGTTCTTTGCTTTTCCCTAGAGTTTCTCCAGAGTTGTTGCTCTTTGAAGTAGCACCGCGGCACCAGCGGGGCAACCAGAGG
>CM065703.1:27861048-27873548 GCA_017654935.2 Phymorhynchus buccinoides
TGGCATACATGGGAGAAACAGAGAGAGAGAAAGAGAGATAGAGACAGAGATAGAGAGAGAAGCCAGAAGGGAGGTGGACAGATAGAAAGAATAAGGGAAGGGGGAGAGAGAGAGAGAGAGAGAGAGAGAGAGAGAGAGAGAGAGAGAGAGAGAGAGAGAGAGAGAGAGAGAGAGAGAGAGAGAGAGAGAGAGAGAGAGAGAGAGAATGAGAGACGAAAGCCAGAAGGGAGGTGGACAGATAGAAAGAATAAGGGAAGGGAGAGAGAGAGAGAGAGAGAGAGAGAGAGAGAGAGAGAGAGAGAGAGAGAGAGAGAGAGAGAGAGAGAGAGAGAGAGAGAGAGAGAGAGAGAGAGAGAGAGAGAGAGAGAGAGACAATGAGAGACGAAAGCCAGAAGGGAGGATAGAGAGGGAAAGGGGACAAGGGACAGGAAACGAGAGAGGAGGAAGGGAGGAGACACACAGAATAAGAGAGAGACACACACACATACAGAGAAGGAAACGAGAAGGGCAGATGAAGAGAGAAAGGGAGGAAAGTAGGGGAGGAAGAGACTTAGAAGGAGGGAGACAGAGACGCACACAGAGACACACAGACCCTGAACTATCACCTGACCACTGATTGCAAACCCGGTGTGCGTTGTGTGCAGACACAAGCGGGCTGGCTGGGCTTCTACTGCATTATGGCCGGCTGTCTGGCTGGACTGCTTATCTGTAGGTCAGTGAGGGGAGGGCTTTGAGAAAGAGAGAGAGAGAGAGAGAGAGAGGAGAGAGAGAGTATGTCTTTACTTTTGTGTTTATGCGTGGGCGCGTATCTGTGTGTATGTGTGTGTATACTGTATGTCTTTTTCCACGTTCGTCTGTGTGAGACAAAGGGACAGAATGTGCATACGTATGTAGGCCTATGTGTGTGTTTTGTGCTTGTGTACGCGTACATGTGAAAATGGCATGCATATGCATTCAGTTCGACTACTCGTTGCTGATAAAAAGAAGAAGAACAAATAAATAAATGGTTGCGTTGTGTGTTTTCAGGCTGGCTGACATCTTCTTTCGCCAGATCCGCCTGTTCCTCATCCTGTCTTACGTGGTGTCCGCCATCTTTGTGTTCTGGTTCATTCTCATCTACATCCGGGTTCTACCCCTCGACTTAGGTCAGTGTGTGTGTGTGTGTGTGTGTGTGTGTGTGTGTGTGTGTGTGTGTGTGTGTGTGTGTGTGTGTGTGTGTGTGTGATTCAGATTCAGATTCAGATATTTATTGTCTTTGAAAACCGTAACAGGTTTTATATGACACTAAAATAAGACATCGTGTGTGTGTGTGTGTGTGTGTATGTGTGTGTGTGTGTGTGTGTGTGTGTGTGTGTGTGTCTTTCATTTAACGTCTATCCACTTCTCGTGATATTAGACAGGTGTGTGTGCGTGTGCGTGTGCGTGTGCGTGTGCGTGCGTGCGTGCGTGCGTGCGTGTGTGCGCTCGTGTGTGCGTGTGCGTGCGTGTGCGCGCGCGCGCGTGCGCGTGCGCGTGAGTGTGTGTGTGTGTGTGTGTGTGTGTGTGTGTGTGTGTGTGATGGCTATTCACATCAACAATAACTGTTATTGTCCATTAGTATACAACTGGTGGTTTGTTTTCCCCACACGTCTTAAATTAAGTATATAATTTACGTCATCCTCACCCCCAAAGTCCTGCCATGTATGTTGTATATTTCTGCAGTCATTATTATCACATCTTTATAGTAATATAGCAACTCACCACCCGCCTGTATTGGCATGCATTGCTTTGTACTGATAAAGTTTCCGTCATAATCTTTTGTGTGTGTGCAAGTATTTGCGTACATTGTTGTTTTTAATGACGCTATGCAAAGTGTGAAAGCTATTACATTGTAGTATGAATGACTTAGCACACGAAGCACCAGGTCATCAACAGACATAGTCAATCATAATCAGACTTCCTTTGATGAAAACAGTCCCATATGTCTATCTATCACTTAAAGTCAAGTCAAGTCAAGTCAAAATCGTCTTTATTGAGGGCTAAAGAATAAGCTGACAAAGCTTTTTTTCCATCCTGCCCTCAAAAGATGACTTAAAGATTTAAAGACTTAAAGATGAAGTGTGTGTGCGCGCATTTGAATAAAGAAAAAGAAGTTTAAGAAAATAGCAAAGCAAAGAACAGCAAACAAAGAAAAGGAAAGAAAACTGGAAGAGAAAAAAAAATTTCAAATTCAAATTCAAAATCACTTTATTATCTCTCAAGGAGAAATTTCGTCCAGGTGCCGTACAACAGATACATTGACATTCAGCATGCATAAATATGAGCACACTTTTGGATGACAAGTCACATAAGTAATACAGAGCTGAACAGACTTCATAGGGATATTGACATTTGGCACGCATGAGTATAAAATACATATATTTGGATTACACAGGTCACATAGATACATGCAACATGAGGATTAAGGTAGAATATTTCAACACGAGCAGCCATTCAAAAGCATCATGAGTTTAAGAGGTGGATGGATCGGGGAATGAAACGTTTCTGGCGTTAACTTTGAAAGTCTTGTAGCGGCGTCCCGAAGGTAATAGTTCATAGTGACTGTACAAAACATGGGATGTGTCCCTTGCAATCTTCCTGGCTTTTCGCTTAGTTCGTCTTTCATACAGCTCATTCAAACCTGTCTCTCTCTTTCCAACAACTTTACTACACACATTCACCACATCATCCAACACACGCTTATTCTTCAAACATAGACTTCCAAACCAACTTGTAAAAGAAACAGTAAGCACAGACTCAATGCAGCTACGGTAGTACGCATGCAAAATGTTTGAATTAATACCAATATTAATAACTGATCATGAAGCTTGATGAAGTATTGTAATAAATACGAAAGCTTGCAATGAACAGTGTTGTGTTTTGGGTGATCATCTTTTAAAAAATGAATACCAATATTTCTCAGTTTATGCAACAATATGTAAGTGGCGAAAATGAAGCGGTAAGGCCACAAGAAAAAAGAAGAATAAGAACAAGAAGAAGAAAAAGAAAGAACGTAAAGCAAAAGATATGACATTTGAGCCTGCTCAAAACAACTCAGGCTTCGCCATGCTGTGCTATTGTGCAGTGAGCATCTACGCCGCGGTGATCCTGAGCGGGGTGTTCCTGGACGGGTGCAGCCCGCTGGTGTACGAGCTGGTGTGCGAGGCGGCCTACCCCGTGGGGGAGGGCGTGTCCTCCTGCTTCCTGCAGATGATCTTCGTCCTCGCCGGCATGATCTTCGCTGCCGTGCAGAACGTCCCCAACATCGGTGAGAAGGTGGAGAGAAAGATGAACTCATGACTGCTGTGCCTTGTGAGGCAATGGGGAGGGAAAAGAGGTGAGAAGGTGGAGAGAAAGATGAACTCATGACTGCTGTGCTTTGTGGGGCAATTGGGAGGGAAAAGAGGTGAGAAGGTGGAGAGAATGATCAACTCATGACTGCTGTGCCTTGTGAGGCAATGGGGACGGAAAAGAGGTGAGAAGGTGGAGAGAAAGATCAACTCATGACTGCTGTGCCTTGTGAGGCAATGGGGACGGAAAAGAGGTGAGAAGGTGGAGAGAAAGATGAACTCATGACTGCTGTGCCTTGTGGGGCAATGGGGAGGGAAAAGAGGTGAGAAGGTGGAGAGAAAGATCAACTCATGACTGCTGTGCCTTGTGAGGCAATGGGGAGGGAAAAGAGGTGAGAAGGTGGAGAGAAAGATCAACTCATGACTGCTGTGCCTTGTGAGGCAATGGGGAGGGAAAAGAAGTGAGAAGGTGGAGAGAAAGATCAACTCATGACTGCTGTGCCTTGTGAGGCAATGGGGAGGGAAAAGAGGTGAGAAGGTGGAGAGAAAGATCAACTCATGACTGCTGTGCCTTGTGGGGCAGTAGGGAGGGAAAAGAGGTGAGAAGGTGGAGAGAAAGATCAACTCATGACTGCTGTGCCTTGTGGGGCAATGGGGAGGGAAAAGAGGTGAGAAGGTGGAGAGAAAGATCAACTCATGACTGCTGTGCCTTGTGGGGCAATGGGGAGGGAAAAGAGGTGAAGAAAGTAAAATGGTGCCTGTCAGGTGGGGTCTTCCAACGCTTCGTGTCTTTGACACCCGTTCATAGAATGGCTGCAGAAGAGGGCATTCCTTGCAGAAGTGTGTACGACACGAACCATTGGGCCATCTTATCTCCGGGGTGCCTTTTTATTTACCTCTTTGTTCATCCATGGAGGTGTGGAGGGCAGGATGAAGGCTTTGTCACATTGGATGGAGGGCTCAGTGTAGATAAAGACCTTGTCGCATTAGCTGAGACTTTTTCACATGAGGCATAGTGTTCGCTGTCTCGCCGGTGAGACGGGGTGATGTGAATAAAGACTTTGTCACATTTGTAGGCTACATTTCCCCATAGAAGTAGTATATATAGTACCTCGATGCATTTTCCAGCGTACACATGGCTCCCAGTTTTAGGAGTGCCCCTCCCCCCGCAAAAAAAAAAGCACAAAAAAAAGCGTACGTCTTCGGTCGCAGTGTTGCGCGATACACCATTAGCTTACCCACAGCGATTTATCCCGCGTGGCCACAGCTTGCCTTCAGCCCGCATGGCCACAGCTTGCCTTCAGCCCGGACACCATTAGCTTTGCCCAAAGCGATTCAGCTCGCATCGGACAGACACACAGGTGGACAAACACACAGAGACACGATGTACAATGTTATCAAGTGGCATTGTGAGTGGCTGCGTGTTGTGTTGGTGTGCTGTGCAGGCACGATGTGGATGAACTGGTGTCTGCTGGGCTGTCTGTGTGTGTCCATCCCCCTGCTCTTCTGTGTCACTGACGTCTACGGCAGAGCTGACCTCGACCACATGGAACAACAGGTACACACAGTTATACCAATGCCAATGGTTTACTCTCTCTCTCTCTCTCTCTCTCTCTCTCTCTCTCTCTCTCTCTCTCTCTCTCTCTCTCTCTCTCTCTCTCTCTCTCCTGTGAGTCTCTCTTCTCTTATCCATTTTATCCCTCCAGTTTTACAAACCACGACACATTCAGAGTCACTGATGTCCCGAGGCCCAGGTCACAGGGGATAGGCTATTCTATTCCCCACATCAGGACACAAGTCCTCTAGTTGAAATCTAACACAGGCATACTTGGTTCTATGGATTCTGCAAGAGTCGGAACAGTTTGTCCTATTGATGTTTGTGTTTCAGGACAGTTTGTCCTATTGATGTTCGTGTTTCAGGACAGTTTGTCCTATTGATGTTCGTGTTTCAGGACAGTTTGTCCCATGTTTTTTCCATGGTGGGTGCATCACTGAGCTTTCTGTGCCTTTGATTGCAGATCACGGTGGTGCGCCCCCCAGAGGACCCCAGCGTGCAGAAGGACCTCGCTGAGAAGGAGCCCCTCCTCACCCCTCCATCCCCACCCCCACCACCCACCCCACCATCACAACACCCTCCTCCCTCCTCCCTCCACCACCCCAAGCACCGCCCCTCCCCTCCCCTCCCCGTCCACAACGGTGGCAGTTACGGGGCTTGCAATAATAACAATGTTAATCACCATTCTTCCAGCCCCCGTGCTACTACTGCTATCACTCCAACTCGTCTTTCTTATAACGGCGTTTCCAGACCCGCGTCCGCACCCGTGACTCACAACTGGAGCCGACAAACTGCTGCTGCTGCTGCTTCCACTCACCCTCGCCATGTCCACAATCCGCATCAACCGGAGCTTCTCTTCCCCAACTCTAGGCTAACCGTTCAACACCAACGCCATAAACATTCTTTCTCTCCGTCTTTTACTTCTTTTTCCTCTTCGTCTCCCAAGCGTGGTAAAGCAGAAGTTTTTAACGATACTACTACTAGCGGATTTCGTCAAAGCGCTTGTTTCGAAGATATTGAGGATGAGAATGTGTTAGAGAATGGTGCTAATGACTTAATATTTAGGGAGAGAAGAACAAGAAGTAGAGAACGAAGAGTGGATGTGACCACCGAAGTACCCCAACACAACGACGATGGTGATGCAAATGGTGATGTAGATGATGAAGAAGGTGTGCTGAGTGAGGATCAGTCGATGAGCGAGTCGTGTGGCTCGGGTGCAGTGTCTCAGACAGAAGGGGAAAGGCAGAGTGTGGATTGTGTGGAACAGAAGCCTCCTCCTACGTCTCCTGCCACTGCTGGTCGCTCGTTACTGATGGGGGGTCCACATAGCGTGGATCTGTTGTCTCTACGACTGTCCTAACAATGTAGGTGACAATCGAACGTCGAATGGGACTGTTTCTGCGCAATTTGAAATAATCCTGAGAAATTTAATTATGCTTGTCTTGGACAACGTTTCGACAGTTTTAATATAGACCTACTGTTAATGATAGTTTTTGAAGATTGTGAGTTTTGTACAATTGGTAGCAGTCTTACACGATGCTTGGTAGTCTTATGAGGCCGATTCACGCCAGACATTGTCGTAGTGGTAGCAGTAGTAGCACGGGGGCTGGAAGAATGGTGATTAACATTGTGAATTGTGAATGGTGATTAACATTGTTATTATTGCAAGCCCCGGCAAACTTTGTGTAGCAGTTCGTTATAGACCGTTACCATCATTATGACAGTCGTGAGCAGAGTTGTGAGTCCTATAGCAAATAGATTGTCACTTTTTTGTAAGATCATGATACTATTTTTTATTGTTTTTATTTTACACTTTGGGAACTAAAGAAATGAAGTACAGCCCACTGTGGCGGTACCATAAGACCCAATATCCATAGAGCTCTGCACATTGCCCTCTGACCAAAGACCCAATATCCATAGAGCTCTGCACATTGCCCTCTGACCAAAGACCCAATGTCCACAGAGCTCTGCACATTGCCCTCTGACCAAAGACCCAATGTCCACAGAGCTCTGCACATTGCCCTCTGACCAAAGACCCAATGTCCACAGAGCTCTGCACATTGCCCTCTGACCAAAGACCCAATGTCCACAGAGCTCTGCACATTACCCTCTGACCAAAGACCCAATGTCCACAAAGCTCTGCACATTGCCCTCTGACCAAAGACCCAATGTCCATAGAGCTCTGCACATTGACCTCTGACCAAAGACCCAATGTCCACAGAGCTCTGCACATTGCCGTTCACATTGACCTCTGACGAAAGACCCAATGTCCACAGACCTCTGCACATTGACCTATGACCAAAGACCCAATGTCCACAGAGCTCTGCACATTGCCGTTCACATTGCCCTCTGACCAAAGACCCAATGTCCACAGAGCTCTGCACATTGCCCTCTGACCAAAGACCCAATGTCCATAGAGCTCTGCACATTGACCTCTGACCAAAGACCCAATGTCCACAGAGCTCTGCACATTGCCGTTCACATTGACCTCTGACGAAAGACCCAATGTCCACAGACCTCTGCACATTGACCTATGACCAAAGACCCAATGTCCACAGAGCTCTGCACATTGCCGTTCACATTGCCCTCTGACCAAAGACCCAATGTCCACAGAGCTCTGCACATTGCCCTCTGACCAAAGACCCAATGTCCATAGAGCTCTGCACATTGACCTCTGACCAAAGACCCAATGTCCATAGAGCTCTGCACATTGCCCTCTGACCAAAGACCCAATGTCCATAGAGCTCTGCACATTGACCTCTGACCAAAGACCCAATGTCCATAGAGCTCTGCACATTGCCGTTCACATTGCCCTCTGATCAAAGACCCAATGTTCATAGAGCTCTGCACATTGACCTCTGACCAAAGACCCAATGTCCATAGAGCTCTGCAGCGTGCAGAGTGGCACAGTGGTACGCGTTCGCTTCGTGTCAAGTAAACCCGTTCGAACCTACAGGGGAGCGGTCTGAACGTCGAGGTCCCGTGTGCATGCACTTAGCACCCCAGTGGCAACGAAAAAGTTGTCCAAAGACCGCATGAAAAATGGGTGGCCCTCTGGCTGCGACGCGCTCTCCAGAGCAACCCGAATCACAGAGACGCCTGTGACATAAAGTACCTAATACCTAATAATATTGACCTCTGACCAAAGTTGGCCGCACGCTAGTCAGATTCTCTCTGGTCAGAGTATGTGGGAGAGAAAACGGTGCTGTTGCTACCAAAGAGTGTGACCTCACTGTGAGTGTGTCGTCCGCCTGTTTATCGAGTTATCTCCGTAGTCAATGGTGGAGTTGGTGCTTGTTGAAATGGGTTGTCATTGTGGATGTTATTGTTGGTCGTGTTCATTGTGTTGTTCTTGCTGGTTTATGTGCCATATTCTCCGTTGCAAATGTTGTTTATGCCATCGGTGTGCCTTTAATATATATTGTCACACCTTCCATGTTATAGCGTTGATCGAAAGAAGAGGCACACTGTTCTCTAGAACTACTTCTTATAGTAGGCTTTGTTTATTTACTAAACGCCTGTGCATAATTCCATGTACTGTTATGACCTCCGCCAAATAAATAATGTTTTTGCCTTTGCTTGTGTATTTATGAAGAGTTATACTAAAAATAATGACACGGAGCCCCTCTTCATCCCTCCCTTTTTAATGAAACTTTGTGGATGGTTTGGGTATCCCACCGAAGAAGATTGGATTTAATCCTGCCTGTCATTCTATATTATTTTAACGATGGCTTTTTTAACAGACGATTCATTACACTCGTGGTGTTTAGTTGACACGTTTTTAGGGGTTTTGTTTATAAAAATTGATATTATGGTATAATTTACTTAATTTTTCAACGACAACTGACATCAATGTAAGACAGTTGACCTTGTTGGTTTCTTCACTTCCAGGCTCTATTTTAAACTACTTTACTTTGAGCTAAACATTTAACACTTCTTAAACTGGTATGTACATTTACTTTAACGTTTTTTCAGTTATATGTTTTAAAACTGTCATTTCCAAAAGTAGTTTTTCTTTAACGTGACAGTAACAATTAGCTGCTTTCTAATCTCTAATGGATGTTGTCACTTTGAATGCATAAGTGTAGTTATAAGTTGTTTTTGCTGTAGTTGTTTGTTTGTCCCGAGTGCCTTTATGCTTTAATATGATGGTTTGACCTATCTACTGACAGTAAAGCTATTATCGCTGTTAGTCTGGCCCTTTGCATTCATGATGGTTTGACCTATCTACTGACAGTAAAGCTATTATCGCTGTTAGTCTGGCCCTTTGCATTCATGATGGTTTGACCTATCTACTGACAGTAAAGCTATTATCGCTGTTAGTCTGGCCCTTTGCATTCATGATGGTTTGACCTATCTACTGACAGTAAAGCTATTATCGCTGTTAGTCTGGCCCTTTGCATTCATGATGGTTTGACCTATCTACTGACAGTAAAGCTATTATCGCTGTTAGTCTGGCCCTTTGCATTCATGATGGTTTGACCTATCTACTGACAGTAAAGCTATTATCGCTGTTAGTCTGGCCCTTTGCATTCATGATGGTTTGACCTATCTACTGACAGTAAAGCTATTATCGCTGTTAGTCTGGCCCTTTGCATTCATTGGGCCATTTTAACCAATAACATAAAACGGATTGAGTAGATGTAGATTGAACGATTGGCGTATGTTTTATTGCTTTGTTGAATTTTCTTTCGTTGCATTTCGATGGATTCGCACGTGTAAGTGTGTCTGCGTGCACGTATTTGTGCATGCACGTGTGCGTGCGTGCTCACATGTTTATATATGCATGGCGTGCATACATGCGTGTGTGTCAGTCCTAGTCCTTGATAGTGTTCATTTGTATGCGTAGAAATATGATTTACGTTCCTCAGCGAGTTCTTATTCTGTGCTAAAAACATGGAAATGTGGTCCAACGAAGTACCAACATCGGTTGTGGTTGACTAATTGCTAGTGACATGTGAGAGTCTGTGCAAATTAAATGATTTATATATCTCCAAGTACTGATTTTTGTGTTTGCCCTCTGCCTATGAAATGGAATGAGAAGTATGTTTCTGGATCTGTGCGCACGCGTGTGTGTATGTGTGTGTGTGTGTGTGTGTGTGTGTGTGTGTGTGTGTGAGTGTGAGTGTGTGTGTGTGTGAGTGTGTGTGTGTGTGTGTGTGTGTGTGTGTGTGTGTGTGTGTGTGTGTGTGTGTGTGTGTGTGTGTGTGTGTGTGTGTGTGTGTATAAGAAAATACGAAAAAAGAAGAAATTAGTTTATTCCATTGTTTCAAGCCATAGCATCCTTATGAACAGAAATATAAACAATAGCAATTAATTATAAATGGTTATTATCAGTACTTCAAAGAAAATGTATATGTGTGCGCGCTTGCGACTGTGTGTGTGTGTGTGTGTGTGCGTGTGCGCACGCGAATGTGTGTGTGTGCGTGCGTGCGTTTGTGTGTGTGTGTGCGTGTGTGTATGTGTGTGTGTGTGTGTGTGAGAGAGAGAGAGATAGGAGAGAGAGAGAGAGAGAGAGAGAGAGAGAGAGAGAGAGAGAGAGAGAGAGAGGAGAGAGAGAGAGAGAGAGAGACTTGACACTTGACACTTGACGTTTTTATTGTCATTACCTGAAAGGGTCTAATGACAAGGGGGGTAATCATAACATTTCTCTCTCTCTTATGTAGGGTTATAAACAAAGTTAAGGAATGAACATGACTAAATCCAGTACAGTATGCATCTTTTGTCACATTCAAGTATACTAAAGCATTTGTAAAAAGAAAATGTAAATTACATAGGCAGAAAAAATGACAAACAAGAACAAAAGTTAGCGATCGATTAGCAAAGTGAAAGAAGAAGCAACGAGTGAAAGAGAAGATAAGCTTCTCTCGACCTTTCACACAATAACCCACGGATAACATATTGTTGCATAATATTTAAATGAGGTGTAGACACCCTTTAACATCCATAATCTAAACAACAGTATTAGTAGCATTATGCACTGCCGTCAAACTTTTCTGGCGCACTGTTTGTGCCTCAGCTATAAAATTGGCTACTGACTTCAACACGGCTTCATTGTCAGACGACAAAAGTGAAGCAACATTTTTTCTTTCAATAATATCTGGGTTGAAAACAAAACATTTTTGCCTAACATTGTCATACACTTTACAATGGAATAAAAAGTGACTTTCGTCATCCACTCCTGTTTTGCATAAAGGGCATGGTGTTTCTATATCTGAATATGTTTGAAACCATCTCTTGTTAGCGTTGAAGCCTAATGTTCGTAGTCGAAATCTAGCAAAGTTTATTCTATGCCATCTGTCTGTGATTCTTTCAAGATAATGTTCAGGTTGAAAAACATTTTTAAATGAAAAGAACCATTTGTATTTGTCTTTCGATTCCATGTCTGCATGCCAGTTCTGCTTGAATGAAACACAAGTCTATCTTTAAAGTCTTCTACAAAACATTTTTCATTTCCGACTCCTTGTGATAGCCATACAATACCGAATCCATTTTCAGATAACACCTTCTTTATCCAATAAGCCCAATTTTCTTTATTTAGTTCAAGTTGCAATAGCATCATAGTATAGGCTTGTCGACACAAACGTGATTGTGGAAGTCTTAGTAATTTTAACCAGTATTTAATAGATCTTACAACTGCTCTTATGCATAGAGGGTATCTTCCTGTTTCTCCATACAAAACAGTGTTTGAAGAATGAATAGGCACCCGTAACAAGCGTTTAATTGCATAAGTATGGACTTTTTCTAATTGTAAACTTGTATTTAGTCCCCAAACCTCAGAAGCATACAACAGTAATGGCTCTATTTGTGTATTAAACAACTTCCAAAATAATTTACAATCTATACTATTAATTTTTTTCAATGATTTCAACATTTCAATAACAGAGAGAGAGAGAGAGAGAGAGAGAGAGAGAGAGAGAGAGAGAGAGAGAGAGAGAGAGAGAAAGAGAAGAGAGAACGTGCGGGTGAGTGTGATAGACTGACAGAGAGAGAGAGATGGGGGGGGGGGGAGGGAGAGATACATTAATAAATTAATGAATAGGTGAATGAATTTGTATCTAAAGAAACCAATGCAGTAATTATGAATGAATGTAATTGCTTTTCGTAAAATTATAAGCGATTTTACAAAACCAAACAAAACAATTTTAATCAATAAACACCAACAACTGAAAAAGCAACAAAAACGGACAGCTACATTTTCAACAAAATGCCCGCCTCCTCTTGAAAAAATAGCTATTTCTATTGACCTTCTGCATCAATGAAAAGAAAAAGATGTCCACAAGAAATGTACTGCTTTATAGATGGAAAAATGAAGTGTGTGAGAGAGAGAGGAAGAGAGAGAGAGAGAGAGAGAGTGAGAGAGAGAGAGGGGGGGGGGGAGCAGACAGACATACAGCCAGACAGTATCATCCCTTTTCAAAGGGTGTGTTTTACCACTCGTTTGATAGCCTTGTAAACATCATAGTAAGTTATCTGGGTAACACATTTAAGTTTTCACACAATTCCTTCAATATCCTAACTTCGCTTTTGTGTGTTAAAGAAAGTTAATGACCAAAACAAAAAGTAGCAGAGAGCAGACAATCAAGTTCATCAACGAAGAAAACATATCATCAGCAAAAGTTCAAATGAAATAAAAC
>CM065703.1:27878548-27881048 GCA_017654935.2 Phymorhynchus buccinoides
TGGAACAGTCAGTACACATTACTGCCTTTCTTCTCATGGTGCCACATCACCACACAAAATTTGAAGCGATTCGGCGATTCGGGAGATATTCTTGGGACAGACAGAAAACACACACACAAAACCCACATTACTGCTGTTCCTAAGTGCATTGGTTCTGAATGTGTGACTTTTCAAGAGGAGGGGGAAGTTGTTGAAAGGGGAATTTTGTTGACTGAACTCGTTCTGATTAATGATTTTTTTGAATGAACTTAAAGTTAAAAGAATAAATTCAGTTTTGTTATGAGCTGGGTGCGTTTGATTGAGTTCGTGAGTTTTCGGATATGATTGTCTTTCTCAAGTTTCTGGGCCTTAACTTTTGGTCGCTAGTGTAGTTTTATCCCAAATTATTATTCAAGTTTTTAAAATTAGGCATTGAGAGCACACGCCGCCTGTCAGTCGTGTACCAAGTTGGACTTTAAACGCCGTGAGGCCCAGTCCAGTAATAGGAAGAAGAAGAAGAAGAAGATACTGTTGTTTGGTCACATCGAGCTATTGTATTGTATTTTATGTGTTCTACTTACTTTATCGTAATCTTTTTATGAAGGCTCCACAGGTGCATTATTATTATGATCGTGGTTTATTTTTACATGCCCTATAAAGTGCGATATGTTGGATATTTCATTATTATGTTCTTATTGTATGTGTGTTAATGCTGTGCCACAAATCAATTTCCCACGTTTGAGATACTAAAGTATTCTTGAGTCTTGAGTCTTGGGTCTTGAATCTTGAGAAGCACATGAAGCTACATAGGAACATGACACATTGACAACGTGTCTTGATGTAGCCTACTATGTACTATATACGTGTGCAGGGGTGTGTCCATTTGTCTTTTAAGGGCCTGCTACACTACATACGATTCGCTGTCAATGCGATGCGATTGTGACGGTGCAATTCATGATTCACGTGAAATTCATATATTGGGTCTGCTGGAGTATAGAGAGCGAAAGCAGTAGAATTGTTTTCAGACGGAAGTATTTCACGTGTATCGTGACTCGCATCGTCACAGTCGCATCGCATTGACGGTAAATCGTATGTAGTGTAGCGGGCCTTTACTGTGTGGTGCGGATATGTAGGTCAGTAGGCGTGGGCCCTACGTGTGAGGCTGTTGCGCATGCGTGTGATGTTTGTATGAGTGTACACTAGTCATGACACATCTCCTCCGTCTTTCCTGTCCATTCGTCCACGAACCGGTTCATTCATATTATACACAAATGCACAAAACCTGTCCCGTATTGTTAAGTTCAACTATGCAACACGAACAGGGAGAATAACAAAGGCATGTACATAAACAATAAAATAATTCCGTCGGGGGTCCATGGAGCTGCATAGGTTCCGGATAATGCTCTTTGGGGGGGAAATGTTGCAATTCATTTAAGCGATTAAAGGTACATGCTTGGGGCAGAGGGGGGGGGGGGGGGGGGGGGGGGGGGGGGGGGTGTCCAGGAAACCAGGACCCCCCCCCCCCCATAGATCCGGCCCTGCGCTTTATCATGGAGGAGGTGGGGGGGGGGGGGGGGGGGGTGGAGGTTAGGCGCGAAATTGATATTTTTCAGTGAGAAAATGACATAAGATACAGTCCTTTCTGATTTTACAGAGTTAACCCTCCCCTCTCTCTCTCTCTCTCTCTCTCTCTCTCTCTCTCTCTCTCTCTCTCTCTCTCTCTCTCTCTCTCTCTCTCTCTCTCTCTCTCTCTCTCTCTCGGAAAGTATTTACTTCTATTCTTAACAAGCGACTTTACAAATGGGCTGAACAAGAAGAGAAAATTTGTGAGGAACAAGCTGGTTTCCGCAAAACATATTCGACTATTTACCATTATGTTTTCCTTATTTACAATGATGAAAACATGCATTAACGAGAAACGTAAAAATTGAAAATTATACGTAGCTTTCATCGATTACATGACAGCGTTCGATACAGTTAATCGAGAAAGCCTGTGGAAAGTGCTAGAAAAAGTAAAAACATCCACTAAAATGTTAAATATGATGCAGGGAATATACAAGTGTTCAATCATGCGTGAAATGGGGCTCTGAGATATCTGAGTTCTTCGAATGCCCAGGCGGCCTAAGGCAAGGGTGCTTGTTATCTCCCCTGATCTTTTCTTTACTCATAACAGAAGTGGCAGAGGAAGTAAATGATAAAGGAAAGCACGGCTTTCAATTTCTACCTGGTTTAAAAGACATTTTCCTCTTACTTTTCGCCGACGATATAGCTTTGATTTCCTCTACACCTTCAGGTTTACAAAATCAAATAAATAATTTACAAGTAGCGTCTGATAAACTGGGTCTAAAAGTTAATTTAAATAAAACTAAAGTTATGATTTTTAGAAAAGGGGGGCATTTGTCTAAATCTGAAAAAATGGCATTACAAAAGAGAGCAAATTGAAGTAGCGAATAGTTACAAATATCTTGGTTTTACCCTGACTACTAAATTATTTTTTGTAACAGCGTTGGAAGATTTCACA
>CM065703.1:27886048-27903548 GCA_017654935.2 Phymorhynchus buccinoides
TGCGTCGCGCTTTCACTACGTATCGAAAGAACTACCCGTTGTTACCACTACGACCCATAGAAAACAATTATTGATGATGACTGTGCCAATCTGTCAGTTTGAATTCCGACAGACTAACCCTAACCTTATTCCTAACCCTAACCCGAACCCTTTCCCTAACCTAACCATATTCCTTAACTACGTTTTAACCCTATCTTAACCCTAACCCTAACCCTTAGTTGCCGTAGTGATTTAGCCCAGTAGTGGTATCGATACGTAATGATAGCCGTACTGATTTACCTTGGTGGTGTTATCGACACGTAGCGATAGCGGGATGTCCCCGTGTGTGCGCCTTGTACTTTTGTGTGTGTAATGCGTGCTTCTGCTTCTGCCTGAATGAGTGGATTGAAATGTGTACACCTGTGAGTCTTTGTGTGTAATGCGTACTTCTGCTTCTGCCTGAATGAGTGGATTGAAATGTGTACACCTGTGAGTCTTATGTGCATGCGCAAACTCACGTCTGCACTGCATAGTGTGTATGTGTTTGTGCGTGCTCATGTGCGTATGCGCGCGTGCATTCCTGCGTGCGCGCGCACGTGTATGTTTGTATGCACATGTGTGTGCCTGTCTGCTTCTGTCTGTGTCTGTCTGTGCGTTTATAAGTGTGCACGTGAGGCTGTAATGTGTTGTAATCTGTAGGCTTGAATCTTACAGAAGAAACAGAGCGTAAACAGTAATGATTGAAGAAGAAGAAGAAGAAGAAGAAGAAGAAGAAGAAGAAGAAGAAGAAGAAGAAGTTATTAAAAACGGCAACATAGACAAACTTGCTGAAACAGACAGGAAAAAAGCAGAGATCAAGACTGGGTTCGTGAGAGAGAGAGAGAGAGAGAGAGAGAGAGAGAGAGAGAGAGAGAGAGAGAGAGAGAGAGAGAGAGAGAGAGAGAGAGAGAGAGAGAGAGAGAGAGGGGGGGGGGAGGGAGAGGGAGAAAGGAAAAATAATTCATAACTGTTTTGTTACACCCAGTAAAGATCTGTGTACACGTTAACATTATTCACAAAATATATCTATTTCTCCTTGGCAACACAGTGATAGGCCACTCATAAAGGTCTGTGTACACGTTAACATTATTTACGGGATATTTCTATTTCCACACGGTAACACAGTGATAGCCCATTCTTAAAGGTCTCGGTACACGTCAACATTATTCACGGGATATTTCTATTTCCCCTTGGCAACACAGTGTGCGTAAATAGTGTTAACGTGCACATAGACCTTAATATGACTTACAACTCACTGTGTTGCCATGGGGAAATATAAATGACAAACATCTAGGGTTTTTGTCCCATTCTCCTTAACACTCCACCCACCCACTTGCTTTGAACATCACTTTTTAACAAACATCCTTGAAATGTAGACAGTATTTGTGTAGATCCCAATTTTCGTTTTCATAAACGGATGCATGTACTTGATTGAACAACGAAATGTTACATCATGATACTATTTGTTGGGGGAGCTCCGTTTACAACAGCAAAACACTCTACTCCCATGTTACGACATCCATAGTAGGTATAGTTTTATTGGCTGTAGGCCTCGAGTTTTACCTACAGCCAGTAGGTAAGAATACAATTAGGCTATGTACATACTGTATATATTTTAAACCCTTGTAAATGCGCTGGCCTAATATATTTTTTACTAATAAAGTTTCTGTTGTAATATACAGTGGCCCTGACATTTGAAACAATCAACTGCCCCGCGCTCACTGCATGCTCGAAACCTCCGTCTTGAAGACCAATGTAATAATACTTTTTTTTTTCATTCATTAAACATTTACCCCAAATATCACACCCTAAATCTTATCCGCAACCTTTCAACCCCCATATATACATAATCGTGTACAGCCATTCTCCCTCTTCCCGCCCGCTCCATCATTTTGTTAATTTTTTAAAACTATCTTCCACTTTTTAATATGTTCCACATGTGCCTGTGCCAGAGGACGTAAAACATATATTTCTCTGGCTGAAGGCCTATTATGTGTAAGGGTGTTGACAAACATCTAGTTTTTTTCCATTGTCCTTAACACTCCACCCACCAACTTACACACACTTATATTATGCCCACGTACATAATGTGTAGCTGTGTGGTTGACACGGGCGGACTGTAGGCCCTAAAACAAGCCTACCTCCTTACCAACCTACCACTGTAAATAGCTAGCTGTCTCCTTGTTTGCACACTCACCTGTGACGAAGCAGCCCAACACTACACAAATAAACAAGGAGATGAGTTTGTCGCCTGCCATCTTAGCGATTTTCTATATATCACTTTCTGCGTCTTGCTCGCTTTACAAAATGTTGACAAAAGTAGGAAACGTTTTCCAACACAAATATTCACACATACAGCAAAATTCCAGCGAAATTATTTTGGCCTATAAATGACGATCTCGTCTGCATTCGTCAAGTTCAAAAGTTAATGTGAACTAGGCTTTTATGCACTGTCGGGCTTCACTTAAAAGTTTAGAACTACTTCAAGTTTGTCGACCGACGACTTTGCTGGCTGCTACGCGATACAGCTCTTTATATATGATGTGAAACAGGAAGCCAAATTATAGGTGTGTTGTACGTTACTCATTCGGTTTACGGAACCTTTTGTTTTAGCTTCTTCTTTATTTATTATTTTTGCTATATCATTCTGTTTCTTTTTATCTGTCTGTCAGTCTGCCTGTGGTCCTTTATGTCGGCTTTTTCTTTCTTGTTGCTTGTTCTTTTCGGTTACGTGTCTATATATGTCTGGGTGTCTACATGTCTGGGTGTCTACATGTCTGGGTGTCTACATGTCTGGGTGTCTATATGTCTGGGTGTCTACATGTCTGGGTGTCTACATGTCTGGGTGTCTACATGTCTGGGTGTCTACATGTCCGCGTGTCTACATGTCTGGGTGTCTACATGTCTGGGTGTCTATATGTCTGGGTGTCTATATGTCTGGGTGTCTACATGTCTGGGTGTCTATATGTCTGGGTGTCTACATGTCCGCGTGTCTACATGTCTGGGTGTCTACATGTCTGGGTGTCTACATGTCTGGGTGTCTATATGTCTGGGTGTCTACATGTCTGGGTGTCTACATGTCTGGGTGTCTACATGTCTGGGTGTCTATATGTCTGGGTGTCTATATGTCTGGGTGTCTATATGTCTGGGTGTCTATATGTCTGGGTGTCTATATGTCTGGGTGTCTACATGTCTGGGTGTCTACATGTCTGGGTGTCTATATGTCTGGGTGTCTATATGTCTGGGTGTCTATATGTCTGGGTGTCTATATGTCTGGGTGTCTATATGTCTGGGTGTCTATATGTCTGGGTGTCTATATGTCTGGGTGTCTACATGTCTGGGTGTCTACATGTCTGGGTGTCTATATGTCTGGGTGTCTATATGTCTGGGTGTCTATATGTCTGGGTGTCTATATGTCTGGGTGTCTATATGTCTGGGTGTCTACATGTCTGGGTGTCTACATGTCTGGGTGTCTATATGTCTGGGGTGTCTATATGTCTGGGTGTCTATATGTCTGGGTGTCTACATGTCTGGTGTCTATATGTCTGGGTGTCTATATGTCTGGGTGTCTACATGTCCGCGTGTCTACATGTCTGGGTGTCTATATGTCTGGGTGTCTATATGTCTGGGTGTCTATATGTCTGGGTGTCTACATGTCTGGGTGTCTATATGTCTGGGTGTCTATATGTCTGGGTGTCTATATGTCTGGGTGTCTATATGTCTGGGTGTCTATATGTCTGGGTGTCTATATATGTCTGGGTGTCTATATGTCTGGGTGTCTATATGTCTGGGTGTCTACATGTCTGGGTGTCTATATGTCTGGGTGTCTATATGTCTGGGTGTCTACATGTCTGGGTGTCTACATGTCTGGGTGTCTACATGTCTGGGTGTCTACATGTCTGGGTGTCTACATGTCCGCGTGTCTACATGTCTGGGTGTCTACATGTCTGGGTGTCTACATGTCTGGGTGTCTACATGTCCGCGTGTCTACATGTCTGGGTGTCTATATGTCTGGGTGTCTATATGTCTGGGTGTCTATATGTCTGGGTGTCTATATGTCTGGGTGTCTACATGTCTGGGTGTCTATATGTCTGGGTGTCTACATGTCTGGGTGTCTACATGTCTGGGTGTCTATATGTCTGGGTGTCTACATGTCTGGGTGTCTACATGTCCGCGTGTCTATATGTCTGGGTGTCTACATGTCTGGGTGTCTACATGTCTGGGTGTCTACATGTCTGGGTGTCTACATGTCTGGGTGTCTACATGTCTGGGTGTCTATATGTCTGGGTGTCTATATGTCTGGGTGTCTATATGTCTGGGTGTCTATATGTCTGGGTGTCTACATGTCCGCGTGTCTATATGTCTGCGAGTCTATATGTCCGCGTGTCTATATGTCCGCGAGTCTATATGTCCGCTTCTCCTTTTTTCTTCTCATTTTGTTAGCATTATTTTTTTTTTTACTTCGTTGCACTTTTTGTCAGTTTTAAAGCAGAAATTCCAGAAACAATGCAATAACCACGCTGTGCTTTCTACAGCTCAGAGATATTTACTAGGTAAATAACTTAAGCTTTACACAATTCTTTTAAAATATAGTTAGTTTATAGTACCCTAAAACTCGCACAAACATCTAAGCGCAAAGGTTGCCGACTGTTAGAATAAAACGATGGCATTTTAACTGACACACACTAACTGGAAACATACTGATAATTATACCCCCGTCTCTAGGTGTCATTGTCATTGTGTCTCTGTCTCTATGTGTTGGGCCTACCGTCCCGTTGTGCCTCTCCATGTATCATCGTCTCTATGTGCCCACCTCTCTTACGTGCCCCCCACTGATTAAGGGTGTGCACCCCGGTAAAGGAGTGGTTGTAATACTAAGAGTAGAATATATTGCAGCAAAAACTGTTACCCCACAGGTTAGGGTTAAGGATAGGGGTAGGGGACGTACTATAGAGACGGATAGATATAAAACGAAAACACATACAGACGGCGACACATGCATGTATGTATGTAAAATGCAGACACATAGACATGAGGAGATATAGAACGGGGACAAATGGATACGGAGACATCAAGAAAATGGGGCACATTGAAACGGGGACACACAGTGACAGGGACACAATGAGAGGGACACATAGTGACGGGGACACAATGAGAGGGACACATAGTGAATGGGACACAATGAGAGGGACACATAGTGACGGGGACACAATGAGAGGGACACAGAGTGACGGGGACACAATGAGAGGGACACATAGTGAATGGGACACAATGAGAGGGACACATAGTGACGGGGACACAATGAGAGGGACACATAGTGAATGGGACACAATGAGAGGGACACATAGTGACGGGGACACAATGAGAGGGACACATAGTGAATGGGACACAATGAGAGGGACACATAGTGACGGGGACACAATGAGAGGGACACAGAGTGAATGGGACACAATGAGAGGGACACAGAGTGACGGGGACACAATGAGAGGGACACATAGTGAATGGGACACAATGAGAGGGACACATAGTGACGGGGACACAATGAGAGGGACACAGAGTGACGGGGACACAATGAGAGGGACACAGAGTGAATGGGACACAATGAGAGGGACACAGAGTGAATGGGGACAC
Organism: Phymorhynchus buccinoides; assembly: GCA_017654935.2. Taxonomy (NCBI): domain Eukaryota; kingdom Metazoa; phylum Mollusca; class Gastropoda; order Neogastropoda; family Raphitomidae; genus Phymorhynchus; species Phymorhynchus buccinoides. Next base: position 27,891,698 of record CM065703.1, read on the forward strand.
AATGAGAGGGACACATAGTGACAGGGACACAATGAGAGGGACACAGAGTGACGGGGACACAATGAGAGGGACACATAGTGAATGGGACACAATGAGAGGGACACATAGTGACGGGGACACAATGAGAGGGACACATAGTGAATGGGACACAATGAGAGGGACACATAGTGACGGGGACACAATGAGAGGGACACATAGTGACGGGGACACAATGAGAGGGACACATAGTGAATGGGACACAATGAGAGGGACACATAGTGACGGGGACACAATGAGAGGGACACATAGTGACGGGGACACAATGAGAGGGACACATAGTGAATGGGACACAATGAGAGGGACACAGAGTGACGGGGACACAATGAGAGGGACACATAGTGACGGGGACACAATGAGAGGGACACATAGTGACGGGGACACAATGAGAGGGACACATAGTGACGGGGACACAATGAGAGGGACACATAGTGACGGGGACACAATGAGAGGGACACATAGTGACGGGGACACAATGAGAGGGACACAGAGTGAATGGGACACAATGAGAGGGACACATAGTGACGGGGACACAATGAGAGGGACACATAGTGACAGGGACACAATGAGAGGGACACAGAGTGACGGGGACACAATGAGAGGGACACATAGTGAATGGGACACAATGAGAGGGACACAGAGTGACGGGGACACAATGAGAGGGACACATAGTGACGGGGACACAATGAGAGGGACACATAGTGACGGGGACACAATGAGAGGGACACATAGTGACGGGGACACAATGAGAGGGACACAGTGAGTGACGGGGACACAATGAGAGGGACACATAGTGACGGGGACACAATGAGAGGGACACATAGTGAATGGGACACAATGAGAGGGACACATAGTGACGGGGACACAATGAGAGGGACACATAGTGACGGGGACACAATGAGAGGGACACATAGTGAATGGGACACAATGAGAGGGACACATAGTGACGGGGACACAATGAGAGGGACACATAGTGACGGGGACACAATGAGAGGGACACATAGTGACGGGGACACAATGAGAGGGACACATAGTGACGGGGACACAATGAGAGGGACACATAGTGACGGGGACACAATGAGAGGGACACATAGTGACGGGGACACAATGAGAGGGACACATAGTGACGGGGACACAATGAGAGGGACACATAGTGACGGGGACACAATGAGAGGGACAGATAGTGACGGGGACACAATGAGAGGGACACAGAGTGACGGGGACACAATGAGAGGGACACAGAGGGACGGGGGCACAATGAGAGGGACACATAGTGACGGGGACACAATGAGAGGGACACAGAGTGACGGGGACACAATGGGAGGGACACATAGTGACGGGGACACAATGGGAGGGACACACAGTGACGGGGACACATAGAGTCGGGGGCACATCAATATAAGCACATGGGCACATCCGGGTTTTCTCTTCACTCTCCTCCTTCACAATGTTCCCTTGCTCTCTTAGTAGGCTATGTACACATGTCGTTTTTATTGTCCTTTGCCGATCTACGATCACAAATAGTCCGGTGGCAGAGGGGTTGAACCTAGAAATGCTTGGCAACAATCGTTTCTTTACATTTTTCAGTACTATGGACCAAGTAGTTGAAGAATCCGTTGGAAGGTCTCGTGGCGACCTCTTGGCATTTTCATAATTCAAGATGGCGGCCAATATGGCTGCCTAGTCTCATAGATAACGCTGTTCTCTCTAACGTTTTGAATTTAAAGCATATTCAATTATAATTGCAGTGTCTAATGTAAAGTTTCTGTAGACAGGACACGTGGACATAAAATTCAATTATATGTCTAACACTTTGGAATTCAAAATGGCGGCCAATATGGCGGCCAAATTCTTTCATTGGCTATATTTTATTAACTTCAAGGCGTACAAACATAATTTTGGTATATAGAATAGGGTTTTGTGGGTTAAATAATGCATTTCTGGTACTAACAACGATATTTGACCATTTCTTAAGTGAAAATGGCGGCCAAAATGGTGACCAAATAACTCCCTAGCTAAAACGTCAAAACTGCAGTCTATATAAGTGCAATGCTAGTTTCTATAACAGGGTTTCTGAAGTCAATGAATCCATTTCTAGAATCAAAAAAGCTATTTTACCCTATTAAGATGGATGTTAAGATGACGATCAAGTGACCCACTGGTGATGAATTCAAAATGGCGGCCAAGATGGCGGCCAAATTCTTCCATTGGCCATATGTTATGAACTTCAAGGCGTACAAACATAATTCTGGTATGTAGGATAGGGTTTTGGAGTCAAACAATCCATTTCCGGTGCGAACAACAATATTTGAGCATTTCTTAAATCAAAATGGCGGCTAAAATGGCGAACAAATACCTCCTTTAGCTGAAACAATAATGCAGTCTATTTAATTGCAATGCTAGTGTCTATAAAAGTGTTTCTGAATTCAATAAATCCATTTATAGAATTAAAAAAAGCTATTTTACCAGATTAAGATGGCTGTCAAGATGGTGACCAAGTGAGTGATGGATTCAAAATGGCGGCCAATATGGCGGCCAAATGCTTGCATTGGCTGTACTTTAAGAGCTAACTCATATAAAATTATAGTTCTGGTGTCTAGGATAGTGTTTGTAATGTCAAATATTCTATTTATATTGATTAAAATGATTATTAACCTCTTCTTAAAATCAAGATGGCGGCCATGATAGCGACTATGTAAATCTAATATTCAAAACGTTCAAAATCATATGTATAAATATATAATGTTGGTGTCTATGAAAGGGTTTCTATGGTTGATAAATCTATTTCTATATGTTTTTAAAGTTATTCTATCCCAGGGTTGGCAACCAAATAACTCTTCAGTGATTACTTCAAAATGGCAGTTAAAATGGCGGCCAAATAATTCCCTTGGCTGTAACTTAACTGTATATAGCATGTAAAATCATAGTTTCGGTGTCTAGGATAGGGTTTAAGAAGTCAAACCATTCATTCGATGGCTTACAGACAACATAGTGCATAAAATTGTATTTTTGTATTTTTATAAGTTTCTTATATTTAGAAAATTCATGTTTGATATTGAAATATCTATTGTATCCGTTTGAATTTAAGATGGTTATCAAAGAGGCGGCCAAATAACATATAAAAGTTAGCATACAAGCAATAATTCTTATATTTAAAAAAGTGTTTGGATACCAGCCGATGTGGTGTAGTGGTTAGCGTCGCGGACTACTGGCTGGGAGGTCTTGGGTTTGAATCCCATCAGAGGCGATTTGTTTTCGGTCCTGGACCAACTCCTATCCAGAGTGAGTGGCTATGAACTCAATGGGAAGACTGAAACCACACAGTCGAGCTTCATCCGCTTAACGGATGCGATTCTGAGAGTGTTGCTCTAATTTCAAGACCAACACTGCAGTTCTCGGGCCTGGTTGACGCTGGGATATCATTATGAAAGGAAGCGTAGAATACAGCCCTGTCATGCAGTCTCAGACAGATAATGAACTCCATAGCATCATCATCATCATGCAAAGTAGCTTTTCTCAGCTCCTTTCAGTTCATGCCTTTTGTTAACACTCGTCACCAGCATAAACCAATGTAATGTGTTTTATCCATTAGGCTTACATTGTTATAAGGTGGCATACCACTTGTAAGGTCTTTTCCTATCGCTAACCAAAATCAATTATAAGAATATTTGCCTCTGTTAAAAGAAATAACTTGAAACAAATATCTCTCTGTTGAAAACTGAAAGGAGCTAGAATGAGGGGAATTAGTGTACTGTGCATGGTCATTTGCCTCATTTCCATTAATCATTAAACAGAAAAAAGTCTCAAATTCTGTGGCTTTGCATGCCCTGCTCTCATGGTGACCTCAGTTTCGGTTTCCAATCCAGTCTATGCCTTGGTGCATTCGGGTCAAAGTCATGGGGATCAGTATGTTCTGGGGAGCTGTCGGTGGACGGTCGTGGTGGCGCCCTCAGAGGAGGACCTCACTCACGCTGGCGCCACGACTAAGAGAATAGTGTCGTCAGTAGGGGGCTTAGTAGATGGTGTCCTGAACAGGCTCCACTGAACTCCACCGAAGTGACTCAGCAGCAGTGCAGTGTCTCCTCGGTTGGTTGCCTCCTGACGGCCTAACATAGATTCGCTCCCCTTGGACTACTGGTCTCGGATTCTGCGACTTGAACAAGCCAGGGTGTAGCTGCGAATTGGGATTCGGAATGAGCGGCGTGGGAGCAACGCCACTGAGCAGATGGGACAGCAAAAAAAAAAAAGGTTTTGATGGTTGGACCTCCATTTTCGGTATTCAGGTAGCTTTATGTTTTTTCGGGATCACAATGGCTGCTAAAATTGCTGCCATAAATTATTTACTCAATGCCATTTCTTTAAAAGCATTAAAAACATGAATTGGTGTCTGGTACTTTGAAAAGATACAGTGGAAACTCCCTTATCAGACCTTCAATAATCATCCAAAATGAGGTCTTAAAAGTGAGGGGTCTTATAAGGGAGGGAATTTTAATACAAAAACGGGCAATCTCTCAGCGTAGTAGGTCTTATGTGGGAGGTAGTCTTATAATGGGAAGTCTTACAAGGGACGTTCCACTGTATTGCATCAAAATCACTGTTTAACAATTATGTTGACAGTTCAAAGGGGCACCATGATGGCCGTCATGTGGAATAGATTGTCCAAACTGATTTTAAAATCTTCTAAATGAAGCTTTTTCTTTATTTCAAATGATTACACGATGATTTTGTTTTTATTTGTAATTATGGTGGTCATTTAATATGATAAAAACATGCGATTTAAAGAATATTACAATTGTGTGGTTTTCAGTATCAGATGAATCAATTTCAAACTCTGAGACAAAAATGAGTTTAATGTCCTCCGACCTGGTACATGTACATAATTATGGAGCATTTCTAAATGTATCCTGAATATGATGCAATACTAGTCTACCCTGCTTACTAATACGTAAGTACATTTTCATACTCAGACTTCTTTGCATACTTTTATAGCCATCGTATCGTGATCCTACTTTAACTGATGATACCATAGAACCATGATATTCAAACTACAATAGAACCTCCCATATAAGACTTCCTAGTATAAAACTCCCTCCCACATAAGACCTACTTCTCTGAGACATTGACCTTCTTTGTAAGTATTAAAAGTAGCTCCCTTATAATACCCCTCCCTTATAAGACCTCATTTTTATGATTTTTGAAGGTCATCGTTTAGCTTTCAACAAATGACATCGTAGAATAGACCTGTATGTCGAAATTGTGCACATCATTGTGTAGATGTGTCCGTGTCTCTTGATCCCCTTTGAGGGAAAATAGCACTAGATTGTTAGTTATTATTGAACAAGACCACAGATAGGCTTGGTACTCAGGGAAGCCAATACCATGTTTATAAATTCATAAGAAACCCTACTGATTTTACATGTTTATACATATTTTTTTCCAAATAACATATAAGTGGGGATATCTTAATCGCCATCTTGGATACCAACATTTCGAAAATGGAATGTGTTCAAATATTGTTATACATTCCTGAACACATTTTTACTCTACAAATCTTCCACACATCTTATACTCCAAAGTTATAATTTTATGTTTTTTAGTTCACAATTTAGAGCCAACGAAAAGCCATTTTTCTTGATATTTGACGCCACTTTTAACTCTTCACTAAATGATCATTTGATTGTCATTTTTCATGTCATCTTAACCTAGTAAAATATTTTTCAAATTGTAGAAATTGATCTTTTGATCTGTTGAAACTTATAGACACCAACATTATTTTATACACATTTTGAAATATATTGTCAGTGGAGTTACTTGGTCATTATCTTGGCCCCCATCTTGATTTACTAAGTGGTAAAATATCATCTTTACAATTGGAATTGGTCTATTTGACGACCCAAATCGTATTTTATACACCAAAATTATAGCATTATAACATTAGTTCACACGTTGCATCCAATGGAAGTATTATTACGCCATCTTGGCCACCAGTTTGAATTGATAATAGAGGTATAATGTGTTTCCTGATTAACTTATGAAATGAATTTTTTGGCCGAAGACATCCTTTTACAGACCCTGTATTGCAACTTCGTACACAGTAGTTTCAATGCTATTGCTAAAGGATATACTTGGTCGCCATTTTGGCGGCCATTTTGACATAGGAAGCGATTGAATATTTTTCTAAATGTCATAAATGGATTGTTTGTCATTGTAAACCCTATCCTGTACACTAACATTATAATTTTATGAGTTCTAGTTCATAAATTATAGCAGAAGAATTTGGCCGCCATCTTGGCCGCCATTTTGAACATATTGCATATTTGACGTCATAGTTGCCAACTTAATCTGACAAATATTTTTTCTTAACTTAAGAAATGGATTTCGTGACCCCACAAACCATTTTATAGTCATTTACGTTAATTTCTATATACAGCATTTTCTACGTCTTAGCTAGTTGAGCTGCTCGGTCATCATCTTGGCCGCCATTTTGATGTAAGAAGTGGTTGAATATCATTCTTCATACCGGAAATAGATTGTTTGACTCATTGAACCTTATCCTAGACATCAAAATATTAGTTGTAGGTGGTGAAGTTCACAAGTTATAGCCAATGTGAGTCTTTGGCCGCCATGTTGGCCGCCATTTTGAAATTTAAAGTGGTCAAACATATAGCTGGATTTTAGATCCCGACTTCCTGTCCACAGCAAGTATACTCGTTACACTGCAATTTTAGTTTTAAATACTGCATATTTAAAAGATTAGAGCAAACCATATTATTTAGCCATGGCAGCCATGTTGGCCGCCATCTTGAATTATGAAAATGCCAAGAGGTTGTCATGAGACCTTCCAACGGATTCTTCAACTACAAGGTCTAGACTACTGAAAAATGCAAAGAAACGATTGTTACCAGACATTTCTAGGTTATCGGAAAAAACAGGCCTCTGCCACCGGACTAAAAGGACTTTCAAATCGTCGCAGTTTGTGTGTGTGCTTTATTATGTTAACAAAATTTTTTTTATTAAGAAGAGTTCTATGACTGTCCCAAAAGGCCATGAGCCAGGAAGTGAAACCCTCCCCCCCCCCTCCCCCCCAGGGAATTTTGCAGACAGTGTTTTTTATGTACCTAGGGACATGCCATTTTGATATTTGCTTGTTGGCCAGTTGAACTCTCCTGGGTGTGGCTGCATCGCTTGCTTAAAGTTACAATATCAATCATAAATGACCCTCGTACTGTCATATTTACAAGTTTATTTTCTCTTCACTTAAGCTAGTGATGACAGTGAAATTATATACTGTATGCTTTCTGAATGTCCCTGTATTCTGAAAACACCTTTATATTCTTCCTGAGTGCACACCATGGTATCTCCAGCATGTTTTTTTTTATGTGTGCCGTCATTTTGCGCAGAATTGGAGGACTTCAACTTCCATACGAGAACAATTACAGTCACAACTACCGTTTTGTGGATATTTCAGTTAAGTACAAAGCATCAGGGTCTCTGACAGCAAGTTTGAAGATTTTAGAGCAATTTAGTAGACTATAATGGGATATTCTACCCCTACCCCCTAAATAGAAAAACAGCACTAAGTACCCACGTAGTTATGAATTACCAGAAAAGTACTTTTTGTTTCCTAACTGGTTATGCCTATGACATGCTTCTTCTGAAAATCTGCTATTATGCTCTATATCAACAGTATAATATGGTTGTAGCACCATGTTTCCTGTGAATAGCATCATTTAACTGTATTTGAGGTGTTCACTTATTCATTTCCTGTTACAGACAAACTGACTTGCTGTTTGGGCTTTTTTACAGACTACAGTGTATCAGAAAAGTCCTAGAGAAACTTGAATCTTCTGAAGAAATTTAGGAAGTCACAACTGAAGAATGATCATCCCTACCCCTTAAGAAAAAATCACACTAAGTCACTACTTATTAGGTCTTTTGGCAGACACACTCCTAAAATGCCTTGGTAAAATACTGAATTTCAGAACAGCTTGCTGTTTACGTATCTGACAAGAAAGCCATATTAGGTATCAAATCATATGTTTACATTCTTATCAAAGAGACAGGTTGCTGAAACATTGCTGAAAATGGTACGTTTGATAAACTTTCAGTACCTTTTTGACCAAACAAAAATGTCTTGGAATGCAGCAGTCACAATTGTGAATGACCAGCAAGAGAAATTTGCTGTCTGAGTTGCTCATTATCAGCAGAAAACACAACAGATGTACTGTCATTGCTACTCGTTGTCAACAAACACAAAGTCAGTCAAACTGAACGAATCTGGTGCATCATCCATTTGTGGGGCTGACGGATTCTCCACAAGGACATCCACGAGCTCTGCAGGCATTAGAAGGCCCTGTGTCCATTTTACTTCAAGTCCTTCGGGTGTCTTTTCCCATCCATGACCCTCTGGTGATGGGATGTCTGGCTTTGGCTTGTGAGACTGGTTCCATATGAGTGTCTGGTAGTTGACTCTCTCAATGTGCATGAGCAGAGAATCTCTGCACGGTGGCAACAGACTCATGTCCATACCATCGTAACAGGTCAGCAGTGTTCTTCACTGGTGTTGAATCGCTCCAGAATTTTTTTTAATCGAAGCTTATTGATGTCTCTGGTGCATGAACCCCGACCTCTGTATAGGAGACAAGTGAACTCTTTAAGTGAGAGCCTTGATAGGGGCAATCTTTCCTTTCCTGACAAACGCACTCGTTGTATCACACCCTCTGAAGGCATGGACAGCAGGTAGCACGGAACATATTTCTTTGCCCACAGTTTGCACTACGTTCTTGATGTCAATGAGTCTCCACTTATTTGAGACCCCTGTATCAAAAAACATCTTCTGTGGGAAGTTTTCGGCATACTTGAGAAGAAGGAGGAAGAAATCCATGTTTGGAGATCTGACAGTGATTGTTGAATCTTCAAAAGAATTGTTAGCAATATGGAGACAGTGCAGAACTATTTTGGTGTCGAGGACAGCTCTTCAACGTGCTCAGACAGTGTTTTCTGGCCATCAGGTGTTGTCAAGCGTGTGCACTTGTCTTCACAGACAAACAGAACTGTTCTTTCCTGGAGTTTGCTGGCATACTTGTCTGTCTGCCATTCTTCAAGAAGGAATCTTGTGAAGTCCATTTTGTTCCTGTCGTTCGACAAGAAGGTCTTCCAGTCTCTTGGAACCTTTGTGGAGCTCCCTTTGATCAGATGCACTGATGATGATGACCCTTGCCTCTCTCTTTCTGCTGCCTTGATAGAATGTGGATGATAGGAGTCTGTTACAAAGTCAACTCGAGGCTCCCTTGGAAGCTGGTCAAACAGGCTTTCTGCGAGGTCCCCAAATGTGGATGGAAGGGCTACCTGGGCTTGGAACAAAGCATTCCCGTCAATGACATAGGTGTTGGTGCTGCGGCTTGGCCTTTCTGAGAGGACATCTCCTTCAAGAAAATGTAGTAGCTTTGACTTGTCAGTCTTCACAAGATATCCATCAGCCGTTGCCAGAGGCCAAGGTACTGGGCCCAGTGGAAAGCACAAGACTCGCTCCAAACTGATGTTGTGGTCAACTGCAAGGAGAACAAGCTGGCCAAAGACGTTCCGCTCAGCTGTGATCTGCTTAGTCTTCTTTGAAAGTCATGAGACTGTAGAAGACTTCACAGTGCTTGAAAAAGTCTTGAGATAGAGCTTCTGGATTGGGGCATTGAAGCTTGTTGTTCTCTTGACCAGTCGCTCCTCGTTAAAGGCCCTGCAAGCCTTTTCTCCTGCTTCATCAGCATTCAGAAGATCAGATGCGATGTTGTTTGGCACTGGTGCACCTGAAGACAAGCAATGGAGAGTGTTCTTGTCTTCAACCTCAAACGGATTGATGAAGTTGAGGACTGCAGTAATGGCGTTGCAGATGTCATGTTCACTCTGTGCGATCTGGGAAGGCCTTAGATCCTTATGAGAGCTGGTGTCTTGGTTGTCCATGTCTGTCAGGTCAAGTGCTGCTTGGTGGTAAGTGGCTCTCTTCTTACTTAACGTTATGAATAGAGACAAAATTCAAAACAGCAGTAACTTTGATACTCAAGTAGCGATTACGCTAACTGATATTCGTTGTTCAGTTCTGCTCAAACATAAACCATCATTTTTACCATAAAAAACTGATGGCAGTCAACCACTATAATAGGCATCAGACCTTTCAGCAGTTCTTCTATAAAGATTTCATCCCCCCAAAAAGATAAAGGAGGATCTAAGAGGCCATTCTATGGAATGCGCAATTCTCGCGGGTACCTAGCTTTGACCACCCACCACAGCTACACCCAGCAGAGGATCACTGGCCAACAACCTGTTTTCAGTAGCTTAGATGTTAAGCTTTCCAGTGGTACCTGTCTGCAAAATTCCCTAGGGGGGAGGGGGGTCTAGGAGGGCTCATGGTCTACTAGGATATCTTCCGAACCACTTGATATAATCGCTTCACATTTTGTGTGGTGGTGTGTCACCATGAGAGGAAGGCATCGGCGGATACATTATCGCCGTCGTGACCTTGACATTGGAACGACCTTAAAAACCTAAACTCTTTAAGACATTGAAAACCGAAAACCTAAAATCTTTAACTCCCACACCGTTGGACTTAGAGTCTTCAAACTTGGCATGTAAGTGCATTGGCTTATGGCCGTTCTGATGATGGGGTACCCATCAAGGTCAATGTCAAGGTCCCAGAGATTGGTACGCCTTGAATGTGGTTGGGGTCTAAAAATTGGGTTTTAATCCATGTTTTCCACATGTTTAGTTGTCAGAAGCGCTTCAGACTGTGTGCGGTTGTGTATCCCCTGGAGTAGAATACATCCGAGCATGAATTATTATCGTGCTGACCTTGACCTTGAAGTGTGACCTTGAAAACCGACAATTCATTCTTTGCCCTATATATTTCTTGTTTGAGCTGTATCGCGTGAACAATCAGATGGAATCTCTTCCAAATTTGTGTGAGGGTGTAATAGTTAGAGTACAATACATTGGTACATAAATTATGTCCCGGGAACAAAATGTTGTCGAGCGGCAGACATGTTTCAGTTTTTCTTCACCCTCTTATATCTCGTGAAATACTGCATGGAATCACTCCACATTGTGTGGGGAAATAATGCTAACAATAGCAGACATTGCAGCACAAAATGTGCCACATGGGGTTTAAATGTCGCCGAGCGGCAGACATGTCTCTGTGTTAAGGGTGTACACCCCACTGATTAAGGGTTTGCATCACAGTAAAGGAGGGGGTGTAATACTAAGAGTAGAAGACATTGCAGCACAAAATGTGCCATGTTGGGTTTAAATGTCGCCGAGTGGCAGACATGTTTCCGTGTTAAGGGTATGCACCCCACTGATAAGAGTCCCAGTGCACCCCGGTAAAGGATGTGCACACTGGTAAAGGGTGTGTAGACCTGTCTATCACCCAAAGCACCAAAGGAAGACAGGGGTTATCCATGTGGGACTTAAATGTCGCCGAGCGGCAGACATGCCTCAGTGTTAAGAGTGTGCACCCCAGCGATTAAGGTTGTGCACCGCTGTAAAGGATGTGCACTCCAGTCAAGGGTATTTAGGTGTACCACCCAAAGGATGCAATGAGATTTTTGCAGTTACAGGCGGGGCTAGGAGGTACATGGCAGGGCATGTACAGGGCGTAACGGGCAAAGGACATATCTGCCGCTCGGCGATGCCCTTGTTCTTCTTCATTCTCTTCATGGTGTCTGGTGCTCCTGTTCAAAATTAACAACTTTCTTTTTCATTACCTTTTTTTTTGTTCTTCTTGTTTTCTTGTAGTTCTTGTTCTTCTTGTTCTTGTTCTTGTTCTCCT
>CM065703.1:27908548-27911048 GCA_017654935.2 Phymorhynchus buccinoides
AAAAAGAAAGAAAAAAACTCAGCTATACGGATCATCTATTCACTAATTGTCGCCATTTGGTCATCAATTAACTCATGCAGTTCCGCCATACATAATGATGCTTCATCTCCCAACAGGCTTGTCGCTATCTTCCAGAATGGAGTCATGTTTATTTTCTTTCTTTTTTTGGAGGGGTAGGGTGTGGTGTGGAGGGGGTGGGGTATGGCGCTGAGGAGGGAGGAGGAGGAGGAGGAGGTTTCAGAAACGCATTTGACAAATACTCACATCTAGGTTAAAACGCGCATCACAAATGGTGGATCCTCGTTAGTGCACCCACGCACGAGTGGACAAACTCGTTTTTGTGTTGTTGTTTTATAATCATATAGTTGGGCCTGTAAACAAACGCGTGCGTACACACATACCCACAGACGCACGCACGCACGCACGCACGCACGCACACACACACACACACACACACACACACACACGCAAACACACACAAACACACACACATACACACACACACCTGAAGAAGAAAAAATAAACAGTACAATTCACGACATGGCATCTCCATCATTGTACCCTATAGCTCATAATTTCACACAGTGCTGGAAACGTTCAGACACTGTATTCTACTTATCGGATCCAGTTGGGTTTTTTAAAGTAAAAAAGGATAGCAAACACATCCTAGTTAAAAACAAAACAAAACAAGTGCAACGCCGAGCGGCTGCAAAGTCCCCTCGCAGCATCACCGAGATACTCCGAAATCGAAATGGCGTAAATTTGACCTTAATGTAAAACTAAGTACATCAGTGGATAGCTTGCATCTTGTGCAACAAGTATACCAAATTTGACGATAATAGACTGAATAGTTTTTGATATATAGCCTTGGGGTTCGGACCCGTGATTTGAGCGCGCGCGATCATGCGCACACGCGCGCACAGAAAAATTCATGACAACTGTGTTATAGACCATTCATCAAGAAATGTTGTGAAAAACACTGCATTGAAATACATGCAAAACTTCGCGAGATATTAGCGATTATGTGTTTTGGGGTTTGAACCCCGTAACTGGCGCGACCTTGACCTTAATGTAAAACTAAATACACCAGTGGATAGCTTGCATCTTGGCAAACTAGTATACCAAATTTGATGATGATAAACTGAATAGTTTGTTGAGAAAAACGGACGAATAGCCGGACGGACGGAGGCACGCCGGACGGACACCGGACGGACGGACCAGACAAAAACAATAGCTCCCCTAACCTTTGGCTCGGGGACTAACTAAAAGCCATATATAGGCAAATATGCACTGCAGAATGGGCAACATGTGCCCACTCAAGTGCGTAAAGTCTCACGCGTGAAAGCCTGTGAACAACAGAAATAAAACCTGGCATGTCATTTTATGTAAATGAGGCTGGAGAGAATGACAAATGGGGATGAGGGGATACTCTTAGCTTAAAGCTCCCCCACCACGACAAGGTGTACAGTCGAATGGTGTATCATTGTAGAGGGTAGAGTAGGGGAAGACGGGGTAAAAAGCGCATGGGCGGGTAAGAAGCCCACCCCAATTATCTCATGAAATAAAGAAAATTTCAGTCAAAGTTGCCCATGAGACGAATGCTAGACATTAACGCTCGTCTCATGGGCAAAATGAGACTGAAATTTGCTTCATTTCATGAGATAATTGGGGTGGGCTTCTTACCCGCCCATGCGCTTTTTACCCCGTCTTCCCCTAGTATTGTTTCGTCTTCTGCGCGTAAAGTACAAGATGGCCGAACAGTGTTGCATGAGGGTCACCACCATGTTTACCCATTTTCCTATCTAATTTATATTGAATCCTTTTAGCGCTCCCCCCTCCCCCCCCCCCTTTTTCCAATCCCGTTTTGTCATGGTTGTGCATGGTATTTTCGGAGAACCACTGCTCCTCTCTCTCCCCCGCCCCCCACCCCCCACTCCTGTACAGCCCTTGCACTCACATCACTCCCCGAGGGACCCAAGGAAGCAGAGAAGAGGAACGGAGCAGATACAGCAACAATGGGAGATACAGCAGAAAGGGGGTGGGGAGGGGGGGGGGGGGGTTATTGAAGGGAAGGGGGTAGTGAGGCCCGTCATTATCACTTGGTGCTTTTCTTTTCCATTAACGTTCTTCCCTTCTTCTTTTCTTGTCTTTTTATTTTCCCCCTCGTTTTCCTTCCCCTTACTTTTTCCCTTTCTTGTTGTTTGTTGTTGTTGTTGTTGTTGTTGTTGTTGTTGTTGTTGTTGTTGTTGTTGTTGTTGTTGTTGTTGTTGTTGTTGTTGTTCTTCTTCTTCTTCTTCTTCTTCTTCTTCTTCTTCTTCTTCTTCTTCTTCTTCTTCTTCTTCTTCTTCTTCTTCTTCTTCTTCTTCTTCGTCTTCTTCTTCTTCTTCTTCTTCTTCTTCTTCTTCTTCTTCTTCTTCTTCTTCTTCTTCTTCTTCTTCGTCTTCTTTTTCTTCTTCTTCCATTTTCTGTATTCTTCTCCTCCTTCTTCTTTTTCGTCATT
>CM065703.1:27916048-27926048 GCA_017654935.2 Phymorhynchus buccinoides
CCAGCAATTTGAACAAAAGATGACATTTCTTTTATTCCCTCCCCCACTCGTTCCCAATTCCACCATCCACATACCTACATCATCCTCGCATCCTAGTGTGGTAAGGTGGCTCGGCTTCGTAGCCTTGTGCCCCCGTCTCTATGTGTCCCCTTTTCTTTGTGTTCCCGTCATTCATCTACCCATCTGTATGTGAAACAAAAACCTAAACCTAATCCAAATCTAAACCCTAAACCCAAACTGAAACCCTATCCCTTTCCGTAACCAGATACCCAAATCATATCCCTAACTTTAACTCCACCCCTAGCCAGAAGGGTCACATAGAAACCGGGGCACAATGAGAGTGGCGCATTGAGACGGGGGAACAATGAGGAGGACACATAGAGACGGGGGCACAATGAGAGTGACATATTGAGACGGGGGCACAATGAGAGTGACGCATTGAGACGGGGGCACAATGAGAGTGACACATAGAGACGGGGGCACAATGAGGAGGACACATAGAGACGGGGGCACAATGAGCGTGACACGTAGAGACGGGGGCACAATGAGAAGGACACAGAGACGGGGGCACAATGAGAGTGACACATAGAGACGGGGACACAATGAGGATGACACATAGAAACGGGGACACAATGAGAGTGACGGATAGAGACAAGGGCACACAGAGGCGGGTGACACATAGAGATGGGGACACATAGATACGGGGGCACAATGAGGATGACACATAGAGACGGGGACATTATAGAGATGGAGTTACATGGAATTGATCCCGGGTGGTTCTGAGATAACTCGTTCGCCTCGCAAGCTACACTACCTGGGTTTGTTTCCTGGCCGCAGCAGGGGTTTCTGCTCTGCCCACTCTCCTCTAGACCGTATGGTCTGAACGCTAATGTCTTTAGAACGAGACGACAAAACCCCCAAGGTCCCTTGTGCTTAGGTATGTCAAAGACCCGCCACGTCACGTGTCAAAATCACGGTTTTCACGTGTTTTCCCTCTTCCAAGCATAAGAGGGAGTGTGACACGTGACGTGGGGGGTCTTTAAAGAACCCCGAGCCAGCAAAGGGGTTGTCAGTTGGTCCAACTTCCTCTCCTCCCCCCTCCTCGTTTAGTCACACACATAATAATAATAATAGGGGATACTTATATAGCGCGATACCCCACAATGGGCTCATCGCGCTTTACAACAATATAAATGCATTACAAATCATTTCTAAAAACTAAAAACAAAAACAACAAAAAACCATATAGTTAACGGCATCATATTAAAGTGTCATACATAAAATCACAAATTGACTAAAAACATTTATCAATTAAGACAATATAAAACAGCACGTCACACGAAAACAATGGGAAATATACAACTTTTAAAATATGACTGCACAGAAACAACAATACAATAATAACATACGGTACACTTACATGCCAACACCCACACCCACAGGCGCACGCGCACGCACACACGCACCCACGCACCCACCCACACTCACACACGCACACACGCGCACACGCGCACGCACACGCGCACGCACGCACACGCACACACACAGAACTGGACGCTGTTGACTGACCGCAAGACCAAAACACGGGCAAGTCAACGGCAGAAGGGGGGGGGGGGGGGGGACGGGTGAGAAAAGGGGATGGGGAAGAAGAAAAAAAGAGAAGAAAAAAGAAGAAGTAGAGAGACAGACACACATAGAGAGAGAGAGAGAGAGAGACAGAGAGACAGAGGGAGACAAACACAAACAGTGTGTGAATGTGACAGAAACACAGGGAGTGTGTGAGTGTGACGGAAACACAGAGAGAGAGAGAGAGAGAGAGAGAGAGAGAGAGAGAGAGAGAGAGAGAGAGAGAGAGAGAGAGAGAGAGAGAGAGAGAGAGAGAGAGAGAGAGAGGAGACCGAGAGAGACAAGTCAGAAGGGCGTGGCATAGACTTTTAGTTGGGAAAATACAACCGGAAGAGGTGAGTTTTCAATGCTCTTTTGAAAGAAGACTCTGATGGGATTTCGCGGACAGGTTTAGGAAGAGAATTCCACTGAATTGGAGCAGAGAAGGAGAAAGCTCTTTCTCCAAATGACTTTGTTCGGACTTTTGGAATGCAGAGGGTGAAGTGGTCAGTTGAAGAACGAAGAGATCGAGCGGGAGAGTAAACAGATAGAAGGTTTGAAATGTAAGCTGGGGAAGATCCTGAGAAGAATTTGTGGCAAAGTATTGACAGTTTGTATTTGATGCGTGCCTCAATAGGAAGCCAATGCAATGTAGGGACTGCAGTAAAGGAGTGATATGATCTCGTTTTTTCGCCTTGAACACAAGCCTCGCGGCCGAATTTTGGACTCTTTGAAGTTTATCTATGCAACGTTTTGGACACCCAGCCAGGAGAGCATTGCCATAGTCCAACCTAGACAGAACCAGAGAACAGATCAAGATTTTTGTTGCTGAGACTGTAAGGTAATGACGGATAGAACTTTTCTGACGGAGAGCTACATATGCAGATTTACAGACATGAGAAGTGTACTTGTCAAAAGACATGTCATCAGAGAATATGCATCCTAGATTGCGTGCAGAAGAGGAGAACTCAATGTCGTAGTTTCCGACACGGACAGTGGCTGGTTTGGGACAGTTAGAGAAGGATCTTTCTGTGTGCATGAGAAGGGCTTCGGTTTTATCATCATTTAACTTTAATTTATGCTGAGTCATCCAAGACTTAACCTGGGTGGTGCAACTTTGCATGTTTTGCAAGGCATGTTCTATTTTTGATGGATGAGATGACTTGTAAAGTTGGGTATCGTCTGCAAATGACTGATCTGAAATGGAGTGCTTTTCAATGAGTGTGTGTAAGGGTTTTGTATACATAATGAATAGAATAGGACCAAGTACTGATCCCTGGGGTACACCAAAAGTCAGCGCTTTTGCATATGATGAAAACTCGTCAATGAAACCAGACTGTGTGCGAGATGTTAAGTAACTCTGAAACCAAGATAGGGCTGTACCAGTAATTCCATAATGGTTATGGAGAGTGCTAATGAGAATAGAATGGTCGATTGTGTCAAAGGCAGCGCTTAAATCTAGCAGTGTCAGAAGGGATACATCACCACGGTCGAGAGCAAGGAGAATATCATTTGTTACTTTAAGCAGTGCTGTTTCAGTACTATGAGAGGGTCGGTAAGCCGACTGGTTGGGGGAGAGAAGTGAGTGTGCATTCAAGTGTTCAAATAGCTGTTCAAGGACAATCTTTTCAATTACTTTAGACAAAAATAGACCTGCAAACTGCATGCACATACATAGACCTGCAAAATGCATGCACATGCATGGTTAAGGCTCACGACTCTCCAGACGACGGCAGCCAGAATGTCACAGGGGTGATTTTCTGTGATAGCATAGAGTACAGTACAATACCATACAAAACAATACAGTTCAGTACAGTACATTACAATACAATATAATACAGTACAGTACAGTACAGTACAATATAATACAGCACAGTACAGTACAATATAATACAGTACAGTACAGTACAATATAATACAGTACAGTACAGTACAGTACAATATAATACAGCACAGTACAGTGGGGAGGGCGGTCACGTGACGAGAAGCAACAAGATACACGTTCAGGTTGCTGCGAAAATTATTTTCAATTCTCTGTCACCATGAAAGATATTGGCCTCCCAATATCTGTGGAGAAGACCCTGTCCACTCTGCTGACAGATAACGAGCTGTCCAGTTGGAAGGTGTGTGGCGAAGGAAGTAATGTGCTGGTCATACTTCGACTGAAACCGGCCAATTCACCTTTACCCGCAAACATGGCGGCTCCCGTCATGAATCGCACTACACACGCTCACTACAGGAGAAAACCACCAAGCTGCACCCGAAGGGAGCAGGAGAGGGCCAGAAGACATCAAATGAAAGAAACAAGTAAGAATGAAGTTGTCAGTAACATGAACAATGTTGTAGAAGCCCCATTTCTGTTTGAACCAGACTTAGAAATATCAGCAACACGGCAGGAACACGAGTGTGTCCAAACAAACCTTGACCTTAGCGAAAGTGGGAAGGCACGAAAGTTGACCCCGTTGTGACACAGGCAGACACGGAAATGCATCTGATAGACTCTTGTGGATGATCCCCGGCCCCTTCTGCAGCCTGACTCTGGCACCGAACCTGTGACCGATGGTTGTGTGGGAGGCTTATGAACGAGCATAGTGAAAGACTACGTGTCTACACTCACTGATCGGTCAGTGCAACGCCGTTTGAGGGACAGACAGAGGAACAAATCGTTCAGGAAAATCGCCGGCTGACACAGAGGTGCTAATGCTGGAATCGGACCATTTGGTCATCGAGTACCGCCCACCAGATACTTATGACGATCAATCAATGTATCGGTACGTGAAACAAGAACACGAGAATAATATGCTGCCAGAAGAACGCATCAAACTGGCCAATCTTCGGAAGGGTAAATGGGCCAGCCGAAAACAACACACCGACGCAATTTCACGTGGTGGACGCGACCTACACACGTTGCAAGGCCTTCTGTCGTTCTACTCGGGGTGACGACACCCGCTTGGCGGATGGACTGACCCGTGAAATCTGTGCGCAATGAAGTAACAATTTTCGTCTGTGGAAATGAAACCAAAAAGAGGCTTGTTTGTCGTGGTAACCGTGTCAAACCTCACGCGCGCGTCGTTCGTGTCGCTTTAAATTGCTAATGATGTATTGGTCCATCCCCACTGTCCCATATGGGCCAAAAATGGCCCGAAAAAATCATTGTTATTGTTATTGTTATTGTAGTACAGTACTACAGTACAGTGCAGTGCAATATAATACAACAGCAGGCATTACAATATAGTGTAAATTACACTGTAATACATCTTCTTGTCCACTATTTCTTCTTCTCCTGAACTCGTTGCAGTTTATTCAACCGATATCTAGGGGAAGACGGGGTAAAAAGCGCATGGGCGGGTAAGAAGCCCACCCCAATTATCTCATGAAATAAAGAAAATTTCAGTCAAATTTGCCCATGAGACGAATGCTAGACATTAACGCTCGTCTCATGGGCAAAATGAGACTGAAATTTGCTTCATTTCATGAGATAATTGGGGTGGGCTTCTTACCCGCCCATGCGCTTTTTACCCCGTCTTCCCCTACAACGGAAACTATGTGGCTGTTCCGTTTCATTTCTGTGTCGAGTTTGCTTAATTGCAACACACGTATCCCATTCCATGAAACACAAAGCAAATAATAATGAAGCATCAGGTTTTGATGATTTTTCTTGTCCATACATTTCAAAGATAAAGAACATATTATGGTATAGTGTGTAGATAACAAAATTCGGAGAAAATGTCTATTGCAGTTACCAAGAGAAATGAATAGCGTAAAATATAAGAAATTATATGTAAAATGATAGCTATTAAAATACTGCTATGTAGACATTGATTAGCTGTGTAAGAGTCATAAAAGAGAAATTTGCGTATTAAAATGCTCGGCACAGACACTCCTTTGATATTATCATTATTGTTGATCGCATTACTTACTATTTGAAACAGTGCTACTCACTACTTTCAAGAATATTTTCCAAAAACAAGTTTTAATAATGTCCATATGTCTACAACATCGACTTTGACATTTCAATGTCCAAATTAAAAACTCGACACCTTCTGCATCGATCTCAGATCCCGATGTCTGCCCCCTGTCTGTCCAATAGTTTCCCATTCTCTCTGTAACTTCTCCAAATGGGCGGGTTAGGTGGTGTTATGGTCTTTAGCCATTGGCTCCGCTTGAAGGCAGTTTTCGAGCGACGCTAAACCACCCTCTTTTTCTCTCTCTGTCTCTCTAGTATTTATTTATTTAAGAACATGTATATAGCGCTTAACCTTTAAGCTCTAAGCACTCTCTCTCTCTCTCTCTCTCTCTCTCTCTCTCTCTCTCTCTCTCTCTCTCTCTCTCTCTCTCTCTCTCTCTCTCTCTCTCTCTCTCTCTCTCTCTCTCTGGTTCTGTCTGTCTCTTTCTCTGTTTCTGTCTCTCTCTGTGTCTCTTGTCTCTCTTTTTTCTTTCTTCTTTAAAAGTGCTATTATTCTCTCAGAATGTTTTCCTTTTTTCGTAATCAATTCAAACCACCAATTCAAGTTCACCATTGCTCATTATTATCCATGTTTGCTTTCAATTCCCATTTTGATTCTTTTTCAATTATTTCATGTGCCAATATTTGCTTCATTTTTTTGACTTGATTGTTTTTATATCAAATTTCCTTTGCCTGATGCATGGTGTGTGTGTGTGTGAGTGAGAGGGCAAGGTGCAAAGAAGCTATTGTAGCTTATCCTTTTTACCTTCAATAAAACATTCATATTCGTAATCGTATGCTCTCTCTCTCTCTCTCTCTCTCTCTCTCTCTCTCGCTCTCTCTCTCTCTCTCTCTCTCTCTCTCTCTCTCTCTCTCTCTCTCTCTCTCTCTCTCTCTCTCTCTCTCTCTCTCTCTCTCTCTCTCTCTCTCTCTCTCTCTCTCTCTCTCTCTCAACCGCGAACGGGAAACATAGATGTTGCCTTATAACAGAAGGTAGGAATTCACCTTTACCTGCGAACATGGGGAATGAAATAAGCCACGGGAGTGATATCCCGTCGGGCCACCTGAAAGCCTCCTTCGACCCATTTACATAGTTTTATTTATTTCTTTTCATCCCTCTCTCCTCCCATATGTCTTTCTCCCTACGCTCACCACTGTAATCCCTACCGCTGTACTTAGTCCGATCAGCCTGAGAGTTTGAAAGTTGTTTCCAGAGTAATCACGAACAACAAAGAGGGTGGAATCAATGCTCAGCGCCAGTCAATACAGCGGTCACCTATAGCACCTATAGCACTAGCACTGTGTCCCCGTCTCTATGTGTCCATGTGGCATGAAAAAGAAACACATAGGGGACACATAGAGACGGGAGCACAATGAGAGTGACACATAGAGTGACACATAGAGGTGTACGCGCGTATCCAACCAACGCGCAGACCTGTTAGTACTCTATAACCTTTTTTTATTTTTGAAAAAGAAATAATCGAAAATATCAAACCAGGTTATTACAGATAATTTGATTTCAAGCATATAATAAAAGCAGGAAACGCGAGCATTGCCCGAAAAAGAACACGGCTATGCTTTTTACTATGTAATAGATGTGAACTATCTTTTTAGCATAAAGGTCTCTGTACACCGCTACACATTAACGTTATTCCCAAATATCATCATATAGTAAAAAGGCAAAGTTGTGTGTGTGTGTCTGTGTGTGTGTGTGTCTGTGTGAAACACAAAACGGGCCTTATGACTCCGCCGTTTTTCGACCGAATCGCTTCAAATTTGCTGTGAGTCCTAACGAGGCAATGGCAACGGCAACCAAGGCGGCCGTGTCATTTGCGCGGTTCGGCAAATGCGCGAAACGCACATCCATTGGCCTCTTGGCACCCGTATCTCCGGTGTTTCTGGGCCGATTGCCTTGGAATTTGGCAGAAAGATGACCGGGGACGGTGACTATCCGTGCACCAAACCGGAAGCGAATCGATTCATAAACAATCTGCTGCTTCATGCCGCTTCACAAACCGCGGCATAACCATACCAGATATTGACTCGCAATTTGGGACAGGCATGACCGCTGATAGTGACTATCTTGGTGCAAAATTTCAACAGCATCCGTTTATAAACGCGCGCTATAACCCGATTTACATTTTGCGAACTACACTGATTTCAACATATTTTTGGGATTTACTGTTAGCAAAGCCTCCTATCACGCCTCTCTCTGTCTCTCTCTCTCTCTGTCTCTCTGTCTCTCTCTCTCTCTCTCTCTCTCTCTCTCTCTCTCTCTCTCTCTCTTTTCTCTCTTCTCTCTCTCTTTCTCTCTCTCTCTCGCATGCTGCACCACGTGCCACCAGCTTAAAGTTGGACCAGTTAGACTGCTGGACTCCTGTCAGCCACCAACCAGTCAAAGTTTGCACAACCAGTCAAAGTTTGCGGGGCTGTAGCTATTTTTTACAGACAGTGGAGAGAGAGAGAGAGAGAGAGAGAGAGAGAGAGAGAGAGAGAGAGAGAGAGAGAGAGAGAGAGAGAGAGAGAGAGAGAGAGAGAGAGAGAGAGAGAGAGAGAGAGAGAGAGAGAGAGAGAGAGAGAGAGAGAGAGACTGGGGTGGGGGGAGTAGATCGCAGCAATCCGTGTGTACCTACGTTCCAGAATATGCCCACGCTGCCACATTTTTTTGCTTACGAATATAGATATAGGGGTGGTAGATTTCCTCTATCCGAAGTCAGACATGCTGGGCCTAATTATTCTTACTTAGGTGCATAACAGCAGCATGATACATCTACGTTCATAATTGTCAGGAACGTGCCTGGACGACCTAAGAAGAAGAAGAACTTAGAAGAAGAAATACTACTCTCTCTCTCTCTCTCTCTCTGTCTCTCTCTCTCTCTCTCTCTCTCTCTCTCTCTCTCTCTCTCTCTCTCTCTCTCTCTCTCTCTCTCTCTCTCGCTCTCTCTCTCTCTCCCCCCCCCTCATAACATATGGGTATATTTTAAAAAACCCCAGACAGACTGATGGTTGGGGGGTGGGGTGCGATTGGGGGTGTTCATGGGAAGAATTAATGCTTTTGTTATGGGTCCGGTCTACAATGGTTGAACCACAGATTAAGAACCTCTCAGTTTGAACTAAGCAGGCTTTCAGTTCGTTTTTCCTTTTAGTCCTTTGCCGATCTATGATCGCAAAGGAGTATGTTTTCGTTTAGGTTTGTTTCCTTTTTTTGTTTTTTTGTTGTTGTTTGTTGTTCTTTTCTGTCTGTCCCAAGGATCTCTCGAACCGCTAGACTGAATCGCTTCAAATTTTGTGTGGTGGTGTGTCCCCATGAGAGGAAGGCATCCGCTCAAAACTTTTTGTCGCCCTGACCTTGACCTTGGCGTATGACCTTGAAAACCGAAAATCGTTAAGGGGCCATAACTTCCACACCGCAGGTCCTAGAGTCTTCAAACTTGGCATGGAGGTACTTTCGCGTATGGCCGCTCTGATGATGGAGTACCAATGAAGGTCAAGGTCAAGGCCAGGGAGATCGGTATGCCTTGAAAGTGGTAGGGGTCTAATAATTGGGTTTTTCTGTCCCACGCATATCTCCCGAACCGCTTCACTGAATCGTTTCCAATTTTGTGTGGTGGCATGTCACCATGAGAGGAAGGCATCTGCACATAAATTATCACCGTTGTGACCTTCGCCTTGGCGTATGACCTTGAAAACCGAAAATCATTAAGGGGCTATAACGTCCACACCGTTGGTCTTAGATACTTCAAACTTGGCATGTTGGTACTTTGGCTTGTGGTTGTTTTGATGATTGCATACCGATTAAGGTCAAGGTCAAGGTCATGGAGATCGGTAGGCCCTGAAAGTGGTAGGGGTCTAAAAATTGGGTTTTCAGCCACAAAAGTAAAAATATATTTCGCGGACCCAGCGAAACCGGTACTCAGCGTTACCGGTACTTGGCCTTACCTGTACTAGGCGTTACCGGTACTAGGCGTTACCAGTACGGGGCGTTGCGCTAGTATATATAATTCCCCATGGCAACACAGTGTTAGTTCACTCATAACGGTCTGTGTACACGTTAGCATTATTCACGAGATATTTCTATTTCCCCATGGCAACACAGTGATAACCCACTCTTAATATGCCTTACAGCTCACTGTGTTGCCATGGGGAAATAGAAATATTTTGTGAATAGTGTTAACGTGTACACAGACCTTTAATGGCTTACAACTCACTGTGTTGCCATGATAATAGTGATATTTTGTGAATAGTGTTAACGTGTACACAGACCTTTAATGGCTTACAACTCACTGTGTTGACATGATAATAGTGATATTTTGTGAATAGTGTTACCGTGTACAGAAACATTTAATGGGACATTTTAAATCTTTTCAAGAACCCAGTCACAGAAAAGGAAAGTTAATACCCTAAATGTTATGTCTGTCTCTCTGTACCTGCTTCTGTCTGTCCGTCTTG
>CM065703.1:27938548-27946048 GCA_017654935.2 Phymorhynchus buccinoides
GAAAGAAGAAAAGAAAGAAAAAGAAAGAAAGAGTACGGGAGTAAGATTAAGAGTAAGAGTTCAAGTTATTTCCTTATGTTTAAGGGTAGATTGCCTTTTGGGGTAGAATCATGACATTTGGTGTGAAGATACTTCTTACCATGCTGACTTGCAAAAGTGGCAGAAGCAAAGGTTTGTGACCTTTGTTTGACCTTGGTGGGCGTGGCCATATCCTGGATAACAGGAAGGAAGTAGACAGAAACAGACGGAATATAGGCCTAGCTAACTGAAGTTGACATCCTTAAAACATGCACCGAGCTAGACTGTTGTTGGCTATTCTTCGACACGAAAACAAGACTAGAAAGCACTGACACAGTTCAGACAATCCCAAGAAAGACACCTCGAATTAGAACCGTACTACTTAACCCATGAACAGTGTCTGGCTTCCTTTCCTTTAAGAGGCTTCGTTTAAAGTAATTTCCCAATCGTCAAGTAGACAAGGGGTAAATAAATCCCTGTATCCTAACGATTCTTTGACTCAAATGGTTTGGATTCTAGTGGAGTGTGAATAGGGGGGGGCTGACGTAAATGTAGTTATCGTTATTTCGTTTCACGTTGTTCCTTATGATTAGTGCGGTTTTTTTAAATTTTTGCTCAGATGTTTAACTTCTTTTGAAGCGCTAAGAGCCTCGTAAGGAGAATAAGCGCTAAAAAAAAAGGTCATTATTATTAATATTATTATTGTGAAACAAACAAACAAACAAACAAACTTACAAACGAACAACACACACTGATGAAAGCGATCAACAAAATAAAAGACAACCCTGGTATGGTACTAGTACTGATATTGGTATTAGAGAGACGAGTCTTTGTGGAATTTCAGCTGATACCACCTGGGGAGAGCGTCGTCGTTACTGCAGCGCCACCCATGTGTTGAGGGGGTGGGCAGGAGGGTGGACTCGGGAAACCTAGCTATCAATTCGGTTCATACCAGGCATCGGGACTCTTCCTGCTACTTATCAACTTCCCCCTGCTGTACTGACGTGGGTTGACGAATGAACAACGAATCAACATTATAACATGCACATTTGTACAGAATATTATTTATTTAAGACGCTTTACCCTGATGATCCAAACAAATAGCTAAAGTTGGTGTTCGTGTTTTTTTGGTTTTTTTTGAGTGACCTTGTTTATAGACAGACAAACACAAAGATTGGCCAAAGAAGAGGGACATCTTTTTACCGAGGTAAAAGATGAAAAGATAAACCAAACTTTTAATGAAACGCCTTAGATTACACTATTAACATCTTACTACATGTTTTGTTTTGCATGTTGAGTTATTTTTCGAGTTGCTTTCGTATTACTTTTCATTCTGAGGACAGGATGAAAAAAAGCTATCAAGCTTACTCCTTTATCCTCAATAAAGATCATTTTGACTTGACTTGACTTGACTTACTAATGGGCAGGAGATTTGTAGCGGAAAGATAACTTACGAGCGAGTAATGTTCCCTTGGGGAGGAGTTTAGATGCAAACGAACAGACGTTATTGCTGGAATAGATACTGGCTTCTGTGTTTAATAGGGGTTGTGTGTGCGTGTGAAGGGCCAGCCACATGTCAGATAAAATCGTACGACTGTACGATACGATTCGATCACGTGATCACGAAGCGCGAATCACATTTGTTCTTGGAGGCCACGTGATTGAATCGTATCGCACAGATTTTAGTGGACGTGTGGCTGGCCCTTTACATCGCTTGCTTGCTTTTGTGTGCATGTTGGAGTTTGTTTCTTTCGTTCTTTCTCTCTCACTCTCACTTTCTATCTCTCTCTCTCTCTCTCCCTCTCTCTCTCTTTCTATCTCTCTCTCTCTCCCTCTCTCTCTCTCTCTCTCCCTCTCTCTCTCTCTCTCTATTTCTCTCTCTCTCTCTCTCCATTCCCTCTCTCTCTCTATTTCTCCCCCCTCTCTCTCTCTCTCTCTCTCTCTCTCTCTCTCTCTCCCTCTCTCTCTCTCTCTCTCTCTCTCTCTCTCTCTCTCTCTCTCTCTCTCTCTCTCTCTCTCTTCTGTGTGTGTGTGTGTGAGGGGGGGGGGGGGGGGGGGGCGTGCGTGCACGTATCGGCATGTGTCAGGTATGTCAAGTCAAGTCAAAATGATTTTTATTGACAGCTTGTTTACATTCTGTGCTCAACCTAAAGTAGAAACACATGTAAAACAGAATAATGAAACGTAAAAACAAGAAAAGCATGCAAACATGAAAATCAACAAATGAGAACACATTTCATGACTAAGCTTCAAGTTAACTACTCATGTGTGTGAGTGTGTGCATGTCTGTCTGTCTGTCTGTCTGTCTGTCTGTCTCTCTCTCTCTCTCTCTCTCTCTCTCTCTCTCTCTCTCTCTCTCTCTCTCTCTCTCTCTCTCTGTGCGTGTGCGTGCGCTTATCTGTATGTGTGTGTCTCAGAGAGAGAGAGAGAGAGAGAGAGAGAGAGAGAGAGAGAGAGAGAGAGAGAGAGAGAGAGAGAGAGAGAGAGAGAGAGAGAGAGAGAGAGGGGCGGGCGGAGGGAGAGAGGGAGAGAGAGACAGACAGACAGACAGAGACACTGACAGACGCAGACACACAAAGAGACACACAGACAGAGACAACTAGAGTGTAAAAAGCATAGACTAACCAGCCGCGCGGCAGCGTGTTCGGCTCCAGTGACCTTGACCTTAGACCAACGACTTTCCTCTTCGAGCTTGGCCTAGATATCGTAACTACTTATCCGCACGCAAACTTCGAGGGCCATAGGTCCCTCCGTAACATAGAGAGGTAGATAAGACAGAGGCCACGCCTTGCAGGCAGCATGGTCACTCTCTCTCTCAGTTTTTTGTGATAGTGTTGTTCATAGACTGTGTAGTGTGGTGAAAGTTGTACGAGTGCAGCATGATGGAGTGGAGCATGTATTGGTGTGTGTTTTGTGCCATTCTGCCACCAGATGTACTGGTTATTTGGATTTCTTTTTTGGCACAGTTTTCGAGTATTCTCGCCGGTCAAGAAACGCCATTTCCCCAACCCCACCTTTCCCAACATCTGGATTCCATTTCTTCCATCCCTACAGCCTACCACCATCCCGCCGCTACAGCGTCTCTTTCTTCCTCCCTCCTTGTTCCTTTCGCCCACGTCTCTTACTCCAGGCAACAGCTTTTATCTGTGGCCCCATCAACACTGGACCCCTGTATAGTGGATGCTATTAGAGGGGCAGGAATTGGTTACCACCTCCCTCACGCTCGCACACATAGAGGGGGACGTCGAAAGCAGAAGAAAATCGGCACTGTGTGTGGAAACAGGCCTGACCCTGCCACTACTACTCAACCCCCGCCAGCTGACAGCAGTAAATCCTCAGAGCAACAACACGGCGTGTCATCCTCGTGTTCCCGTCTTCCAGACAGCGCTAGGCCTAGTAATAGGCTTAGCGACAGTACAACGGCTACAACTAAGCGTTTGGCTGCTAACACGGACAACTTGATTCAAATTCCTCTTTCCTCCTCTGTTCGCAAGAACACTAAACTTACAGTTGCCTCTTTCAACGCCCAATCTGTTGACCCAAATTGTAGACAGAAAAGGGCTGGCATCACTTCCTTCATCACCGACAATGACATTGACCTACTGTTTGTGGTAGAGACATGGCTCAAACCGCAGGGGGATGAAGCCGTTTGTGCAGATTTGACCCCTGAGGGTTATGCCATCAAGTCTCTGCCACGCCCCTCTCGTCGTGGTGGCGGTATCGCTGTTATCTACAGAGACACCCTCACCCCCCACCTCACCTTCAACTCTACCTTCCCGTTCGACCATTCTTCCTTCGAACTGTTCCAAGTCTCGCTGACCTCACAGCATAGTGTGTTGCATTTTATGTGTGTGTATCGTCCTTGGCCCACGTCTGAAACTTTGTTTTTTGAACAATTCCCTTGTCTGCTTGACCATTGTAACACGCTTCATGGAAACCTGTGTCTGCTAGGGGATTTTAATTTTCATGTTGACTCTCCCACTGATCGTAGCTCTATTAAGTTTTTAGAAGTGTTAGATATGTACAATCTTCATCAATCTGTGTCCGGACCCACTCACAAACATGGCCACACTCTGGACTTGGTGATAGAAAGGCCCAGTGATGGAGTTCACCGATCCTCAGAGGTCAATCATGACCTCGAGTCCGACCATGTTTGTGTTGTGAGTTTGTTTGACATAGAGCTCCCTGTCCACAAACACGTGTACCGCAGCGTCAGAAATATCCGCGCAACTGAACTGTTTTCGGAAATGATATCAAAGTAGAATTATCTAAGTACACATCTAGTTCTTGTACTGCCGCTGAGTACGATAGTGCCCTTCGGTCAGTATTGGACAAACATGCTCCTGTTTCTTCACGCAAAGTTTCTTCTAGCAGAGAATCAAGTCCTTGGTTTAGTGTGATATCTAGCGAAATAAAAGAAGCAAAGAAAAAACGAAGACAGGCCCAAGCACAATCAGATTCTTCAGGGCTCACTGTACATAAACAAATATATAATAAAGCTAAAAATTGTGTGACTTTCTTGACAGATCAGGCAAAAACGATGTACTACAGTACCAAAATTGCAGCGGCAAGATCTAGTAAAGAACTGTATTCTATTACATACAAACTGTGTGCAAGGGTTAAACCTACCAAACTTCCGACTGTTTACCCGCCACCATCATTGCCATGTGTGTTTTCTGATTTCTTTCATTCCAAAATTGAGAACATTAGGAAAGAGCTTGACTTGCAGCCCACTGTTTCACACCCCCTAGGCACAGATTTTGTAGGCTCCCCTCTTGTTGCCTTTTCTCCTGTGTCTGAGAAAGATGTCTTTGATGTTTTGAAAAGATCTGCCCCCAAGACGTGTGACCTTGACCCTTTACCAACCCCTTTGTTGTATGAATGTCTTGATGTTGTTGTGCCTGTCATGACTCAGATCATAAACGACTCTTTACTGAGTGGTGTTTTCCCTGACCTGTACAAAACTGCTCTTGTTAAACCCTTGATAAAGAAGCCTACCATGGATCATAATGACTTGAAAAGTTATCGGCCTGTGTCCAACTTAGCGTTTGTCTCCAAAATAATCGAGAAAATTGTCCTTGCACAATTGTCTAACCATCTGTCAGCAAACAATTTGTTCAACCCCCTCCAGTCTGCCTATCGACCTGCTCACAGCACTGAAACGGCTCTGACTAAAGTTCTTAACGATCTCCTCTTAGCTCTTGACAATGGAAAAGTGTCAGTCTTGACTCTCCTAGATCTGTCGGCAGCATTTGATACAATAGATCACACCATTCTTCTATCCCGGCTGGAACGTGTTTTTGGAATCCATTCTACAGTTCTACAGTGGTTCTCCTCATATCTAACAAATCGCTTTCAGACTGTCTTGATCAACAACTGCAGTTCAGATCCGAAGTTAATTTCTTGTGGTGTACCTCAGGGATCTGTATTGGGGCCAGTTCTCTTTGTCCTGTACACTGCTCCTCTCTCTGATGTTTTTGCTAGTCACTCTGTTATTGACCATTCCTTTGCTGATGATACCCAGCTTCAAAAATCGGCGGAACCTACCCAACTTGACAGCGCTATTCAGTCTATGGAATCCTGCCTTCATGATGTCAAATCCTGGATGACATGCAACAAATTAAAACTTAATGATGACAAAACGGAAGCTCTGATTGTTTCCTCTCAGCGTATGTCTGCAACGATATCTCTTCCAGAAACTCTTACAGTTGGCAATGCTTGTGTTCAGTTTTCTAAGTCAGCAAAGAATCTCGGAGTTACCCTCGATTCAAATCTTACAATGCATAAACAGGTTATTAATCTCATACGTTCCATCAATTATGAGCTCAGACGAATCAGTGCTGTTCGACACTTTCTGTCTGTTGCAGCCACGAAAACTCTTATTTCTGCCTTTATTCTTTCCCGCATTGACTATTGCAACTCTCTTCTCTGTGGCTGTCCTAAGTATCTCCTGCAACGTGTTCAAAAACTGCAAAACAGTGCAGCACGCCTCACTCTCAAGATTCCACGTTCTGATCATATAACACCTCATCTTCGTAACTTGCACTGGCTTCCAGTAGAGGCTAGAATCAAGTATAAAATAGCTTGCCTTTGTTTCGGTGCTGTTCACTCCTCTGGTCCCGTCTATCTCTCCGAACTAGTAACTGTCTACTTACCTGCTCGCTCCCTACGTTCTTCCTCTGACTGCTGCACACTCAAGGTTCCTCGGGTCCACACGAAATCGTTTGGTGAACGATCTTTCTACTATTTAGCACCTCACTTATGGAATTCCCTCCCACAACATGTCCGCTCATCTGACTCTATTTCCGCCTTTCGCTCTGCCCTTAAAACTCACTTGTTTCGGACATATTATGATTGATTAGTGTTTGTGTGTGAGGTGTGTGTGTGTGTGTGTGTGTGTGTGTGGGGGGGGGGGGGGGGGGTCCGTTTTATTGCAGAAATCTTGTAAAAAATGTATTTACAATTATTTTATTATTCGTATTTTGTATGTAGAATGTCTACGTCTTGTAAACTTTAAATGCTTGTAAATGAGGTAGAAGGGTATTTTTGTTTTTGCAAAATTTGTCTATTATAATTAGTCATGTAATTCTAATTGGTATGTCGATGGCAGTATGATTTTATTTCAAGTTGCAGTATTGTATTCAAACTTGATTGGGAATGTGAATGTGGTCTCTATGTTTCTTCTTAGAATGTTCATGTTGTAACTATTTTACTCTTGTATAATTAATTGTGTGCGAGTGTGCGTGTGCGCATGCATGTATGTGTGCGTGTGTGTGTGTGTGTGTGTGTGTGTGTGTGTGTGTGTGTGTGTGTGTGTGTGTGGCGCGTGCGTGCGTGTGCGCGCGTGTGTGCGTGTGTGTGTGTGTGTGTGTGTGTGTGTGTGTGTGTGTGTGTGTGTGTGGGTGTGTGGGTGTGTGTGTGTGTGGGTGTGTGAGTAAGGAAGTAAGAGAACGTTGTGTGTAAGCATCGTGCTTATTTTACTTTCTAATGATTAATTATTTGTTTGCCTTAATGTTCTTGTTATCAATGTAAAGCGCACTGAGCTCATGTGAGAAAGAGCGCTATATAAATTCCCATTATTATTATTATTAGATAGAGAGATAGAGAGATAGATAGAGAGATAGAGAGATAGACAAATAGATAGATAGATAGATAGATAGATAGATAGATAGATAGATAGATAGATAGATAGATAGATAGATAGATAGATAGACAGATAGACACATAGACAGATAGATCGATTGATAGATAGATTGACAGACAGACAGATAGATAGGTAGATAGATAGGTAGATAGATAGACATATAGATGGATAGATAATCAGCCAGGACCAAACAGACAGCCGTGAAATCATAACCCAGCTTTTGCTTGGCCGCTGGTTAACCACGCACACAGGGACCGAGCCAGAAAGCGACAGAAAGTTGGGTCATGGAATGTGAGTGACCTCTGAAGGGCCAGCCGCACGTCAGCTGAATTCGCACG
>CM065703.1:27953548-27968548 GCA_017654935.2 Phymorhynchus buccinoides
AAGAAAGAAAAACAGAAAGAAAGAAAGAAAAAAGAAGAAATAGAAAGAAAGAAAGAAAGAAGAAGAAAGAAAGAAAGAAAGAAAGAAAGAAAGAAAGAAAGAAAAAGAAAGAAAGAAAGAAAGAAAGAAAGAAAGAAAGAAAGAAAAGAGAAGAGAATAGAAAGAAGAAGAAAGAAAGAAAGAAAGAAAGAGAAGAAAGAAGAAAGAAAGAAAGAAAAGAAAGAAAGAAAGAAAGAAAGAAAGAAAGAAAAAGAAAGAAAGAAAGAAAGAAAGAAAGAGAAAGAAGGGAGAAAGAAGAGAAGAAGAAAAGAAGAAAAGAAAGAAAGAAAGAAAGAAAGAAGAAGAAAAGAAAGAAAGAAAGAAAGAGAAGAAAGAAGAAGAAAGAAAGAAAGAAAGAAAGAAAGAAAGAAAGAAAGAAAAAAAAGAGAAGAAAAAGAAAGAAAGAAAGAAAAAAGAAAGAAAGAAAGAAAGAAAGAAAGAAAGAGAAGAGAAAGAAAGAAAGAAGAAAAAGAAAGAAAGAAGAAAAGAAGAAAGAAAGAAAGAAAGAAAGAAAGAAAGAAAAGAAAGAAAGAAAAGAAGAAAAGAAAGAAAGAAAAGAAAGAAGAAAGAAAGAAGAAAAAGAAAGAAAGAAAGAAAGAAAGAAAAAGAAGAGGAAGAAAGAAAAGAAAGAAAAGAAGAAGAAAGAAAGAAAGAAGAGAAAGAAAAAGAAAGAAAGAAAGAAAGAAAGAAAGAAAAGAAAGAAGAAGAAAGAAAGAAGAGAAAGAAAGAAGAAAAAAAAGAAAGAAAGAAAGAAAGAAAGAAGAAGAGAAAAGAAAGAAAGAAAGAAAGAAGAAGAGAGAGAAAGAAAGAAAGAAAGAAAGAAAGAAAAGAAAGAAAGAAAGAAAGAAAAGAAAGAAAGAAAAAGAGAAAGAAAGAAGAAGAAGAAAAAAAGAGAAGAAAGAAGAAAGAAAAAGAAGAAAGAAAGAAAGAAAGAAAAGAAGAAAGAAAGAAGAGAAAAGAAAGAAAAGAAGAAGAAAAAGAAAGAAAGAAAGAAAAAGAAGAAAAAGAGAAAGAAGAAAGAAAGAAAAAAAAGAAAGAGAAAAGAAGAAAAAAAAGAAAGAAAGAGAGAAAGAAAGAAAGAGAAGAAGAAAGAAAAGAAAGAAAGAAGAAAAAAGAGAAGAAAAGAAGGAAAAAAGAAAGAAAGAAGAAAGAAAAGAAGAGAAAGAAAAAAGAAAGAAAGAAAGAGAAGAAAGAAAAAGAAAGAAAGAAGAAAAGAAAAGAAGAGAGAAAGAAGAAGAAGAGAAGAAAGAGAAAGAAAAAGAAAGAAAGAAAGAAAGAAAGAAAAGAAAGAAAGAAGAGAGAAAAAAGAAGAAGAAAGAAAGAAAGAAAAAGAAGAAGAAAGAAGAAAGAAAAAAGAAGAAGAAAGAAAGAAAAAAAAAGAAAAGAAAGAAAAAAAAAAAGAAGAGAAGAGAAGAAAAAGAAGAAGAAGAAAGAAGAAGAAAAAAAAAAGAAAAAGAAAGAAGAAAAAAAGAAAGAAAGAAGAAAGAAAGAAGAAAAAAGAAAGAAAGAAGAAAGAGAGAGAAAGAAAGAAAGAAAGAAAGAAAGAAAGAAAGAAGAAAAAAGAAGAAAGAAAGAGAGAAGAAAGAGAAGAAAAAGAAAGAAAGAAAAGAAGAAGAAGAAGAAGAAGAAGAAGAAAAAGAAAGAGAGAAAGAAAAAAAGAAAAAAAAAAAGAAAAAGAGAAAGAAAGAAAGAAAGAAGAAGAAGAAGAAAGAAAAGAAAGAAGAAAAAGAAAAAGAAAAGAAAGAAGAAAAGAAGAAAGAAAGAAGAAAGAAAGAAAGAAAGAAAGAAAGAAAGAAAAGAAAGAGAGAGAAAGAAAGAAAGAAAGAAGAAAGAAAAAAGAAAGAAAGAAGAAGAAGAAAGAAAGAAAGAAAAAGAAGAAGAAAAAAAGAAAAGAAAGAAAGAAAGAAGAAAGAAAAGAAGAAGAAGAAAAAGAAAGAGAAAGAGAAAAGAAAAAAGAAAAAGAAAAAAAAAGAAGAAAAGAAAGAAAGAAAAAAGAAAAAAAGAAAAGAAAGAAAGAAGAAAGAAAGAAAGAAGAAGAAGAAAAGAAAGAAGAAGAAGAAAGAAAGAAAGAAAAGAAGAAGGAAGAAAGAAAGAAAAGAAGAAAGAAGAAAAAGAAAGAAAGAAAGAAGAAGAAAGAGAAGAAAGAAAAAAAGAAGAAAGAAAGAAAGAGAAGAAAGAAGAAAGAAGAAAGAAAGAAAGAAAGAAAGAAAGAAAAAGAGAAGAAAGAAAGAAAGAAGAAAAAAAAAAGAAAGAAAGAAAAGAAAGAAGAAAAAAAGAAGAGAAGAAAGAAAAAAAGAAAGAAAGAAGAAAGAAAGAAAAAAAAAAGAAGAAGAAAAAGAAGAAGAAAAAAGAAAAGAAGAAGAAAGAAAGAAAGAAAAGAAAGAGAAGAAAGAAAGAAAAAGAAGAAGAAGAAGAAAGAAAGAAAGAAAAAAAGAAGGAGAAGAAGAAAGAAAGAAAGAAGAAAAGAAAAGAAAAAAAGAAGAAGAAAAAGAAGAAAGAAGAAGAGAAAGAAGAGAGAAAGAAGAGAAAAAGAAAAAAAGAAGAAGAAGAAGAAGAAAGAAGAAGAAAAGAAGAAAGAAGAAAGAAGAAAAAAGAAAGAAGAAGAAAAGAGAAGAAAGAAGAAAAGAAAGAAAGAAAGAAGAAAAAGAAAGAAAAAAGAAAGAAAGAAGAAGAAAGAAAGAAAGAGAAGAAAGAAAGAAGAAGAAGAAAGAAGAAAAGAAGAAAAGAGAAGAAAGAAGAAGAAAAAAAGAAAGAAGAAAGAAAAGAAGAAGAAGAAGAAGAGAGAAAAAAGAAAAAAGAAGAAGAAGAAGAAAGAAAGAAAAAAAGAAGAAGAAAAGAAGAAGAAAGAAAAGAAGAAAAAAGAAGAAAGAAAGAAAAGAAGAAGAGAAGAAGAGAAGAAGAAGAAAGAAGAAGAAGAGAGAAGAAAGAAAGAAAAAAGAAGAAGAGAAGAAGAGAAAAGAAGAAAGAAGAAGAAGAAGAGAAGAAAGAGAAGAGAAGAAAGAAAAAAAAGAAAGAAAAAAAGAAGAAAAGAAAGAAAGAGAAAGAAGAAAAGAAGAAAAGAAAGAAGAAAGAAGAAGAAAGAAAGAAAAGAAGAAGAAGAAAGAGAGAAAAAGAAAGAAGAAAAGAAGAAAAAGAAGAAAAAAAAGAAGAAAGAAAGAAAGAAGAAGAAGAAAAAAAGAAAAAGAAAAAAAAAAGAAGAAAGAAAGAAAGAAAAAGAAAAGAAGAGAAAAAGAAGAAAGAAAGAAAGAAGAAAAAGGAAAAAAAGAAAGAAAAGAAAAGAAGAAAAAAGAAAGAAGAAAAAAGAAAGAAAGAAGAAAGAAAGAAGAAGAGAAAGAAGAAGAAGAAAAGAAAGAAAGAAAGAAGAAAGAAGAAAAAAAAAGAAAAAGAAGAAAGAAGAAGAAGAAGAGAAAGAAGAAGAAGAAGAAGAAAGAAAGAAGAAAAAGAAAGAAGAGAAAAAGAAAAGAAAGAGAAGAAAAGAAAAAAGAAAGAGAAGAAAAAGAAGAAGAAAGAAAGAAGAAAAGAAAGAAAAAGAAAAAGAAGAAAGAAGAAGAAGAAAAAGAAAAAGAAGAAGAAAAAGAAGAAAGAAAAGAAAGAAGAGAAGAAGAAAGAAGAAAAGAAAAGAAGAAGAAAGAAAGAAAAAAGAAGAGAGAAGAAGAAAAAAAAGAAAGAAAGAAAAAAGAAAGAAAGAAAGAAAAAAAGAAAGAAAAGAAAGAAGAAGAAGAAAAGAAAGAAAGAGAAGAGAAGAAGAAGAAGAAGAAGAAAGAAAAGAAGAGAGAAAGAAAGAAAGAAAAGAAGAAAAAAAAGAGAAGAAAGAAAGAAAGAAGAAGAAGAAAGAAAGAAGAAAGAGAAGAAGAAGAAGAAGAAGAAGAAGAAAGAAAGAGAAGAAAAAAAAGAAGAAGAAGAAAAAGAAAAAAAGAAGAAGAGAAGAAAAGAAAAAAAAAAAGAGAGAAGAAGAAAGAAAGAAGAAGAAGAAAGAAGAGAGAAGAGAAAGAAGAAGAAAAGAGAAAAAAAAGAAGAAGAAAAGAAGAAAAGAAAAAGAAAGAAAGAAAAGAAAGAAAGAGAAAAAGAAGAAGAAGAAGAAGAAAGAAGAAGAAAAGAAAGAAAAGAAGAGAGAAAAAAAAGAAAGAAAAGAAAAAGAAAGAAAAAAAAAAAGAAAAAAAGAGAAAAAAAGAAGAAGAAAAAAAAGAAAAAAGAAGAAAGAAAAGAGAGAAAGAAAGAAAGAAAAAGAAAAAGAAGAAGAAGAAAGAAAAAAAAGAAAAAAAAAGAGAAAAAAAAAGAAAAGAAAAAAGAGAAAAGAAGAAGAAAAAAAGAAAAAGAAGAAAGAAAGAAAAGAAAGAAGAAGAAAAAAGAGAAGAAGAAAAAGAAAGAAAAGAAGAAGAGAAGAAAAAAAAAAAAAAAAAGAAAGAAGAAAAGAAGAAAAAAGAAGAAAAAAAAAAAGAAGAAAGAAGAAAAAAAAGAAAGAAAAAAAAGAAAAAAGAAAGAAAGAAGAAAGAAAAGAAAAAAGAAAAGAAGAGAGAGAAGAAAGAAAGAAAGAAGAAAAAGAAAAGAAAAGAAGAAGAAAGAAGAAAAAGAAGAAAGAAGAAAAGAAAAGAAAAGAAAAAAAAAAAAGAAAAAAGAGAAAAAGAAAAAAGAAGAAAGAAAAAAGAAAAAAAAAGAAAGAGAAGAAGAAAGAAAGAAGAAAAAAAAGAAAAAAAGAAAGAAAAAAAAAAAAAGAAAAGAAGAAAAAAAGAAAAAGAAAAGAAAGAAAAAAAAAGAAAAAAAAGAAAAGAAGAAGAAAAAAAGAAGAGAAAAAGAGAAAAGAAAAAAGAAGAAGAAGAAAAGAAAAGAAGAAGAAAAGAAGAAAGAAAAAAGAGAAGAAAAAAAGAAAGAAGAAGAAAGAAGAAAAAGAAAAAGAAGAAAAAAGAGAAGAAAGAAAAAAAAGAAAAAAGAAGAAGAAAGAAAAAAGAAGAGAAAGAAGAAAGAAAGAAGAAGAAGAGAAGAGAAAGAAGAAAAGAAAGAAAGAAAAAAAAGAAAAAGAAAGAAAAAAAAGAAAGAGAAAAAGAAAGAAGAAAGAAGAAAGAAGAAAGAAGAAGAAAAAGAAAAAAAAAGAAAGAAAAGAAAGAAGAAAAAAGAAAGAAAGAAAAAAAAGAAGAAGAAAAGAAAGAAAGAAAGAAAGAAAAAAAGAAAAAGAAGAAAGAGAAAAGAGAAAGAAAGAAAGAAAAAGAAAAGAAGAAAGAAAGAAGAAAAGAAAAGAAAAAAAAGAAAAAAGAAGAAAGAAAAGAAAGAAGAAGAAGAAAGAAAGAAGAAGAAGAAAAAAAAGAGAAAAGAAGAAGAAAGAAAGAGAAGAAAAAGAAGAAGAAGAGAAGAAAAAGAAGAAGAAGAGAGAAAAGAAAGAAAAGAAAAGAAGAGAAAAGAAGAAAAGAAAAAAAGAAAAAGAAGAAGAAGAAAGAAGAAAGAAGAAAAAAGAAGAAAGAAAAAAAAAAAAAAAGAAGAAGAAGAAGAAAGAAAGAAAGAAAAAGAAAAGAAAAGAAGAGAAAGAAAGAAAGAAAGAAGAAAGAAAAAAAAAAAGAGAGAAAGAAAGAAAAAAGAAAAAAAGAAAAAAGAAGAAAGAAGAAAAGAAAGAAGAAAAGAAAGAAGAAGAGAAGAAAGAAGAAAGAAGAAAAAAAAGAAGAAAGAAAAGAAAAAAAAAGAAAAAAAAAAAAAGAAGAAAGAAAGAAAGAAGAAGAAGAAAAAAAAAAGAAAAAAAAGAAGAAGAAAAAAAGAAAAGGAAAAAGAAGAAAGAAAGAGAAGAAAAAGAGAAGAAGAAGAAAAAGAAAAAAGAAAGAAAAAAAAAAAGAAAAGAAAAAAAAGAGAAGAAAAAAGAAAAAAGAAAGAAGAAAAGAAGAAAAAAAAGAAGAAAAGAAAAAAAAAAGAAAGAAGAAAAAAAAAAAGAAGAAGAGAAAGAAAAGAAAAAGAGAAAAAGAGAAGAGAAAAAAAGAAGAAGAAAGGAGAAGAAGAAAAGAAGAAGAAAGAAGAAAAGAAAGAAAAGAAAAGAAGAAAAAGAAGAAAGAGAAAGAAGAAAAGAAAAAAGAAGAGGAAGAAAAAAAGAGAAAAAAAAGAAAAGAAAGAAAAAAGAAAAAGAAAGAAAGAAAAAAGAAAGAAAAAGAAAAAGAAGAAAGAGAGAAAGAAAAAAAGAAAAAGAAAGAAAGAAAAAAAAGAAAAAAAAGAAAAAAAGAAAGAAAGAAAGAAGAAGAAAAAAAAGAAGAAGAAAGAAAGAAAAAGAAGAAAAAAAAAAAGAAAGAAAAAAAAAAAAAGAAAAAAGAGAAGAGAAAAAGAAAGAAAAAAGAAAAAAAGAAAAAGAA
This sequence comes from Phymorhynchus buccinoides, assembly GCA_017654935.2. Lineage (NCBI taxonomy): Eukaryota > Metazoa > Mollusca > Gastropoda > Neogastropoda > Raphitomidae > Phymorhynchus > Phymorhynchus buccinoides. Next base: position 27,959,908 of record CM065703.1, read on the forward strand.
AAAGAAAGAAAAAAAGAAGAAGAAGAAGAAGAAGAAGAAAAAGAAAAAGAAGAAGAAGAAGAGAAAGAAAGAAAGAAGAGAAAAGAAGAAAGAAAGAAAGAAAGAAAGAGAGAGAAGAAGAAAAGAAAGAAAGAAAGAAAGAAAGAAAAAGAAAAAGAAGAAAAGAAGAAGAAGAAAAGAGAGAAAGAAGAGAAAGAAAGAAAAGAAAGAAGAGAAAGAAAAGAAAAAGAAGAAAGAAGAAAAGAAAAGAAAGAAGAGAGAAAGAAAAGAAAGAGAAGAAGAAGAAGAGAAGAAAGAGAAGAAAAGAAAGAAAAAGAAGAAGAAAAAGAAGAGAGAAGAAGAAGAAGAGAAAAAAGAAAAGAAAAGAGAAAAAAAAAAAGAAAAGAAAAGAAGAAGAAAGAAAGAAAGAAAGAAGAAAGAAAGAAAAAGAAAAGAAGAAAGAAAAAGAAGAAGAAGAAGAAAGAAAGAAAAGAAAGAAAAGAAGAAAGAAGAAAAGAAAGAAAGAAAAGAGAAAAAAAGAAAGAAAGAGGAAAGAAAAGAAAGAAAGAAGAAGAAAAGAAAGAAAGAAAGAAAGAAGAGAAAGAAGAAAGAAAGAAGAAGAAAAGAAAGAAAAAAGAAAAGAAAAGAAAGAAGAAAAAAAGAAGAAGAAGAAGAAAGAAAGAAAAAAGAAAGAAAAGAAAAAAGAAAAAGAAAGAAAAAGAAAAAAGAAGAGAGAAGAAAGAAAGAAGAAAGAAAGAAAAGAAGAAAGAAGAAGAAGAAAGAAGAAGAGAAAGAAGAAAAAGAAAGAAGAAGAAGAAAGAAAGAAAGAAGAAAGAAAGAAAGAAAGAAAGAAAGAAAGAGAAGAAGAAGAAAGAAAAAAAAGAGAAAAAGAAAGAAGAAGAAGAAAGAAGAAAAGAAGAGAGAAGAAAGAGAAAAAAGAAAAAAGAAAGAAAGAAAGAAAAGAAAAGAGAGAAAAGAAAGAAGAAAAAAGAGAAAGAAAAGAAAGAAAGAAAAGAAGAAAAAAAGAAAAAAGAGAAAGAAGAAAGAGAGAGAAAGAGAAGAAAGAAAGAAAGAAAGAGAGAGAAGAAAGAAAAAAAGAGAGAAAGAAGAAGAAGAAAGAAGAAGAGAGAGAGAAGAAAGAAAGAAAGAGAAAAGAAAGAGAAAGAAGAAGAGAAGAAAAGAGAGAAAAAGAAGAAAGAAGAAGAAAAAGAAAGAAGAAAAAAAAGAGAAAGAAAGAAGAAGAAAGAAGAAGAAAGAAAAAAAGAAAGAAAGAAGAAGAAGAAAGAGAGAAGAAAGAAAGAAAGAAGAAGAAGAAAAGAGAAGAAAGAAAGAAGAAGAAGAGAGAGAAAGAAAGAAAGAAGAAGAAGAGAAGAAAAAAAAAAGAGAAGAAAAGAAGAGAAAGAAAGAAAGAAAAGAGAAGAGAGAAAGAAAAAAAAAGAAGAAGAAAGAAAGAGAAAGAAAGAAGAGAAGAGAAAGAAGAAGAAAGAAAGAAAAAGAAAAAAGAAAAAAGAAAGAAAGAAGAAAGAAGAGAGAAGAAGAAAAGAAGAAGAAAAAGAGAGAAGAAGAAAGAAAGAAAAGAGAGAAAGAAGAGAAAGAAAGAAAGAAAGAAAGAGAAGAAAGAGAAAAGAAGAAAGAAGAAGAAAAGAAGAAAGAAAGAAAGAGAGAAGAAGAGAAAGAAAGAAAAAAAAGAGAAGAAAGAAGAGAAGAGAAGAAAAAGAAAGAAGAAGAAAAGAAAAAAGAAAGAAGAAGAAAGAAAAGAAAGAAGAAAAAAAGAGAAAGAAAGAAAGAAAGAAAGAAAGAAGAGAAAGAAAGAAAGAAAGAGAAAAAAGAAGAAAGAAAGAAAAGAAGAAAGAAAAGAAAGAAAGAAAGAAAGAAGAAAGAGAAAAAGAAAAAGAAAGAAAGAAGAAGAAAGAAAAAGAAAGAAAGAAAGAAAGAAAAAGAAAGAAGAAAAGAAAGAAAAGAAAGAAGAAAAAGAGAAGAAAAGAGAAAGAAAAAAGAAAGAAGAAAAAAAAGAAAAGAAAGAGAAGAAAGAAGAAAGAAAGAAAAAGAAGAGAAAAGAAAGAAAAAGAAAGAAGAAAGAAAAAAAAAAGAAAGAAAGAAAAAAGAAGAAAGAAGAAAAGAAAAAAAGAAGAAGAAAAAGAAGAAAAGAAGAAGAAAGAAAGAAAGAAAGAGAGAAGAAAAGAAAGAAAAGAGAAAGAAGAAGAAGAAAAAAAGAAGAAGAAGAAAGAAGAAGAAGAAAGAAGAAAAGAAAGAAAGAAAGAGAGAAGAAAAAGAAGAAAAAGGAAAGAAAGAAAGAAAGAAGAGGAAAAAAAAAGAAAGAAAAAAGAGAAAGAGAGAAAAGAAAAAGAAAGAAAAGAAAAAAAGAAAAGAGAAGAAAGAAAGAGAGAAAAAAAGAAAGAAAGAAGAAAGAGAGAAAGAGAAAGAAAGAGAGAAGAAAGAGAAGAAGAGAAAGAAGAAGAAGAAGAGAAAAGAGAAAAAGAAAAAAGAGAGAAAGAGAAAAAGAAAAAAGAAAGAAAGAAGAAGAGAAAGAAGAAGAAAGAAAGAAAAGAAGAAAGAAAGAAAGAAGAAGAAAAGAAGAAGAGAAGAAAAGAAAGAAAGAAAAAAAAAAGAGAGAAAGAAAAAGAAAGAAAGAAAAGAAAAGGAAGAAAGAAAGAAAGAAAGAAGAGAAAGAAAAAAAAGAGAGAAAGAAAAAGAAAAAGAAAGAAAAGAAGAAAGAAAAAAGAGAAGAAAAAAAGAAAAGAAAGAAAGAAAAGAAAGAAAGAAAGAAGAAAGAAGAAGAAAAAGAAAGAGAAGAAGGAAAGAAAAAGAAAGATAAGAAAGAAAGAAAGAAAGAAAGAAAAAAGAAAGAAAGAAGAAAGAAAAAGAAGAAAGAAAGAAGAGAGAAAGAGAAGAAAGAAAGAAAGAAAGAAAGAAAAGAGAAGAAAGAAAGAAGAAGAAAGAAAGAAAGAAGAAGAAAGAAAGAAAGAAGAAAAAGAAAGAAAGAAAGAAAGAAAGAAAGAAAGAAAGAGAAGAAAGAAGAAGAGAAAGAAAGAAGAAAGAAAAAAGAAGAGAAAGAAAGAAGAGAAGAAAGAAAAGAAAGAAAGAAAGAAGAAAGAAGAAAGAAAGAAAGAAAAGAAAGAAGAAAGAAAGAAAGAAAGAGAAAAAAAGAAAGAAAGAAAGAAAGAAAGAAAGAAAGAAAGAAAGAAAGAAAGAAAAGAAAGAAAGAAGAAAGAAAGAAAGAAAGAAAGAAGAAAGAAAGAAAGAAAGAAAGAAAGAAAGAAAGAAAGAAAAAAAGAAAGAAGAAAGATAGAAAGAAAGAAAGAAAGAAAGAAAAAAAAGAAAGAAAGAAGAGAAGAAAAAAAGAAAGAAAGATAGAAAGAATAAGAAGAAAGAAAGAAGAAAGAGAAAGAAAGAAAAGAAAGAAAGAAAGATAGAAGAAGAAAGAAAGAAAGAAAGAAAGAAAGAAGAAAGAAAGAAAGAAAGAAAGAAAGATAGAAAGAAAGAAAGAAAGAAAGAAAGAAAGAAAGAAAGAAAGAAAGAAAGAAAGAAAGAAAGAAAGAAGAGAAGAAAGAAAGAAAGAAAGAAAGAAAGAAAGAAAGAAAGAAAGAGAGAAAGAAAGAAAAAGAAAGAAAGAAAGATAGAAAGAAAGAAAGAAAGATAGAAAGATAGAAAGAAAGAAAGAAAGAAAGAAAGAAAGAAAGAAAGAAAGAAAGATAGATAGAAAGAAAGAAAGAAAGATAGAAAGATAGAAAGAAAGATAGAAAGAAAGAAAGAAAGAAAGAAAACTAATCAATCTGGAAAAATAAACAGTAAAAGAAACGGACAGTGTGTGAAAGGAAAACTCACAGCTGATGTTATTCTTGAAAAATAAATATAAAAAAAAAGAAGTCGCGCTGCACTATCGTGGACGCGTTCTCCAGGTGGGTGCACTCCGAATTTCACCTAGACGAGTCTCTGTGACCAGACAAATGTGATACAGTTTAATAATGCAATACAATATTGATGTGCTTGAAAGGCAATTATGTATAAAGAACAAACTTTTAGTGCCACTAAAATTGAGTGTTAGTTATATACACTAACGTGATAACTACTCCACGGGCCATAAAGACAATGAAGCTCTTAACAAAGAAACTGCACGATCGAGGGCCAAAGGCTTGCAGTAACAGCCTATAGTCTCTGTGAATCTGTGGACAAAACCCTGTCAAAATAAAGAGCATTGTGTGTTGTTAACTTAATGGGGCGACACTGATTCCAACTGCCAATGATTTTATTGAAAGAACACAATTCGTGGAGAATTGAAAAAAACCCACATATGACAATGAAAAAGTGTAAAAACAATGTAAGAAGAAAGAGAAATACGTTGAGAACATTTATTAAAAAAGAACACAAGGGTAGAATCAAAGACTGTATAGGGGAAGATAAGCATCCGGTCTCTTTTCCCTATATGAGTAGTGAGGACAGAAACACTGGTTATGTCCCTTTTAAACAGGACACATTTTACACGTCGATAGGCCAGTTGAATTCTTCGTTCAAGTTCCAGTCTGAGTTTTTGGATAGCCTCCACTGTGAATGGTGTACTGTCGTCACTAACGATAACTATCAGACCGGTTCGCCGAGCTCTTAAGTAGTCCATCTTACCCTTTTAGAATATCTTTGGTAGAATGAAGACACCGAAACTGAGAAAGACTGTATACTGGACACCTACTAGAAAGAAAGAAAGAAAGATAGAAAGATAGAAAGAAAGAAAGAAAGAAAGAAAGATAGAAAGAAAGAAAGATAGAAAGAAAGATAGAAAGAAAGATAGAAAGATAGAAAGAAAGAAAGAAAGAAAGAAAGAAAGAAAGAAAGAAAGAAAGAAAGAAAGAAAGGTAGAAAGAAAGAAAGATAGAAAGAAAGAAAGAAAGATCTTAAGCTCTTAAGTAGTCCATCTTACCCTTTTATAATATCTTTGGTAGAATGAAGACACCGAAACTGAGAAAGACTGGACACCTACTAAAAAAAATAGCACCTAAGTGAAGAAAAATGACACTAAATGGAAGGACTGAATACGGGTAACAGAGAACAAAATGTTATACTTATACTAATGGATAGAAGGTGGACAATTCAATCGGAAGGATTAGTCAGAGATGATAATTAATAAGGTAAAACGAGGTAAATAGAACTGGAAATGTAGGCCTTCGTTTTCAAGGTCCAATTCTAGGGCTGAGCTCACCAACATTATAACAATTGAAAAGAACATTCGGGAACCGAGTAGCAACCCTTCTGCCTAGTGTTATCGAAATCCGTTTATTAGTTTTCTACTAAAAACAAACAACCCCGTCTCTCTCTCTCTCTCTCTCTCTCTCTCTCTCTGTCTCTCTCTCTCTCTCTCTCTCTCTCTCTCTCTCTCTCTCTCTCTCTCTCTCTCTCTCTCTCTCTCTCTCTCTCTCTCTCACTCTCTCTCTCCCTCTCTCTCTCACACACACACACACACACACACACACACACACACACACACACACACACACACACACACGCGCGCGCACGCACACACACACGCACACACACACGCACATGCACACACACACACACACGCACACGCACACGCACACGCACACACACACACACACAATGACACACACACACACACACACACAATGACACACACACACACACACACACACACACACCAATAAAGCATACTCCTTGCCCGCCACCTTGTGCACCGAGGACACACAGAACCAGCAAGTAGTGAGACATTGGTAGGACCACAACAACAGGACGGATACATCAGGAGAATGATCAGTGCAACGAAGACAGAAGAAGCATGCAACACAGTCGAAGAGCATTTCGAGGACAGGGGTATTATTTCATATCGTCTTTAAAACAATGATTAAAACAAATCAAAGAAAAAAATCAAAGGGAGATCAAAATGCAGCAAACGAGTTAGCTCCCCTGTTAGCTAAAAACTTGCTTAATTAACCAATTAGCACCGTGATTATCGATTATGTTTTTCGCAATGGGGGGTGACTTCTTCCACAATGATGATGACGACATAGGTTTTGGTTAGTAATAATAATAATAATAATAATAATAATAATAATAATAATAATAATAATAATAATAATAATAATAATAATAATATTAATAATAATAATTAATAAGGTTTATGTAAAGACAAACATGACAGGATTCTCCCTTTTCATCAACCATCTTTACATCATCTTCAATCAAGTACCTCAGCTTCTATTTTGTCTCATTCTAATCTCTCTCTCTCTCTCTCTCTCTCTCTCTCTCTCTCTCTCTCTCTCTCTCTCTCTCTCTGTGGTACCGCAATTTCATAAGCTACTATACGTCACAGCTTACCGCAAGACACCAATGACGTCAGTGTCACTTTGCGTCACTGTTACACTCTGCTATGACATACTCTAAATAGCATTCTATGCATTTTGTCACAGGGGTTTTGAGTAAATAAATTTGAAAATGTTTGTCCCCACTTCCAGTTGGCACTTCTGCTTCAGTTTCATATCGGAAATGTTGCAAAGACAGTCCGTAATAAACAGTGAAAATATGAATGCATTCCGCGAAGCCGTTTTCGAGTTTCTAGATTGAATATTGGCCGAATGTGGCCATTTTTAGCCCATATTTCGGCCAAAATTTGACCAATCGGCATATATTGGATATTGAGCATGAGAATAGTGTCCGTCAATTTTACTGTAAATTTAAGCAAAATCGGTTGAAAAATATAAAAAATTGTGAAAGTAACTCAACCACATTTACATATATTTGAATAACTTCCAAACTATTTAACATATTGTCAACAAACTCCTTTCAGACCTGGGCCAACAGTAGGGCTATAATATCCAATAGTTAGTTTTGTGACGTCACTTCCGGTTTGGGCTATTCCATGAACCAAATAAAAGCTGCCTGACCATAGCGATTCCGGTTCGTACTTCCAGTTGGATTTTATACCGGAAGTGTTGCAAATCTATTTTGTAGTCAATTCGGAAAATATGAACGAAATCCGTTCAGCAGTTTTTGAGGTATTCTAGTTTGAAATTTCGCCGATTTTGCGGGTTTTCGGCCATATTTTGCCGAAACATCGGCGAAATCATTTAGTATTTCACATTTCGTATACCCATAAGGTCCTGCAACTTTTTCTGAAAATCTCAGCCTAATCCGACAAAAAAAAGGGGAAGAAAAAGAAGAAGAAAAAGAAAGAAGAATTTTTGACGATTGCAATAGTATTCTCCTTTAGGGAGAATCCTAATAATAATAATGGATATTTCTCCAAAGAGCTCAGAGCGCTTACAAAATTAACTTTAGACAACGACTATAACAATAGTAACTAGATGGTTTATGGTTGCCTTTGAGAGCAAACATGACAGGATTCTCCCCCTAAACAATCATTTGCAAGTTATTAAATATTGAAATTTTGCCATAATGGCAATTTTCGTCCCCACTTCCGCTTGGCATTTCCGGTTCGAATTTATAACGAAAGTATTGCAATGTTGCTGTTTAGTAAACACTGAAAACATGAAAGTATTCCGTGCAGCCATTTTCAAGTTATTGAAGTTTAAGATTTTGCCAAAATTTGCTAATTTGGCCATGTTTTGGCCAAATTTTGGCCAATTGGTTTAATATTAGCAATCTAGCATTAGAATAGGGTCCTTCGATATTCCTACGAATTTCATCGAAATCGGATGGAAAAAAAATAATCCATAAAATTGTATGGGAATTAGTGAAAGTGACACAACCAAATTTACATATATTTGAATAACTTCCAAACTATTCAGCATATCGTCAACAAACTCCTTTCAAACCTGGGCCAGAGTAAGGGCTACAAAATCCAATAGTTAGTTTTGTGACGTCCCTTCCAGTTTTGGCTATTATGTGAACCAAAAAAAAGCTGCCTGAGCATAGCTGCGGCACTTCCGGTTCGTACTTCGTGTTATACCGGAAGTGTTGCAAATCTTCTTTGTAGTAAATTCTGAAAATATGAACGAAATCCGTTCAGCCGTTTTTGAGATATTCAAGATTGAAATTTAGCCAATTTCGCTGTTTTTCGGCCATATTTTGCCGAAAATTCGGCAAAATCATTTAATATTTCAAATGTCACACATCCATAAGGTCCTGCACATTTTCTGAAAATCTCAGCCAAATCGGACCAAAAAAGGGGAAGAAAAAGAAGAAGAAAAAGAAGAATTTTGACGAATGCAATAGTATTCTCCTTAAAGGTGAGAATCCTAATAAACACAAAACAATCAAAAATATATATATTAAACTAGCAGTTACTACGCGCTTCGCGGGTATCCTTTCTCGTACCCTCATTTCCCCGTGTGCATTGTCTTCCGGAAAAGTTCTTTATAAGCGTAGTCAACTGTATTAAGAATCCACTGTATTATTATTTGACTTAACCGTGACTGGTACACAACTATGACTAAAAGTTATGACGGATATGACGGATACAACGAACGACGATTATAATGAAGTAGTTTTGAATGTCCGGATAAGTTCTTTATAAGCGTAGTCGACTGTATTGTACCATTATTGAATGTCCGTTTAGATGCACTCCATACACCACTCGCCGACAGAGGACAGAGTGTGCATGGCGGACAGAGAAAGGTAGGCTGTTCCAGATCACAGGGCCAACGTAAGCAAACGCACGGCCTCCCTGGAACTTCTTGCGGTATTGTGGAACACA
>CM065703.1:27981048-27986048 GCA_017654935.2 Phymorhynchus buccinoides
GACAGCTTTATCGGTACGCCAGTGTTTGTGTGCAGTGTGTGTGTGTGTGTGTGTGTGTGTGTGTGTGTGTGTGTGTGTGCACGTGCGTTGGAAGGCCAATGAATGGCACACAGGACCCAGATTAGATGGACACGAGAAACGGACCTGGGGGTTTAGCAGGGAAATAAGATCAGAAACAGGTTGACAGCAACAACCAGTTAGTGGACGTGTGGCTTACATTTGTCTCTCTCCGTGTGTCTCTGTGTGTTTGTGTGTGTGTGTGTGTCTGTGTGTCAAAACACGCTGCCCGTCGGAGCTCACCTCTGGTGTCGCTTTACAGTTGGGGGTGTATCCTCTCTTACAAACACCAGTCAGCCACACGTCAGCTAAAACCGCACGTCTGTCTCTCAATCTCTCTATCTCTCAGTGTACGTTTTTTAAAGGACGTCATTTTGCTTGCACAAATCCCATATGTTTTAATACCTCTTTCTTTCTGACCTGAGCATGTTGTTTCTAAACTGCAGAACATTGTTTTCTCAAAACTGATTCTCTAAATTTGTTTTCTTTTGGGACTGTGCCCTGTGTGTTTGTACTGTTCAAAACACGAAACGCAACAACCCATTACTTTGCTCTGTGTGTTTGTACTGTTCAAAACACGAAACGCAACAACCCATTACTTTGCTCTGTGTGTTTGTACTGTTCAACACACGAAACGCAACAACCCATTACTTTGCTCTGTGTGTTTGTACTGTTCAACACACGAAACGCAACAACCCATTACTTTGCTCTGTGTGTTTGTACTGTTCAAAACACGAAACGCAACAACCCATTACTTTGCTCTGTGTGTTTGTACTGTTCAAAACACGAAACGTTACTTTGCTCTGTGTGTTTGTACTGTTCAACACACGAAACGCAACAACCCATTACTTTGCTCTGTGTGTTTGTACTGTTCAAAACACGAAACGCAACAACCCATTACTTTGCTCTGTGTGTTTGTACTGTTCAACACACGAAACGCAACAACCCATTACTTTGCTCTGTGTGTTTGTACTGTTCAACACACGAAACGCAACAACCCATTACTTTGCTCTGTGTGTTTGTACTGTTCAACACACGAAACGCAACAACCCATTACTTTGCTCTGTGTGTTTGTACTGTTCAAAACACGAAACGCAACAACCCATTACTTTGCTCTGTGTGTTTGTACTGTTCAACACACGAAACGCAACAACCCATTACTTTGCTCTGTGTGTTTGTACTGTTCAACACACGAAACGCAACAACCCATTACTTTGCTCTGTGTGTTTGTACTGTTCAAAACACGAAACGCAACAACCCATTACTTTGCTCTGTGTGTTTGTACTGTTCAACACACGAAACGCAACAACCCATTACTTTGCTCTGTGTGTTTGTACTGTTCAACACACGAAACGCAACAACCCATTACTTTGCTCTGTGTGTTTGTACTGTTCAACACACGAAACGCAACAACCCATTACTTTGCTCTGTGTGTTTGTACTGTTCAACACACGAAACGCAACAACCCATTACTTTGCTCTGTGTGTTTGTACTGTTCAACACACGAAACGCAACAACCCATTACTTTGCTCTGTGTGTTTGTACTGTTCAACACACGAAACGCAACAACCCATTACTTTGCTCTGTGTGTTTGTACTGTTCAAAACACGAAACGCAACAACCCATTACTTTGCTCTGTGTGTTTGTACTGTTCAACACACGAAACGCAACAACCCATTACTTTGCTCTGTGTGTTTGTACTGTTCAAAACACGAAACGCAACAACCCATTACTTTGCTCTGTGTGTTTGTACTGTTCAACACACGAAACGCAACAACCCATTACTTTGCTCTGTGTGTTTGTACTGTTCAACACACGAAACGCAACAACCCATTACTTTGCACTTGTCTTTATGTACTGTTGTCGACACGAAACGTAACAACCCAATAAGATATGAAGCGAGAATGTCCATACTTGTTACACCTTAAAGGTTGTTCCTTCAACATTTCATTCCACTTTCAAAGGTGCTTTGCTCTGTGTGTTACCTGTCCAGTGAAACGCAACAACCACAATCAGCTCTGGGTGTTTGTATGATATTGTACTGCCTTTCTGAACATTGTTGCGTTTCTTATTTTGAGCAGTATGTATACAAGGTTTTCGATTGCATGTATTATTTTCGTCTCGTTTTTTTTCCATCTTATAGAATTACCCCCTGTACCGTTTCAATGAGAATACAAACTTCTAAACGAGAGTCGTTTGTACCTTTCAACACAGATTTGTGTTGTTGCTGTACTTTGCTGTTTGTGTCTTGTCTGTTCAACTGGGTTGTTAAACAACCCGTTTTTACCCTGTGTGATTGTACTGTCCGAAGACATGAAACGCCACAACCAAGAACTGATCTTGCTTGCATTTTATAATATCATCGATTAATATTATCACAGTCATCTTTCACAAGAATGCTTAAATGTTTTACCCTATCCTTGGTTGAGTTTGCTTACATATTTAAAACAACCCATTACTTTGCTCTGTGTGTTTGTACTGTTCAACTTACGAAACATTTCAACCCTAGACTAGCTCTTGCTTTGATTATAAGACCATAGCAACAACCTGCTTTGCTCAACCTGTTTGTACTGTTCAACACACGATTACGCAACAACCCATTACTTTGCACTGTGTGTTTGTACTGTTCAAACACACGAAACGCAACAACCCATTACTTTGCTCTGCCGTGAATGTTCATCTCTGCCTTAACCTTTCGTCTTAAATACACGAATATCAACAACCCATTACTTTGCTCTGTGTGTTTGTACTGTCTACAAGGTAGAAACGAAACGCAACAACCCATTACTTTGCTCTGTGTGTTTGTACTGTTCAACACACGAAACGCAACAACCCATTACTTTGCTCTGTGTGTTTGTACTGTTCAACACACGAAACGCAACAACCCATTACTTTGCTCTGTGTGTTTGTACTGTTCAAACACACGAAACGCAACAACCCATTACTTTGCTCTGTGTGTTTGTACTGTTCAACACACGAAACGCAACAACCCATTACTTTGCTCTGTGTGTTTGTACTGTTCAACACACGAAACGCAACAACCCATTACTTTGCTCTGTGTGTTTGTACTGTTCAACACACGAAACGCAACAACCCATTACTTTGCTCTGTGTGTTTGTACTGTTCAACACACGAAACGCAACAACCCATTACTTTGCTCTGTGTGTTTGTACTGTTCAACACACGAAACGCAACAACCCATTACTTTGCTCTGTGTGTTTGTACTGTTCAACACACGAAACGCAACAACCCATTACTTTGCTCTGTGTGTTTGTACTGTTCAACACACGAAACGCAACAACCCATTACTTTGCTCTGTGTGTTTGTACTGTTCAAAACACGAAACGCAACAACCCATTACTTTGCTCTGTGTGTTTGTACTGTTCAACACACGAAACGCAACAACCCATTACTTTGCTCTGTGTGTTTGTACTGTTCAACACACGAAACGCAACAACCCATTACTTTGCTCTGTGTGTTTGTACTGTTCAACACACGAAACGCAACAACCCATTACTTTGCTCTGTGTGTTTGTACTGTTCAACACACGAAACGCAACAACCCATTACTTTGCTCTGTGTGTTTGTACTGTTCAAAACACGAAACGCAACAACCCATTACTTTGCTCTGTGTGTTTGTACTGTTCAACACACGAAACGCAACAACCCATTACTTTGCTCTGTGTGTTTGTACTGTTCAACACACGAAACGCAACAACCCATTACTTTGCTCTGTGTGTTTGTACTGTTCAACACACGAAACGCAACAACCCATTACTTTGCTCTGTGTGTTTGTACTGTTCAACACACGAAACGCAACAACCCATTACTTTGCTCACTGTTCAACACACGAAACGCAACAACCCATTACTTTGCTCTGTGTGTTTGTACTGTTCAACACACGAAACGCAACAACCCATTACTTTGCTCTGTGTGTTTGTACTGTTCAACACACGAAACGCAACAACCCATTACTTTGCTCTGTGTGTTTGTACTGTTCAACACACGAAACGCAACAACCCATTACTTTGCTCTGTGTGTTTGTACTGTTCAACACACGAAACGCAACAACCCATTACTTTGCTCTGTGTGTTTGTACTGTTCAACACACGAAACGCAACAACCCATTACTTTGCTCTGTGTGTTTGTACTGTTCAACACACGAAACGCAACAACCCATTACTTTGCTCTGTGTGTTTGTACTGTTCAACACACGAAACGCAACAACCCATTACTTTGCTCTGTGTGTTTGTACTGTTCAACACACGAAACGCAACAACCCATTACTTTGCTCTGTGTGTTTGTACTGTTCAACACACGAAACGCAACAACCCATTACTTTGCTCTGTGTGTTTGTACTGTTCAACACACGAAACGCAACAACCCATTACTTTGCTCTGTGTGTTTGTACTGTTCAACACACGAAACGCAACAACCCATTACTTTGCTCTGTGTGTTTGTACTGTTCAACACACGAAACGCAACAACCCATTACTTTGCTCTGTGTGTTTGTACTGTTCAACACACGAAACGCAACAACCCATTACTTTGCTCTGTGTGTTTGTACTGTTCAACACACGAAACGCAACAACCCATTACTTTGCTCTGTGTGTTTGTACTGTTCAACACACGAAACGCAACAACCCATTACTTTGCTCTGTGTGTTTGTACTGTTCAACACACGAAACGCAACAACCCATTACTTTGCTCTGTGTGTTTGTACTGTTCAACACACGAAACGCAACAACCCATTACTTTGCTCTGTGTGTTTGTACTGTTCAACACACGATCACGCAACAACCCATTACTTTGCTCTGTGTGTTTGTACTGTTCAAAACACGAAACGCAACAACCCATTACTTTGCTCTGTGTGTTTGTACTGTTCAACACACGAAACGCAACAACCCATTACTTTGCTCTGTGTGTTTGTACTGTTCAACACAC
>CM065703.1:28014108-28016608 GCA_017654935.2 Phymorhynchus buccinoides
AAGAGAGAGAGAGAGAGAGAGAGAGAGAGAGAGAGAGAGAGAGAGGAGAGAGAGAGAGAGAACAGAGAGAGAGAGAGAGAGAGAGAGAGAGAGAGACAACAGACAGACAGACAGACAGACAAACAGAGTTCATTAATGGGAACCTATATTCTATAGATATACTGTCAGCTTCTCCCCCGCCATTCTTTCTCTACGTCTCTCTCTGCCCTCTCTCTCTCTCTCTCTCTCTCTCTCTCTCTCTCTCTCTCTCTCTCTCTCTCTCCTCTCTCTTCCCCTCTCTCCTCTCTCTCTCTCTCTCTCCCTCTCTCTCTCTCTCTCCTATCTCCCTACTCTCTATCTCTCGCTCTCTCTCTCTCTCTCCCTCTCTCTCTCTCTCTCTCTCTCTCTCTCTCTCTCTCTCTCTCTCTCTCTCTCTCTCTCTCTCTCTCTCTCTCTCTCTCTCTCCCCCTCTCTCTCTCTCTCTGCCTAAAATCTTTATCCTTGTCAAATAAAGTTTTCCAGTGTCCAGTGTCTCTCCCTCTCTCTCTCTCTCTCTCTCTCTCTCTCTCTCTCTCTCTCCCTCTCTCACTCTCTCTCTCTCTCTCTCTCTCTCTCTCTCTCTCTCTCTCTCTCTCTCTTTCGCCCCCTCCCATCATCACTCTCCACACAAACATTAACCCTTTCACCGTCAGCTTTTTTTTCAGCCAAAGAATACCATTAAACATATTAACTGGGTAGAGAAAACTAAAACCCGCTATACTGGGAATTCCTGTGTGCCATGTACAACATTAGACCTAACCTTACCTCCCAGCATTAAGAAAATAGGGTCTTCAGATAACAGGCTCTGATTTGATGCCTTTTAGTAACATGTGTGTTAACCCTTTCACCGCCAAAGTCGCATTTTAGCACCACAGTGATTTAACACCCATGTCACTAAAAGGCATCAAATTGAGGTCTTCTATCCAAAGACCCTATTATTATTGTCTTAGTTTTGGGAAGTAAGCACAGACCTTATATTTATATACGTCATAGAAGAATCCCCAATACTGCAGATGGATTTTGTTCTCTGCCCAGGGAAAATTTAATGGAACCTTTTGGATGGATTATGGCTGGCGGTGAAAGGGTTAAACCATTGTGGTGCATAAATGCGACATTGGCAGCGAAAGGGTTAAACCTAACTTGATCAATAGAAAGCGACAACCGTGCCTCCTCATTCTAGAATCGTACGGAACTTGAGTAGAAGCACCAAAGACAACCAATCTAAAAGCAATGACCTTTCTTTCTTCTCTTTCTATAGTAATGTCCAGAACACAATTCCATGGACAAACCGAAACGCACAGAAGGCTCACACGCGCGCACACACTCTCTCGCTCGTGCACGCATGCTCGTGGTGAATGTAGTCGCGCGAGTGTGCTGTGTGTGTTTGTGCGCGCAAGTTTACATTCATACCGCATGCACATAATGACACAACAACAACAACATTCAGTATTTATACGGCGCTGAATCTTGATAGAAATGAAATCAAAGCGCGCGCACACACACACGTTAGCATTCATAACGCATTCAAACAAAAACGCAATACAAAGCGAACACACACGTTAGCATTCAAACAAAAACGCAATACAAAGCGAACACACACGTTAGCATTCAAACAAAAACGCATTCAAACGCAAAACGGGTTTGCCATTTCGCATAGTATGCACTCTTGCAGGTTCTAATGCACTCTACGTGACTTTCTGTTACTTTCTTACTATCCCTAACCCTATCCCTAACCTATCCCTAACCCTAACCCTAACCCTAAACCCTAACCCTATCCCTAAACCCTATCCCTAACCCTATCCCTAACCCTATCCCTAACCCTATCCCTAACCCTATCCCTAACCCTATCCCTAACCCTATCCCTAACCCTATCCCTAACCCTATCCCTAACCCTATCCCTAACCCTATCCCTAACCCTATCCCTAACCCTATCCCTAACCCTATCCCTAAACCTATCCCTAACCCTAAACCCTAACCCTATCCCTAACCCTATCCCTAACTTTCTGAGTTTTATGCGAAATGCCATGTCCACAAAGCTTTGTATGCGAAGCAGCAGTATGTGAATCGGCAATATGCGAACCGCGGCGCACCGAAGGAAATAGGTACCCCCCCCCCCCCCCCCCCACCCTCCCCACCCTTCAAAAATGGCGGTTCTTCTGTCATCCGGGTGTTTTATCAAGCCTTTTAACGAATAATTTTTAAAAAAGAGCGCAGATTTTGTTCATAAAGATTAAATAAGAAAAGGTTTATTCACCAAAAGAAGTGTTTTGACCAAGTTTTGTTATTGGCTCGGGAACACCTCTCATTCAAGTCGTTCCGGCCATAAATTATAATGCCCGGAATTAATAGATGGCTGTCGGTTTGATGTATTTGCTTCAAGGGAAGTAAATCTGTGTGCACACCATACCTCGGTCACTACCAAACTCGCTTTACTCCCTTAGATCACAATCTTTTCCCTCAGACTTTGCTTTTGTAGTGGTTT
>CM065703.1:28051608-28054108 GCA_017654935.2 Phymorhynchus buccinoides
TGAAACTGAAACTGAAAAGAACCAGACTTTGAGATCGAGTGCGATAAAAATGAATCTGATACGTCAAGGCTCATCCTATAGTCATTGTCAAGAAATTGAAATAAATCAGATTTTGAGATCGAGAATCATAAACACTTAAAGTTTAGGGTTAGGATCAGCCTAGAGTTGTTGTCATAAAACTGAACAGAACCAGACTTTGAGATTGAGTATCATAAACATAAAGAGAGTAGGGTTAGGATCAGCCTAGGGTTATTGTCATAAAACTGAGAGAAACCAGACTTTGAGATCAAGAGTAGTAAACATGAAGAAGATAAGGCTAGGATCAGCCTAGGGATGTCATGAAAATGAAAGAAACCATACTTTGAGATCAAGTCATAAACATGAAGAGGATAGGGTTAGGATCAGCCTAGGGTTGTTGTTGTAAAACTGAAAAGAATCAGACTTTGATATAGAGTCGTAAACATGACAAGGTTAGGATCAGCCAAGGGTTGTCATGAAATTGAAAGAAAGCAGACTTTGAGATCGAGGGTCATAAACATGAAGAAGATAGGGTTAAGATCAGCCTAGGGTTATTGTCATGAAACTGAAAAGAACCAGACTTTGAGAGATCGAGAGCCATAAAATTGAATAGGATAGGGCTAAGGTCAGCCTAGGGTTATTGTCGTGAAACTGAAAAGAACCAGACTTTGAGATCGAGAGTCGTAAACACGTAGATGATATGGTTAGGATCAGCTTAGGTTTGTTGTCATGAAACTGAAAAGAAAGAGACTTTGAGATCGAGAGTCTTAAACATGAAGAGGATAGGGTTAGGATCAGCCTAAGGATGTTGTAATGAAACTGAAAAGAACCAGACTTTGAGATCGAGAATCATAAACATGAAGAGGATAGGGTTAGGATCAGCCTAGGTTTATTGTCATGAAGCTGAAAGAAGCCAGATTTTGAGATTGATGGTCATAAACATGAAGAGAATAAGGGTAGTATCAGCCTTAAGTTGTTGACAGGGAGGGTTGTTGTAACGAAACTGAAAAGAACCAGACTTTGAGATCAAGTCATAAACACAAAGAAGATTGGGTTAGGATCAGCCTAGGGTTATTGCCATGAAACTAAAAGAAACCAGACTTTGACATCGAGAACCGAAACACGAAGAGGATAGGGTTAGGATCAGCCTAGGGTTGTTGTCATTAAACTGAAAAGAACCAGACTTTGAGATTAAGAATCATAAACAATGTAGGGGATAGGGTTAGGATCAGCTTAGAGTTGTCATGAAAACTAAAAAGAACCAGACTTTGAGATCGAGAGTCGCAATCATGAATATGATACGGTTAGGATCAGCCTATACATGTTGTCATGAAACTGAAATAAACCAGATTTTGAAATCGAGTCATAAACATGAAGAGGATATGGTTACGATCAGCCTAGGGTAGTTGTGAAACTGTAAAGAACCAGACTTTGATACTGAGAGCCATACAAATGAATAGGATAGGGCCAGGATCAGCGTAGGGTTATTGTCATAAAACTGGGAAAAAAAACAGACTTCGAGATCGAGAATCGTACGAAGAGGATAGGGTTAGGATCAGCCTAAGGTTGTTGTCATTAAACTGAAAAGAACCAGACTTTGAGATCGAGAATCATAAACACGAAGAGGATAGGGTTAGGATCAGCCTAGGGTTGTCATGAAACTGAAAAGAATCAGACTTTGAGATCGAGAGTCTGAAGAGAACAGGGCTAGGATCAGCCTAGGGTTGTTGTCATGAAACTGAGAGAAACCAGACTTTGACTTTTGAGATAGAGTCATAAACACAACGAGAGTATGGTTAGGCTCAGCCTACGGTTGTGTGAATGAAACTGAAAAGAACCAAACTTGGCTCATGTTCATCTTTGACTGTCAAATGATTGTGTCCGTCTGCTAACCTTTGTACTAGGCCTATAGAGAGACTTACCCTGCTTCCATAGCTTTTGGTCAGATTGCTAGGCTAAAGCATATTCATGAGTCTCTCAACGGTCGTGTGATGCACACGATGAAGAAGAAAGGGGGCGGGGTCAAGGAATAGTCAACTGATAAATGAACGTGAGGATAGAAGAATGTAAAATCCATCCGTAAGTATTTCTTCAAAAGAAAGGGTTTGATGAATTTACAATGCCAAGCAATACAGAAAGAAAAAATGTTGTTTCTAATATCCGAGTAATAGCAAAACGAACAGCTTGCTTCACAGTATACTCCCCCCCAAGAGAATATCGTCTGCTAAATTAAATCCATTTGACATGATACATTTCGCTTTGTTTTGAGGCCCTGTAAAGGTTTTTCCTGCCAAAAAGGCGAAACATAAAAATGTTAAGTGTGCAGTCATTTTACTTTTGTTTTTGTTATTATCATGATGAATGCATTTTTTAATTTATCTTTTTTTTGACAATGCACTTGCTGTGATTTAGCAAGTTTGGCAAGGCACTTCTGTGATTTTGCAAAGGCTTCGGTGGAGTGAAGGGGTGGGGTGGAGCGTTC
>CM065703.1:28071608-28076608 GCA_017654935.2 Phymorhynchus buccinoides
ACACATACATCAACACACATAAGCGGATATTCCGTGCGGAAACCCGTGCGCAATCCATAAATAAGTGAAACAAAGAATAAGGGAACAGATTTGCGCACGTGTCCGAAGTTCTCCTATAATATGCGTAAACTTTTATCCTTCTTTCTTCCATTTATTTAGGATTGTCCCCGTAAGGAACTTGGGCGTCTAAATGTGAACCCGGCCTTATCCAGGACCTATATGCAGCTCCCTGGACTCCCCGCAGGAAACCCCCACCCCCACCCCTCCCCCACCCTAACGAACCATTTGGTCCGCCCCTGACCCCCCCCCCCTACCCCTCCCTACCTCACACACACCCCTCCACCCTAACGAATCATTTGGTCCGCCCCCCTACCCCTCCCTACCTCACACACACCCTCCCACCCCTAACGAATCATTTGGTCCGCCCCTAACTCCCCCCCCCCACCCCCCCACCCCACACACACACACACACACTCCACCCCCACCCCCACGCTCTCCTCTTTCTGTTACCCCCTCACTCCCCACTACCCCACCCCCTTTCTCATTTTTGTTGTTGTTCCTGTAGTCCCCGTGATCTTCTCAACTGTAAGATTTGTCGGGACAACGCCCCATGAATCCCAGATCAAGAGAGGGCATTACACAGGCGTTGAGGAGGAGAAGAAAAACAAACAAACACAAAAAGCCTAGAGCGCTAAGCGCTAGACCCACCAACCGCGCGGCAGCATTTTCGGGGGCCCAGTAACTTTGAACTTTGATTAACATATATACAACAATCAAACAACTACACGACCAGTGTCAAGTGACGTTATTTGATTCACAAGACACAAAACAAAACTACTGGCTGTTTCGGCGAATGCGCCTTTATCAACATTATAGATAAACATTACGAAAACAGCAAAACAGCAAATAATTATAGCAAAAGAAGCTAAAAGCAGACAAGTGGAACAACAAATCAACAAGATCTTTTTTTAAAACGTGGGGATACCGGGGGGGGGGTCCTTTGCATAAATAGTTCCCCCACTTTCTGGAAGTCTGTGCTTGTAACTTCCTCTAATCTGTCACTCTCTTTGACTCTGCCTTTTCCCTTTTGCTTACTGTCATCTACTATCTTTCTAGCCTTTACCAGGTCCATTCATTCTCCTGCCTTTTTGTTTCTCCACGAAACGCTTTCAAAACACATTTCCTCCTCCAGCCGAAGTCGGACTTGTTGTTGGGCCGAACTATTTCTTAGTTAGGCGCATAACGGCAGCATGACGCATCTGCGCTCATGATTGACAGGAAACTTGTCTGAGCGATCGAAGAAGAAGAAAAACAAAAACAATACTCCCCCCTTACAATCCAATGCGTACATGATCAATAATAAATATAAAGACTTTTTCATTTTCGAAGTTGGCATAATATCTCCCTGCCAGGCAGGATTCCAGCCTCCTGTTTTTAAGAAAGCTGAAATATAGACATCAAATTCAGGAGTGTATTGATAGAGAAAAAACACCTTTATGTATGACAAATTTGTTTAGGAGTGGTTGCCATACAAATCCTTGTTCTTGGATGAAAGCTAACCCACACTGTACAGTCGCCATTCTCAGACATAAGTACCCATGTACTAATATTGAGGCCCTACGTCTTAATCTTTGTGCTAATGCTTTGGTAAATATATGAGCACTCATTATTTTATTTTTTTATGAATTTTTTTTTTTTTTTAATTGTCATTTATATGTGATCCTCTCGCATATACATAACATATTCACGTCTTTCATAACGCTTATCCAATGCCTCTTCCTTTGTTGTTGTTGTTGTTGTTGTTGTTGTTGTTGTTGTTGTTGTTGTTGTTGTTGTTGCTGTTGTTGTTGTTGTGTGTGTGTTTTTGCTTTGTTTGTTTTTGAGTTGTTGTTGTTGTTGTTGTTGTTGTTGTTGGTGGTGGTGTTGTTGTTGTTGTTGTTGTTGTTGTTGTTGTTGTTGTTGATGTTGCTGTTGTTGTTGTGTGTGTGTTTTTTTGCTTTGTTTTGTTTTTTGAGTTGTTGTTGTTGTTGTTGTTGTTGTTGTTGTTGTTGTTGTGTGTGTGTGTGTTTTTGTTTTGTTTGTTTTTGAGTTGTTGTTGTTGTTGTTGTTGTTGTTGTTGTTGTTGTTGTTGTTGTTGTTGTTGTTGTTGTTGTTGTTGCTGCTGTTGTTGTTGTGTGTGTGTTTTTGCTTTGTTTGTTTTTGAGTTGTTGTTGTTGTTGTTGTTGTTGTTGTTGCTGTTGTTGTTGTTGTGTGTGTTTTTGCTTTGTTTGTTTTTGAGTTGTTGTTGTTGTTGTTGTGTGTGTTTTGGGGGTTTTTTGTGCGTGTGTGTTGTTGTTTTTTGGTTGTTTTTTCCCCTCTTATTATTCTATTTCTGTATCTGTATTGAATGAGTTATTCATTGGATAATCTATTTATTGCTCATCTGTCTGTCTTTATCAAGTTAAAAAAATGAATGAATGGATATATGTTAAAATGTAAACTGCATGTATATATTTGCTTGTGTTTGATTCATTCGTTCATTAAAAAAAAGTTTGAAAAAGAAAAAAAAAATATTCAGGCCCTACGAAAATGAGTCATTGGTTTTTTTGCTGTTGAATTTTTGTCGATGCATAATGCAATACCTGCATCTTGTTTGAACACACTATGCATCTAAGGCACTGCCTGTGCACATGATTATATCACCACCGCTATCGTTAATACCGATATCTATTATTATTTATACTAGCGCAACGCTGAGCACCGGTAACGCCTAGTAACGGTAACGCCAAGTACTGGTAACGCTGAGTACAGCAAATTTGAAGCGATTCGGTTAAGAAACGGTGGAGTTATAAGGCCCCGTTTCCCGTTGGCGCTGCTCTGAGTGTGACGCGCTCTCCCTAGTAACGGTAACGCCTAGTAACGGTAACGCCAAGTACTGGTAACGCTGAGTACAGCAAAATTTGAAGCGATTCGGTTAAGAAACCGGCGGAGTTATAAGGCCCCGTTTCCCATTGGCGCTGCTCTCAGAGTGACGCGCTCTCCCTAGTAACGGTAACGCCTAGTAACGGTAACGCCAAGTACTGGTAACGCTGAGTACAGCAAATGTGAAGCGATTGGGTTAAGAAACGGCGGAGTTATAAGGCCCCATTTCCCGTTGGCGCAGCTCTGAGAGTGACGTTCTCTTCTCCCGATGGCAACGGCAACCGAGGCGGCCGTGTCATGTGCGCAATTTGGCAAATGCGCGAAACGCGTATCCACCGGCCTCTCGGTGCCATTGCCATCGCCCCGTTAGGGCTCACAGCAAATTTGAAGCGATTCGGTCTAAAAACGGCGGAGTTATAAGGCCCGTTTTGTGTTTCAGACAGACACACACACAGACACACGGACACACGCTTGCCTTTTTATTATATGATGACCACTGTGATCTTTATTATTGGTATTACTGGTTTCAATGCTCAGGTTGTCCCATGCTAGCATATTATGTGCTTGATTATGCATTCTTGTTCGGATTGTTGGTCTGCTTATTTCCTTTTATTGATATTCGATTTGTTCAGTTCTTGTCTTTTTTTCTGTTCTTTTTTGTATGTGTGCGTTATGTCCTTTTCATATTTTATTATAAAATACGTTGGGGGAAAAAAAAGTTAAATAAAAAAAAACCATTCAAATTTTATTTTAAAATAAAAATTAAGTATTGTTTGAGAGGTAACTAACAATGACATAGCACATTAAAACATGTTGCTGAATTCTGAAAAAGAAAGAAAAAAAGATTCCAGCCTCCCATGTATCTCCGTTATCGTGCTCACGTTGTTTGTTTTTGTTTGCCTGTCTGTTCGTTTCCGACAATGACTGCCAGATATCACCAGAGAGGGGCAGATTCTATTCCGTGGCGGGCTGGGCGAGAATTAGTTTAGTATAGCGGAGATGCCTTGCCCAGGGTACATATCCACTCTCTCTCTCTCGGACAAAAAGGGATTTGAGGACGAGAGTCGGCGGTTGGGGAAGGTTCCCCAAAGGCCGAGACAACCAATCCCTTTGGCTGCAGCACCAGAGCCGTTTCAAGGGCCCCCCCCCTCCTCGTTCGAGAGTCATAGTCTTCCACGAAAGACTAAGCTGTAGCGTGATGTTCCAATACTGTAGAAAATCATGGATAGCACAGCTCTCATTCACTATTGGCCCTTTCTACAGGCTAATGTCAACCAGTGATAAAAGCCGTTTGAGGAGAGAACATAGTCACATAGACAGCCATATAGATTGTCAGGAACGGACGGACTACCCTGAAATCATTAAACATTTTTCCCGTATCGCGGCTGTTAAAAAAAAAAAATGAAAAAGGGGGACTTCGTTTACGGAGGCGAAGGGATGGGTGGTGGTGGTGGTGGTGTGTGTGTGTGTGTTAGAATGGTGGATGCCTCGTGCCTCCATACAGGGAGCTGGACGACCCCGCCCCCCTCCACGAGTCTCTCCCCGTCGGGATTCCGGGATTCCGGGGGGCCTTTCGTAAAAATAGTTCCCCCACCTTCTGGAAGTTCTGTGCTTGTGACTTCCTCTAATCTGCCACTCTCTTTGACTCTGCCTTTTCCCTTTGTTTTTCTATCATCTACTATCTTTCTGATTTATTGGCCCATTCTCCTGCCTTTAAAAAGAAAACAAAAATCTTTCAAATATTGTTTTACCTTTGAACTCCTAAATCGGAATGTGTCGGCTGTACGCA
Organism: Phymorhynchus buccinoides; assembly: GCA_017654935.2. NCBI lineage: Eukaryota > Metazoa > Mollusca > Gastropoda > Neogastropoda > Raphitomidae > Phymorhynchus > Phymorhynchus buccinoides. Next base: position 28,076,299 of record CM065703.1, read on the forward strand.
GCGGGGAGACCAGTGAAAACAGAAAACCGGACACACGCATGCCTTACCCATTGCGGCCATATGGCCTGGGAACGCAGAAGAAGAAGAAGAGAAGAAAGAAGACTGATGGGGGAGGAGATGATGAAATGGGGGTGAGGGGGGTGAGGGGGTGAGTGGAGAGGGTGGGGCGTTGCTTGGATTTGACTTGATCAAGAAGAGCACATTAGGCAAAGCATTGGACAGACAGCCAGAGATGAAAGAGGTGGACCCCTGCTAGATATCAGGGTGGGAGTGGGTGGGGTCTAACATTGGGGGTAAAGGGGGGGGATGG
>CM065703.1:28094108-28096608 GCA_017654935.2 Phymorhynchus buccinoides
TGCCTGTCTCTTTCTGTCTGTTTCTTTCTGTCTGTCTCTCTGTCACTGTCTCTGTCTCTGTCTCTCTCTCTATTTATCTCTCTCTCTCTCTCTCTCTCTCTCTCTCTCTCTCTCTCTCCCTCTCTCAGAACAAATTACCCACATCATATGTATTGTGGCCTAAGGCCAATGTGCATTAAAACATGCTCAGTGTTCAAAGTTCTCTCTCTCTCTCTGTCTTTGTTGCCTTTCTCTCTCTGTCCCTCTGTCTCTCTTTTGCTGCCTTTCTTTCTCTCTTTCTCTCTCACTCTCACTCTCTCTCTCACTCTCACTCTCACTCTCTCTTTCTGTCTGTAATCAGGAGAATAATTATTCCAATTTTAATGCAAGTAAGCACAATTTCTAAATCGAAAACTAAACGTGGATGTAATGTTGTCAAAACTGAATCATTGACATTGTGAGTTCTTATTTGTTATATTGTTTTCTCTAGGCAGCCCGAGGCAAGTAATGGAGTTTACTTAAGGCAGTGAAATCCTGAAGGGGTTAAGATATCGGCAAAACATAAATGCAAACTAATGTATCCACAGCCCAAACGTTGCACAAATTTGCATAAACGTGTGCGGTATAGGCAAGGGAAATCACTCATGTCTTCACATCAATGGAGAGTTTGATCAAACAAAAATATGTATGAATTTTTCAAATGCCGCCTCTTTACAAAAAAACCACAATAACGACCTAAACATCTGGGTTTTGTTGTAGAACAACAGCCGGAAACACAACATTTGACACAACAATACTATGTTTGACGGACCAAACGGGATGATTTCTGATTGGTTCAGCTATTCACCTGATCAACATTTGATGACAAATAATGCAGGATCTTCTACTGAATCACACAATGCAGACTGGAGAAAGACATTTTTTTTTTAAACTACAGAGATATTCAATAACATTCAGTATACCCCAAAAACCACGAATTGATACAGAGATTTCAGGGAAGCCCACTTAATTAAATTCCTTGAAGCCCGTATGTAGAGTAATGGAGAGAGAGAGCAATGCAGTAGGTAGGTAGGTAGGTAGATAGGTAGGTAGGTAGGTAGGTAGGTAGATAGGGACAGGCTTCAACCTTCAAGCCTCGCGGCTTATAAAACGTCCCATCCATTTGAAATTTATTTTTACATGTTTGCATATTGCATGCGGTAAAAAGTACGATTTCAAATCAATCGTCGAAATCAAAAAATGTTTGACTAATAATTTTGTTACTGTCCAGGAGATTTTTGAGTTGGTTAGTTGATTGTGCTCTTTGAAAGTTAGGTGGCAGTGAGTTCCAGAGGTTAGCAACACGGTTACTAAAACAATGTTTTTGTTTGTTTTCAGTAAAATGATAGTCAAACTGAACAAGCAGGAGGATTGCCTTTGACTGTCCATGCTTTAAAGGGCCACCCTGACGGATGAGTTTTTGCAAGAAACACGTCCAGATCACCAGGAAAACACCCTTTACAGAGATCGCAACACTCACTTTGCTCTGGTTTCCTGGAAATCAAACCGTCAGATCGACGATTCCTCCTTGGCGGAGGTGCTGGAAGTCAATTGTTTTCACTGAAAGAGAAGGCGTGTGCCGTCTCTTTATTAATGGCTGCCTGAGTTTAGACCAAATCGGTTGCACGAAATGTTTGCAATTCACGCGTTTTTATTTATTTATTTTTAATTTTATACAGTTTATCTAAAGGAGTTTCCCTCACAACAAAGAGAAATAGATCCCTTTTTTTTTTATTACTGCACTACAAAAAAAGAAAAAGGTTCAACCACAAAGGGATTGGCCTCCACCCACCCCATCCAAAAATGGCTACTCTCTCCGGCATCTCCGCCAAGGAGGAATCGTTGTCAGCTCAAAGCCAATTTGACGGTTTGATTTCCAGGAAACCAGAGCAAAGTGAGTGTTGCGATCTCTGTAAAGGGTGTTTTCTCGTGGTGATCTCAACGTGTTTCTTACAAAAACTCATCCGTCAGGGTGGCCCTTTAAAAACGTTTTTTGAAAACATTCATAATACCAAAATACGAAGTAAGAACATTCTCATTTTCAGTGACATATACTGTATCACAGTTATAAAACATTCGCATCAGTTTTCGCAACACACACACACACACCCATCCACCCCCCACCACCCCCACCCCAAAAAAGCCAAAACACAACACAAACAGAACACCTATTGTGTTTTTCTCGTATATGCGCCACTTGGGGAAATATGATAAATGTAATATATCATTATATTATAATACAGGTTTAGGGCTGCTCCAAATCTCGTTTGCGCAGAAGATTTTGTTATCGCAAAAGCAACAATAACAGCCTATTAGTCGGTGTCTCTGTCTTTGTCTCTCTCTATCTATCTGTCCCTATATCTCTCTGTGTGTGTCTCTCTCTCTTTGTGTCTGTGTGTCTCTCTCTCTGTCTATATCTTTCTTGTGTGTGTGTGTGTGTGTGTCTGTCTCACTCCCAATATGTCCCTATCGGTCTCTCTCC
>CM065703.1:28101608-28104108 GCA_017654935.2 Phymorhynchus buccinoides
TCATTTACCTGGGTAAAGAAAAGATTCTGTCTGCAATATTTGGGGATTCCTCCGTGACATGCATAAAATAGGGCCTGTCCTTACCTCCCAACATTAAGAATATATTAAGGTCACTGGATTCCAGACTTATTTGATGCCTTTCAGTGACACGGGTGTTAAATCACTGTGGTGCCAAGAGGCGACAGTGGCGATGAAAGGGTTTTAACCTAAGTATAATTATCATCTTGAGTCCGTTTCGAGGTCCGTTTCGAGGTCCGTTTCAATGTCCCTTTCGGTGTCCGTTTCAGTTTCAGTTTCAGTTTCAGTTTCAGTTTCAGTTTCAGTTTCGTTTCAGTTTCGACGTCCGTTTCGATGTCAGTTTTGGTGTTCGTTTCAGTTTCAGTTTTCGTTTCAGTTTCAGTTTCAGTTTCGACGTCCGTTTCGATGTCAGTTTTGGTGTCGGTTTCAGTTTCAGTTTCGGTGTCCGTTTCGAGGTCCGTTTGGAGGTCCGTTTGGAGGTCCGTTTCGGTGTCCGTTTCGAGGTCCGTTTGGAGGTCCGTTTCGGTGTCCGTTTCGGTGTCCGTTTCGAGGTCCGTTTCGAGGTCCGTTTCGGTGTCCGTTTCGGTGTCCGTTTCGAGGTCCGTTTCGAGGTCCGTTTCGGTGGTCCGTTTCGAGGTCCGTTTCGGTGTCCGTTTCGAGGTCCGTTTCGAGGTCCGTTTCGGTGTCCGTTTCGAGGTCCGTTTCGAGGTCCGTTTCGGTGTTTGGAAAGACCCGACAACAAAGGCGCCCTATGGTAGTATAGTGGTAGCGGGAAGGGAAGGAACTCCCCGCTTCAAGGGAGACAACAAATTAATGGTCTGTGTTCCGCTAGTGATGTTACTCCGGTGTCAGAAAGGAAAACAAGATCGCACACCATATCAGTGTACTTTCAGAAATCTATCTTTGAACACATTATTGTGCGTAGTTTAAAATAAAAAACAAATAGAACTGTTAAAAGAAAAATGTGTCTAACCTCTGATTTTGTTGTTCAGGAGTTTGTCGTGTGGCGATTCAGACGATTTTTTTTTTGGTTCTTGCACGCAAGATACGAACGATGAAATACATTAACCCTTTCGCTGCCAATGTCGCATTTATGCACCACAATGGTTTAACGCCCACGTCACTAAAAGGCATCAAATCAGGGCCTGTTATCTGAAGACCCTATTTTCTTAATTTTGGGAGGTAAGGATAGGCCTAATGTTATACATGTCACAGAGGAATTCACAATACAGCGGATTTTATTTTTCTCTACCCAGTTACGTTTAACCCTTTCACCGCCAAAGTCGCATTTTAGCACCACAGTGATTTAACACCTATGTCACTAAAAGGCATCAAATTGGGGTCTATTATCCAAAGACCCTATTGTCTTAGTTTGGGGAAGTAAGGATAGACCTTATTTTATATACGTCACAGAAGAATCCCCAATACTGCAGATGGATTTCGTTCTCTACCCAGGTAAATTTAATGGACATTTTTAGCTGAAATATGGCTGGCGGTGAAAGGGTTAATGGTATTCTTTGGCTGAAACATAGCTGGCGGTGAAAGGGTTAACACCATGACTTGTTGTTTTTCTACTTTGACTTGGACTGTATGACATATGATGTATACACCCATGTACGACGAAGACACGCGTGCCTTCAGACACACACACACATACATACATACAGAATGATGCACGCACAAGCAGACGCACAGCTAAGCAGAAACGAACATTTTTGGCTCACTCGTGAGTCTATAGTATGATAGTTGTTCGGTGTGTGTGTGTGTGTGTGTGTGTGTGTGTGTCAAGTCAAGTCAAGTCAAGTCAAAATGATCTTTATTGACGATAAAAGAATAAGCTTGATAAAGCTTTTTTACATCCTGTCGTCATCCTCTGTGTGTGTGTGTGTGTGTGTGTGTGTGTGTGTGTGTGTGTGTGTGTGTGTGTGTGTGTGCGTGCGTGCGTGCGTGCGTGCGCGTGCGTGTGTGTGTGCGTGCGTGCGTGCGTGTGTGTGTGTGGGCGTGTGTGTCTGTGTGTGAGTGTGTATGTGTGTGTGTGTGTGTGTGTGTGTGTGTGTGTGTGTGTGTGTGTGTGTGTGTGTGTGTGTGTGTGTGTGTGTGTGTGTGTGCTGCTGCGTCCATGGTCCAATCTCCGAACGTTAACGTTGGCATTTTCTCGGGAAATAAAAGGCGTACATTGTTCAAACTTTGCATACGCATAAATGATTTGAATAACGATTTGAATGATCAAATACTTAAAAACAGCACTGTAAACAGATAACAAACAGAGAACATTTTAGATTAGTGGGTTAGAGAGCATTCACCAGGCAGTTATTTAAGAAACTCATCAACACTGAAAGGCTGGATAGCTCGTTGGTAGAGTGTCTGTCTGTCATGCCAATGGTTCCCTGTTCGATTCTCGGAACGAGCACTTTTTTTTTCTTTTTTTTTTAGTTGTATCCATTAACGATAGTTTCATTTGTACTTTTATTGGCAATCTTGT
>CM065703.1:28116608-28121608 GCA_017654935.2 Phymorhynchus buccinoides
CCGCCCATTTCATCAAAACCATCCAAATTCGGGTTTGATCAACCAGCCATCAGCATTTTTGGAATGCAGAAGAACAGGCACATGTGGGACAACAACAATCAAAGATTGAGGGGGGTGTCTAAAGTACAAGATTGCCAATACAATTTTAAATTTCAAAAGAAACTACCGTCAATGGATACAACTTTATACAAAAATTAAAATAAAGTGCCTGTGCCGAGAATCGGACCCGGAACAGACAGAGCATCGAGGCTTTCAGTGTTGACGAGTTTCTTAACTCATGTTGCCTGTTGAATACTCTCTAACCTACTAATCTAAAATGGTGTATGATTGTTATCTGTTTACAGTGTTGATTTAAGTATGTAATTATTCAAATCATTATTGTTTGAAAGCTTGCATAGACATCTATATGTGTGCAAAGTTTGAACAATGTACGCCTTCTATTTCCTGAGAAAATGCCAACGTTAAAAGTTTGGAGATTAGACCACGGACGCAACACACACACACACACACACACACACACACACACACACACACACACACACACACACACACACACACACACACACACACACACACACACACACACACACACACACACACACAAACAGAGAGAGAGAGAGAGGGAGGGAGGGAGAGAGAGAGAGAGAGAGAGAGAGAGAGAGGAGGGAGGGGAGAAGAGAGAGAGAGAGAGAGAGAGAGAGAGAGAGAGAGACACACACACACACACACACACAGACACACAACTGAACAACTATCATACTATAGACTCACTTCGTGCTAACCCAAAAGTGAGCCAAAAAGGGAGAGACAGTACTCATGATTATCAAAGAAAACAATGAATCACCAAGTTAATAAACCAAGAAGGAATTCAAATCCCCCAAAACAAAACAAAGGGAAAACAGAAAAAGTGTCAAGAAAAAGAAGTGAGCAAAGAAATAAAAAGCATTAAACATAATGAACAGTGTTTCCTGAAGGAAATGTGTTCATTTTGGTGTCGTTATAAAAATTGATGTGCGCATGTTCTGCACAGCTTCTAAGGATGCCTCCTGGAGTAATGATCATTAAAACGCGTGTCCTTGTGGCTATTGCCACCCCCCCCCCCCCCCCCCACCCCCATGACACACGCGCACACACAAACACACCACAACACACACACAACACACACACACACACACACTTTTTTCTCTCTTTCGCTGTCTCTGTCTCTGTCTGGCTGACTGGCTGGCTCTCTCTCTCTCTCTCTCTCTCTCTCTCTCTCTCTCTCTCTCTCTCTCTCTCTCTCTCTCTCTCTCTCTCTCTCTCTCTCTCTCTCTCTCTCTCTCTCTCTCTCTCTCTCTCTCTCTCTCTCTCTCTCTCTCTCTCTCTCTCTCTCTAGTCTCTCGCGTGCGCGCTTGCGCTCTCTCTCTCTATCTCTCTCTTTCTCTCTCTTCTAAGCTCTCTCTCTCTCTCTCTCTCTCTCTCTCCTCTCTCTCTCTCTCTCTCTCTCTCTCTCTCTCTCTCTCTCTCTCTCTCTCTCTCTCTCTCTCTCTCTCTCTCTCTCTCGCTCTCTCTTTCCTTCTCCATCTCTCTCTCTCTCCCCCCCCTCTCTCTCTCTCTCTCTCCCTTTCTGTCTCTCCCGCGCGAGCTCTCTCTCTCTCTCTCTCTTCTCCCCCTCTCTCTTCTCCATCTCTCTCTTCTAAGGCTCCGCTCTCTCTCTCTCTCTCGTCTTTGTCTCCTCTCTCTCTTCTCTCTCTCCCTCTCTCTTTCTCTCTCTCTCTCTCTCTCTCTCTCTCTCTCTCTCTTCCCCCCCCCCCTCTATCTCCATATCCCCCTTCTCCCCTTCTCCCCACTCTCTTATATATATTCTTTTTTCTACACCATCAAGCTGTTAGTGTACCTCAAAAACTCATTTCGCACACTTGCTCTGAAAAGGGCAAACAAAATATTAAGAACAGTCTTAGTCTGCTGCTGCAGGAAAGAACCGCTACTGGGCTTCTATCTCGACACTTGAGGAAAAGAAGACGCTCGCAATTAAAACTCGGATAATGATATGTATCGTGCTTCAAAAAGGGCTGTCTGACATGCTTGCTTTTAGAATTGTCCTGAGGATATTGCTAGTGAGGGGGTATAGAACATTTATTAGTCTGTTTTTATCATTTATTATAAGCATACGCGTAAATGTATGGGTGGTATGCAGGTGAGTGCACCCACGCATGAATACACACACGCATAAATGCACACACACACACGTACGCACATGCATAAATGCACACACACACACACGCATACACACATACACACACGCATGCACGCACGCACGCACACACATACACACACGCACCCCCCCCCCCTCACACACACACACACACACTCACGCGCACACGACACACACGCGCGCACATACGCACTCACACACACGCATGCACACACCTGCACACACACACACATACACACGCACGCACACACGTATGGACACACACGCGCGCGCACGCGCACACACACACATACACACACACACACACACACACACACGCACGCACCACGTACACACACACGTGCACACATACACACACACACACACACACACATATGTACACAACCACAAACACACACACACTCACAAGCACACACACACACACACACACACACACACACACACACACACACACACACACACACACACACACACACGCACTCATACACACACGCGCGCACACACGCACACGCACGCGCACACACATACACAGAAAGAAGGGAAGGGGAATGTGGGGGAGGTAGTGAGCCTAAGGGGAGGGGAGAGGGAGACATAAAAAAAAAGTAAGAGAGAGAGACGGGGAGGGTGGAGGTGTTTCTTTGAAAGAGTACTCCAGAAAACTCAAAAGAATACAATATAAACAGGGTTCGCAAGGAAACGTTAGCAACATCCTTTTTATCTGTGTGTGTGTGTGTGTGCGCGTGTGCGTGTGTGTGTGTGTGTGTGTGTGTGTGTGTGTGTGTGTGTGTGTGTGCGTGTGTGTGTGTGTGTGTGTGTGTGTGTGTGTGTGTGTGTGTGTGTGTGTGTGCGTGTGTGTTAGAGAGAGAGAGAGAGAGAGAGAGAGAGAGAGAGAGTTGCTTTGCATATGCGCTGTTGGTGGTTGGTGTCACTCTTGAATGTTGTTTTTTGTTATCTGTTGATGAATAATTGATTGTAAAGCGCTTTGGGCTCATCTGAGGTAAAGCGCTATATAAATGTACTGTTATTATTATCATTATCATTCGAAGCTTGCATTTCCAAAGAAACGAAAACCCTTATTTTTTTGGCTTTTTGCCATTGATCTTCATAAATGTGACCCAGCACCACGAAAGGGACATTAAGTGTCAAACTGACCATTCTGAGAAAATGGCACGGTTTGAAACGTCAGACATGTCTATTTCTAATGATATAAAATTAAAAAAAATCTTGCATCTTTTTTTCCATTCAAGAGTTATGAGCGTTCAAAGTTGGTCAGGTGGCTGTTCCTGTGTCGGCCATTTTGATAAATCACAGTCTAAAGTCTAGCCTATCCTAAGAAAATGCATCAACCTGCTAATTTTAAAGCACTTTCGTGGAGTGTTTATCGACAATGTTAAAGGTTGCCCTTTATGGATATGAATGATCAGATGTTAGAGAGCATGAAAATTTGATTTTTTTTTTTTTAATGAGATTTCTGACTTTCCCAGCCTGTTGTGAGAATCTAGCCCAGCGACTTAAAGAGGTGCCCTGGACGGATTAGTTTTTGTAAGAAACACGTCGAGATCACCAGGAAAGCACCCTTTACTGAGATTGCAACACTCACTTTGCTCTGGTTTCCTAGAAATCAAACCGTCAAATCGGCTATTCCTCCTTGGCGGAGGTGCTGGAAGTTAAATTCTTTCACCCAAAGAGAAGGCGTGTGCTGTCTCTTTTCTAATGGCCGCCAACTCGTTTGCACGAAATAAAATTATTCGCAATGCAAGCCTTTTTATTTTTTTTTTTTTTTTTAATGTTATGCAGTTTATCTAAAGGAGTTTCGCTCACAACAAAGGAAATAGCTCCAATATTTTGTTTTACTACACTAAAAAAAAAAAAAAAAACGCTTCAACCACAATGAGTGTCCTCCACCCACCCCATCCCAAATGGCTACTCTCTCCGGCATCTCCGCCAAGGAGGAATCGCCGTTTTGACGGTTTAATTTCTAGGTAACCAGAGCAAAATGGGTGTTGCAATCCTTGAAAAGGCTGTCTTTCTGGTGATCTCGACGTTTTTCTTAAAAAAAACTCATCCGTCAGGGTCCACCTTTAATGTCCCTTTCGTGGTGCTGGGTCACAGATGTGATGGTGCGCGGGGGAAACGGACATTAGTCGCTCAGAACGTTTTTGAGCAAAAGCCAAAAATAGGCAACCCCCAGCATACCAGTTTTCCATTGACGAATTGTCATGGCCACTGTCGCCTCTTGGCACCACAATGATTGAACACCCATGTCACTGAAAAGCATCAAATGAGGGTCTGGTATCCAGTGACCTTATGTTCTTCATTTTGGGAGGTAAGGATAGGCCCTATTGTATGCATGTCAAAGAGGAATCCCCAATATTGCAGACGAAATCTTTTCTCTGCCCAGGTAAGCTTAATGTAAAGATTAGGCTGAAAAATGGGTGGCGTTGAAACGGTTTTAAGGCATATATGTATGTCTATTTGTATTATTCCACCAGCATCCACAACATGAAAGACAAGTCTAAGTGATTTGTTGTGTTTATTTCCTTGTTCTAAAAGTCTACTCAATAGAAACAAAGAGGCAATAATATCATCTCGTCTGTGTTTGATTTCTGTCAATGCTCTATCCGGAACAGGACATTTCAATTGGCTAATACAATCAAAACTAGCCAAGATAACCCAATAGGAAATAATTAAGGAGAGTAATCTGATGGTGTGTCGGAGTGATCTTGCCTAATTCAATCGGTCAAACAGAGAAAGTTACTCTAGTATATATTTGACATCTGTAGAGTCACCCCTGTCCAAACATGCA
>CM065703.1:28126608-28129189 GCA_017654935.2 Phymorhynchus buccinoides
TCTCTTCTCTCTCTCTATCATCTCTCTCTCATCTCTGCTCTATCTTGTCCTCCTTCTCTCTCTCTCATCTATTCTCCTCTGTCTCTCTCTCTCTTCCCTCTCTTCTCTTCTCTCTCCCCTCTCTCTCTCTCTCTCTCTCATCTCTCTCTCTCTCTCTGCCGTCTTCCCTCTCCATCTCTCTCTCTCTCTCTCTTGTCTCTCTCTCTCATCCCTGTCTCTCTCTGTCTCTCTCTCTCCTCTCTCTCTGTCTCTCTCTCTCTCATCTCTCTCTCTCTCTCTCTCTCTCTGTCTCTCTCTCAATCTCTCTCTCTATCGATCTCTCTCTCTCTCCTCTCTCTCTCTCTCTCTCTCTCTCTCTCTCACACAAATCTTCCGTATTGTAGCCATTGACACTTTTGAGAAAATATCTGACCCAGCACCACGTAAGGGACATTAAGTAAGTGTCAAACTGACCATTCTGAGAAAATTATACATTTGAACTCCTTCAGACAATTCTCTTTCTAATGATACAAGAACCATTACTAGTATCGTTTTCTTCGTTCCAGAGTTATGGGCATTTAAAGTTGGTAGGGTGAGTGTCGGCCATTTTTGATAAAACAGTCTAAAGTCTAGCTGAAGAAAGAGACCCATTGAAAGGAAATTGAACGCATGATGATAAACATCATCCATAATCTTATCATCATTTTCAACACACTTATAAGACCATTTTAGAGAGCATAGTAAAGATTATCCTTTCTATAAATCTCTGAAAGATAAGATGTTAGAGACACAAAAAAATCTCCATGAACTCAAAATCTCTCAAAAATTGATAAAACCTCTTTGACCTTGCAAGCCTGTTCTGAGAAACTAGCCCAGCGACTTAATGTCCCTTTCGTCCATGGTGCTGGGTCACATATGATAAGATGATTGATTGATCGATGTTTTCATCGTCTCTCCGATATTCTCAGTTGCGAACGCGCTGCTCCAACCCCACTCCCACAAATCATCACAACTCCGTCTTTTCAATCGCTCTTCATCTGATCCCTATTCGTTTTGGTTCTTGATACATCTGGTTATTAGTTTGCATTGCTCGCGAACGCATCAACAAGATCTTCTGTCTCGTCCGTATGTTCTGTTTTCTATCATCCCTCTCATCTCATCGATCTCTCTTCTCTCGTCTCTCTCTTCATCTCTCATCTTCGTCTCTGTCGCTCTCATCTCTCTCGCTCTCTCCTTCTCTCTCTCTGTCACTCTGTCCCTCGTCTCTCTCGCCCTCGTCTCTCTCGATCTTCTCTGTCTCTGCGTCAATCTCTCTCTCATCCTCAATCATTCTCCTCTCTCATACAATCCTCTCTTTCTCTCTCCTCCCTCTGCTCTCCGTCGTCTCTCTCTCTGTCCCTCTCTCTCTCTCATCGTCGCTCTCTCCGTATCTCTCTCTTTCTCTCTCTCCCTCTCTCTTCTCTCTCTCTGTCCTCTCTCTCCTCCCCCTCTCTCTCTCTGACTGCACCGATCCTCTCTCTCATATCTCTCTCTCTGGCGTCTCTCTCTTCTCTGTCCTCCTCGATCTCCCTCTCTGCATTCCCCCCTCTCACTCTCTCTCGTCTCTCGGTCTCTCTCTCCTCGCTCTGTCTCATCCATTCTCTCACTATCTTCATCATATCCTCTCGTCTCTCTGTTCCTGTTTCTCTCTCTCTCTCTGTGTCCCTCCCCCCTCACTCTCTCTCTCCACCCCTCTCTCTCCCCCTCTCTCTCTCCCATCTCTCTCCCCATGTCTCTCTCTCTCACTCACTCTCGTCTCTCTCTCTCTCTCTCTCCCTCCGGGGGTCTCTCTCCCCTCCCTCTCTCTCTCTCCACTCTCTCTCTCTAACCTCGTCCATCAGTCCTCTCAACTCGTCTCTCTCTCACTCTCCACACCTCTCTGTCCATCTCTGTGTTTTTGTTTCTCGTTCTCCCTCGTCTCTCCCCTCATCGTCACCTCCCCCTCGTCATCTTCCTTTCCATCCTACTCACTCTCACTCTCTTCCTCTCTTTCTATGTCTCATCCTTCCCACCTCTTCCTGCACTCTCTCTCTCTCCTCTCTCTCTCTCTCCCTCCCTCTCATCTCTCTCTTCGTCCTCTCTCTCGTCTCTCTCTCTCTCGTCCTTCCCTCTCTCTCTCTCTCCCTCATTCTCTCTCTTTCCTTCCCCCTCTCTCCCTCTCCTACTCTGTCTCTCATCTCTCTCTCGCTCCTCCTTCCATCCTCTCTGTCTCACTCTCTCTCTCTTCTCTCAACTCTCATTCTCTCTCCCTCTCTCTCTCTCTCTCGTCCCCCCCCCCTCTCTCTCTGCTCTCTCTGCCCCCTCTCTCTGTCTTCTCTCTCCCCCCCCTCCTCTCTCTGTCTCTCTCGATCTGTTTATGTATCTTCTGTCCCATCTCTGTTTTTTGTTTCTCTTTTTATCATCTCTCCTCACCGCCCCCCCCCCCTCTCTCTCTCTGTCCTCTGTCCTCTCTCTCTCTCTTTTCTATGTCTCTCCTCTGTCTCTCTCTCTCCTCTCTCTCTCTTCCTCCCTCTCTCCTTCTCTTCTCTCGCCCACTCCTCTCTCTCTCTCTCTCTCTCTCTCT